>VMDR010000174.1:0-353653 GCA_007922815.1 Macrotus californicus | reverse complement strand
AGGGCAGATAAAGTACTTCCCAGATAAGGTCAAGTTCAAGGAGTTCATCATCACCAAGCCCTTATTATATGAAATGTTAAAGGGACTTATCTAAGAAAAAGAAGATAAAAAATAGGAACAGTAAAATGACAACAAACTCACAGCTATTAACAACTGAACCTAAAACAGAAACAAAAACAAACTAAGCAAACAACTAGAAGAGGAACAGAATCACAGAAATGGAGATCACATGAAGGGTTATCATTAGGGGGGTGGGTGGTGAGAGAGGGGGAAAATGTACAGGGAATAAGAAGCATAAATGGTAGATAGAAGAAGATAGACAGGGGGAGGTTAAGAATAGTATAGGAAATGTAGAAGCCAAAGAACTTATATATATGACCCATGAACATGAACTAAGGAGGGGGAGTGGGGGGGGAAGGGGTGTGCAGGGCGGGGGGTGGGGAGGAGATAGGACAACTGTAATAGCATAATCAATAAAATATATTAAAAAAAATAAAAATAAAAACAGAACTCAAGACCAAAAAAAAAGAATTCCGGCTTACAACACACAGACACACATGCATGTGTGAACATGCACACACGCGTGCACATGCACACTCTCACAGACTCTGTCTGCGAGTCATCCCACATTACAGAGCAGTATTAAAGGGAAAGACAAAGCCCGAGGGCTCCAAAGTGGGAAAGCCATTCCAGGCTTGCAGCAGGACAAGAAGAGCACCTTCTTGGCTGGGGTTGACTTCTAAACGCAAAGAGCCAAACCAGAATCCTGCTCCTCCAAGAGTCTTGGAGGGGAATTATCTGGTCGTTAGAACGCAGATAGAGTAACATCAGTGAATAGCCTGCAAAACACATGGCCAAAGGTGAGCCCCAAAGCTTGTGTGGGTACAGTATTCGTCGTGTGTCTCATGTTCTGATTGAAGCCAGTGGCTAGTTCAAGGCACCTGAGTCAGGGGTCTCTGTAAAAGACTGGAAGGCTCTGCAGCGAGAACGGGGCTCCCCTGGAGGCTGGTCCATCAGGCTAGCGTGCTGTTGCCCACAGCAGCCTGCCTGTGGCACACACCAGCAGGGAGGGCGTCCAGACCACACACACCGTCCACAGCTCTGCACTCAGAACACAGGAGGGCCTGGTGGGCCACAGGGAACTCTAAAACGAAGATTGAGAGAGTCCACAGAGGGACTCACCACTCCCAGTCTTGGCACCCTGTTCTGTGATGGGTGCTCCCCACAGTGACCCCGTCAGAAGCCAGCACTAGAATTGTCAGAGACATCCCAATACGGAAGCCTGCCCACGAGACCCCAGGAAGGCACCACATAGCTGGTGTGCTTTGTGCAACTGAAAAGACAGGCCTCTGTGTGAGTCACTCCCAGACCCCCAGCGAGAGGCCTGCCGGCCGGGCCGCAGACTACAGTCTTCATGGAGCGGCAGCCAGGAAGCCAGCACCAGCCCTTCTGCTTTCTAGCCCCTCTCTTTCTCCTTATGTGTCTCCTTTTCCTTCCAGATCTCGTTGAAAGATGCCATATAGCTGAAGATTTTATTAATCCCATCCCCATCACTGGGAACATCCAGAAGGCTGATCGATATGCTCCTGAGGAGATCCGCCACAGCCACCGTTTAGTCTTCACAGGGGACTTGAACTCTCCCCCAGCGGCCTGACACCAACCCTCCAAGAACACATGCCCCCGGCACCAGGCACTGTACCATCTCTGTCCCGCGTCACCCGTCCTCAGCCAGAGCACTCCACTCCCCAGCTGGTTTCACATCCTTCAGCATAGGACCTCCCACCTTGTCTTCCTGCTATTCTCTTGCCGTAAGCCCCTCGAATGTAAGTAAATACAGAGGGCAGGATCTCAGCCTGGTTTGTCCATCACTCTTTCCAGAACATGACCCCTGGTACACAGCATCTACTCCACCAACAGTTCTGGGAAGACTAACATTCCTACACTGAATCTCAGAGCCAAGGCTTGGTCCTGCTCCTCTTGCTTGTAGTTTGGCTCTTTGATCCCAACTTGCATGGCCCATGGGGCCATTCTACAGAAATCCTTCCTCTCTTTCTCCGGAGCCTGAAGACCTCATCTTTCTTAGCCCATGCCCTCCCCATGTTCACCCCAGTTCATGGAGCAGGAACAGACAAGCAGCCCACGGCTAAGCCCGTACAAGCTGGCGCCAGTCTGCAAGTCTGAAAGGCAGTAAGACACACAGCCCTAATGCCAAGGGCAGATGAGGGATCATGGGTGAGAAGTTCAAGGCTAAAACCTTCTGGAAAGGGCACCAAGGAAAGAAAGACCAGAACTCGAAGCTACACACCCAGCACCCACAGAGCCCGGGGCTAGGTACAATAATACCCCGACACTGTTCTCTGTGTACACAAGGGACAGGGACACGGACGGGTGGTTTTCCCCATCCTGTAGCTCATGGCCTGATTCTGGCCGTCACGCACCATAAAAATAGGGAAGAGTCAGCATTTCACAAACATCTGACTTGCACAAGTCTTACATTTCCCACAACACGCCCTGCTCCACCAGTGTTCTGGGAAATACCTGCGATTGAACCTGGGTCTCGGCTTGGTCTCCCAGTGCAAGAGTAAACTCAACGGAAAATTCACAGGCTTGGATGTTGGCTGCAAACTTTACATCATATGTCATACGATGCAGTTCATACAGTGTCGCTTTGCTTAGGCTGAATAGTGACAGAAATCAGTAACAAGACTGGGAAACCAAAGGAAAGTGGCTGGTCTCGGTCTTGCCTTGGCAGCCCCACCCCCGAAAAGGGCGTCTCCCACCGAAACGAGTCTATGCGTCCCCAGGAAGAGGGTCACGCTGGAGCCCCAGGGAAGGCAGGGTGTGCACACACGTTTGAGGGACCCTGACTTGGAGGGTGTCTCACCTTCCCAGGGCTGCTGTAACCAAGTGCCATAAGCTGGGGGGCTTAACACAACAGAAATTTATTGTCTCACTGTTCTGGAGGCTGGAAGCCTGAGATCACGGTGCCAGCCAGGCCAGGTTGCCTCTGAAATCTGCAGGGAAACCCTTCCTGCCTCTTGCTGACTGCTGGTGGCTTGCTGGTAACAGCCATCTTTGGTGTTCCTTGGCTTGCAGCTGCCTAACTCCAATCTCTGCCTGTCTTTGTGGCTACACAGCTTTCTCCCCTGTGTGTCTGTGTCTCTTTGCTCTCCTGGGGGCCACCCCGCTCCAGTAAAACCTCCTCTTACTGTATCTAACCACATCTGCAATGACCCCGTTTCCAAATAGGGTCACATACTGAGGTACTGGATTTCAACATACCTGTGTTCGAGGGGACATCATACAACCCATAACAGAGAGGGACAGCCTCAGAACTAGAAAGTGGTGGCCCAGGGGTTCATGACTGGCAAGGCCCAGTGTCCTGGAGTATGGCAGGAAGACAGCAGACCTCTGAGAGAAACAGCTCTGGGGTCGGGGGCAGACCCCAGGACCTGGGGCTCGCAGCCTTGGCAACAGTCTGATGCCCAGCTGGGCACAGAAGTAGCAATGCTGCCCGACCCAGAGCCCATGGGCTTGGACAAGGTGGCCAGTGTCCTGAGAGATCTCACAGCCCAGGGTAGGGGGCAGACAGGGCAGAAGCCCTAAGAAGACCAAGGTCAAGTCCCCCAGCACCAAGCTCCAGCATTAAAGTCAAGATCATTTTGATTCAGGAAAAATTAGTGTAAACACAGTTCTTACTGACACAGAGGTTGCAAATTCGTAGACTATAAGCATATTCCTTCACCTCCAGTGATGCTCATTTCCATGCACAGCACAGACCAGCCCTCAGGACACAGAATACATGTGTCAACGTGGCCAACGGGTCAAAAATGACAGAAAGAGGCCAACTGTGGGTGTCGACGGGGAATGACGATGAACCTGGAGAAAACAGAGTCGGTCCAGATCCCCCACCTCCAAGTCCTTGCAAAAAAAAAAAAATACTAATAAAGTAAACCCCGGATGTGACCCCAGAGCACGAATGGAACACCCGCGCCGTGGGGTGTAGGAGGCCATGCAATCTGTGCACGGCGTTTCTCGGTTGAAACTCTTGAACGCTCAGAGAATTCAGGCCAAAACGCTCTGGAAACCAAGTCCTGTGGAAATGCAAACTTTATGAATCGCACATGTAGCCACAAGGGCAGCTCTGCAGCTCAGAGTCGGAAGATTTGCACAGAAATCTTCGCACTGAAGAACACAACACAAGGGCTGATGTGGAGCATAGCTCAGGTCCCAGAGAAGATCGGGAACTCACTCAGCCCTGTGGGTTCTCTTGACAAACTCCTGAAAACACAAGTGGAGACTAAGGGCCCACTTCCCTTTGCCTGAGGGCAGGTGCCTGGAGAAGGAGCACCCAGGGGGAAATGCATCCTTTCCCCACCACTTACCTCTTTGTTCCACCCTTTTCCCACTGGTGAGGGGGAGGTCATATAGAACTTACCTCCAGGGGTAGCTGTGATAGGAGTTAATATATGTGAAGCTCTAAGAAAGTGCCTGACCCATCACGACGGCCAATGTAAGTCCTCACCTGCAGCAAGCACGCCAGCTAAGCCAAAGTTCCAGCATCTCTCCCCTAAGTTACATCTCTTCCAGCACGCCTCCTAAATTTTCAGAGTTTACTTTACAGATCTCAGATTTCCTTCCCACTTTGTCTCCCGACAACCTGGAGAGCTTCCCGCTCACTGTCACAGGATCTAAGGACAGGAAAGGCCCTCCTTGGTCCCTGAGCTTCCACCCCTGCCCCAAGGCAGAGCTCTGTTCACACCGCCTCCGACAGATGGTTGTCGTTTCCAGGCAGGAAATATTTATCGAGCATCCACTCTGGGCCAAGCCCTGGGCTTGGTGTGCTAACAGCACAGGCAGGAGTGGGCCGGCTGAGCTCCCACAGCCTCTGTGATGGGACTGGAGACTCAGACAGGACTGGATGCTGCAGTCTGGATGCAGAACTTCTTCTCTGGGAAATCTCCATTTTTACTTTTAAGGCCTTCAACTGATCGGACGTGGCCCACCCACATTTTCAAAGGTACTCTCCTTCACCGATTGCAGATGTTAAGTACATCTAGATTAGTGTCAGGTTAAATGAGTGGCTACTGCAGCATAGCCGAGCTGGCAGATAAAATTACCCCCACACACAGGTTCCTTTGCCCTTGCTCTCCTTGCTTCCTGTCCGGCTTTTCTTCTTGACCACCTGGCTCTGTGACCTGCAGCATCTTCAATCCCACCCTGAGATGCAGAGAAAATAGCTTTTCATTGACTTCTTCACCAGCGTCCACATTGCTCTTGCTCTTCATCCCCCAAATAAACCTTTCATTCCATTTCATGCCTAATGAAGAAACTTTGTACCTTGCCTTCCTATCCAGTTCATTCAATTTCTGTGTCCTTGGATGCCATCCACAGAACCCAGGGGGGTGCCACACCTATGCACTCGCTTCGGAGTGCTCTGGGGGTGTCAGGACGACTGTGCATGTGCAGGTGTCTTGCTGGTCGGATTCCATGATGACACTGCCGGAGAAGATGCCAGGGGAAGATGCTGGCCACTGAGCACTTCTGGCTGCAGCATGCGTGCAGGAACCAGGCACCCAAGAAGCCAGCCCCGGCAGGGCTGAGTGCTGCAGAAAATGCACTTTTGAGAGCTGGCCAAGTGAGACACACGGGAACCAGGAAGAGGACATCTCTTCCTCCTCCACATCCCTTCAGGGTTCTCTGGTGATCAGACCCCACGTTATCCCAGCTGGCAAAGGAAAGCATTTGCAAAGCCCATGCCCACCTCCATTCCAACAGAGCAGCAGAGGAGGGTGAATCTGGAGCTGAGCAACAATATAGTTAATAACTAGCACAGCCCACTCCTGTGGCCACTCAGTTGCCATATGCTCACTTCACACACATTTGAACTTCCTTATGACAATGAAACAAGGCCACATTTCCACCTAACAGGCTGTAGCTATCCTTCTAAGTGAGGGTTTCTCACACTGTCCCGAATGAAGACACACACCGCCGTAACAGTCGCTGTATCTATCATTGTAGCTGTAGGAATTACTCCTCAGACCCATCACACACCGGTGAATAACCTAAGGACTAACTGTAAAGTTAACTTCCAACAACTGTACAGAAAGTAGAAATGGAGAGGAGAATTAGCACGTACGAATGAACACGTACGTAAAATAAATAAATGAGAGGAGCATGCAAAGCTGGCAGAGCCCTCTCTTCTGTAAGTGGCCTTGAGGTCAGGGTGAAATCTGTGGCTCCCTGCCTTGTGCGGCCCGCTCTCAGCCAGGGCCTCCGCTGGCTGGGCCTCTGCACGTGGTCAAGTGACTGAAAGCTTCGTTCCCGGACAGTCGGAGTCCTCAGTCGTCTGCCTGTTTTTTGGTGGCTGTAGTTTCTGACGTGTCTACATTACTGGGCAAGGAAGTGTGAAGGGTACACCAGGGTCTCCTGGGGCCCAGAAATAGGCTTCCTTTCCCCCACTGGGAGCTGCAACCCACCCTGGGTAATCAGGGTCAGTCACTTCGGCTGGCAGAGTAACTTCTTTTTGTTGATTTAGTGGCATAAGAAGCCCCAAGCGGCAAGGAAAAGGCCAAACTTGCCTTTCACTTTAATGGAATCACAGGTGTAGCCCCTGATTGAAGGGGTCCCCATTCGGGGACTGAAACCTACATACCAGCAGGGCTCAAGGATGCCTGGACGGGGGGCAAACATTCTGTGCATGGATCCCTGGGCATGAGAGGAAGAGATGCAGCTCCTGGGTGTACCCCTCGATTCCCGACGCATGCATCCTGGCTGCGGGGAGACAGAGCCACGTCATGGTCTCTGATACAAAGCACATACGATGTCCTGCAAGACCAAACCCTGTCCCTTCAGGATGTTGTCCCACAAAAGGTGCTGCAGCTGAGTCTTTCTCCCATGTCCCTGCGACGTCCTTCATGGACAAAGCTTAGCATCATGCTCGCGGGCAGAGAAGAACTATGTACAGAGCCCACCTCCATTTTCACAGAGCAGGTGAACAGGGTGGGTTTGGAGCTGAATGGCAATACACTGATAAGTGGCATGGGGGTGGGGCGGCACTAGGAGATGGGGCCAGACAGGGAGGCAGGAGCAGACCACCACATGATGGTGCATTATTCTGTGTATAAACTGAGCAGATAGAGCTCTTCATCGGGAGAGAGGGCTAGAGGAATGAGGAAAGACTGCCTGTGGGCAGCAGACTGTGGGCTTCCCCTGCCGAGGCAAGATGATGGGTTCAATCCAAGGGGGAGGGGTAGCAGCGCGTTCCCAGTTCTGTTTAAGCAAAACACCATAACAAAGCAACTCCTGTGGGTCCGACGCTGAGCTGAGCACCTTCTCTCACTTCCCCAGAACCTGGCCAGGGTCAGGCTGATGGTAGGTGCTTAATAATAATCCGTGCCTTTGCCCAGAAGGGTTTTCCAGCTACACTCCATCAGTATGCCGCTGCACCTGAGCCCCAGGGCCAGGGGCTCCCTTTGCCCTGGAGTCTTTCTTCCCCAAGACAGCAGCCGCCATGACCCGGCTCTTCCTGAGAACTCACTGCATGTCTGTAGGCTCCTTCCACGCAAGTGAAGCAATCATTCTCCCCGTAGCTCTGATCTCCTGGATCCTGGCAACATCCCTCCATCCTCATGACTAACCAAGCGTGGCGTGCTGGTGATGTGGGGAGGGAGCGGAGAAGTGGTTTTGACATATCTCGGTGCTGCTGCACATTTTGGTTTCTCTGACTTTTACCCTTTGTAAGCCAGGCTTTTAGGAAGAGAAATAGAGAAGCAGACAGCCCTCGGGGTCTCTGGGACTTTGGGGTCAGGAAGAGAGTGAGGGCCACTACACTCTCAGTCCTGTGATAACTCTGAGCGACGGCCCTGATTTCATAAGCACCTAGTTCAGGATGCACCAAGTGAATGATGTCTTGGACAAAGCACAGTCCAAGAGATCCACGGCCTTCTCCAAGGCTCCTGAGAGCTTGAGCAAACTGCTTCTAAGTGCTCTCTTCTTTACCTGCCCCTGCTTCTCTGGTTCACCCCTCACCCCCCAAGGAAATCCAGTCACACATGCTCCGAGTCCCTGCCTGCGTGGCCTGTCGTCTTCACAGCTGGGCCTCAGAGGAGGGGCTGGGCTCTGGCCCTGAGGGCTCACCGCCCTGCCCAGGGGGTGGAGGAGCTGGGGCAGCAGCCGATGAAGGTCTGTGGCACCCCCCTCAAACTCGAGTGAACACAGGAATCACCTTGGGATCTTCTTAAAGTGCAGATCCTGGTTGGGAAGGTTGGGGAAGGCTCAGGGAATCTGCATTTCTACCAGTCCCAAGTGACGCCAAGGCTGTGAAAGCGTGGGCCACATGGTGAGCAGCAAGGGTCTACGGTGCATGGCTTGGACAACCAAGTGACACAGGAACTCCCAAGTTCAGGGAACAAAGGCCTAGAGGATCTAGGAAGTTGGACAAAGCTTCACAGAGTTGCTGGTACTGGAGCTGGGTCTTAGCACCCAGGAAGTTTGGGAGGATAGGACGGGGATGCACCCAGAAGTCTGCAAAGGAGGCAGCACCCTTGTTTCCTCCTGCTGCACGTACATGCTCTTGGGCCCTGCCGTCTGACCCATGCACACCCTCCTCCTACTCAGCAGACTACTTCCAGGAGCGGGATTAAGGCTGTGTGCCACTCGGTCAAGTTCCCCTTCCCACTCTGGTTCCTTCACTGACCCCGAGGGCAGGAGAAGGATAATGCAGGGAGAACTCCTGCCTACTCTACCCTCAAGCAATTATGGGCCAACTGGACAATGGGACTACAGGAAACATGAGTCATCACAAGGAAAGGACAAGATGAGAATAGCCTGTGACAATGACTGGCAGGGGGAGTGGGTGGATGTAGGGAAGGCCCCATGAATTCACTCTATGTTTGAATGAGTCCTGGGGAGCCGTGATGGTCAGCTTCTTAGTCAAGAGTCTGGCATTTAGCTGCATGGATGTCGTGCTTAGTTGAGTGGGCAAGGCCTGTCCACTCCCAGGATGCTGACCAGCACACAAACAGTTCTCTCTGCACTCTGCCCACACAACTATCTACCCCTGAAACATCGCCCCCACCCACTCGGGACAGACAGTCATGAAAACCCAACATGGGCATCCTTGATGCCAGCAGCCCCCACTCATTCAACACCCTAGCCCAGCCCTGTCTGGCTTTAGAGTCTTAGCCCCAAGCTGTAGGGTCTGCTGGAATTCCCTGCCCCCACTGGCTCCTCCTCACCCTTCAAGTCTCAGAGTAAATTCACCTCTGCAAAGAGGTCTTCGCTGACCACTGTGCCTGAGCCAGCCCTCCACCACTATCAGGGTCCCTGTCTGCCACTTGTCACCTCTTCCTCACGTGTGGTTCACCTACTTAGGTTCTTCCTCCTGCCAGGCTCCTGCAACCACCAGGTCAGGCTCTGGCACTGTGCCTCTCAGACGCGCCACACACACTCAGGGAAGAAAAGGATGAAGGCCACGGGCTCGTGTCCTTCTCTGAGGGGTTCCTCGGCCAACTGACACCAGGTTGACCATTTACAGCAATTTTTTAAAAAATCTGTGTTGTTAGAACAGAACTCTTTCTCTGTCTTAAAGCAATCTGATCCCAGGAACCGTAAGGGCCTCCACCTGGTGGCTCCAGTGGGTGCTATGGTTGCCAGACACCCCAGGGTAGGGGCCAGTCACAGGCCAGAGCTTGGCACCCATGGTTTCTGCTCCAATTTTCCCAAAATTGGTTAGTTGGGACCTTGCTGCCCAGTTGTTTGGCACTAAGCAGAATTCAAACTGGCCACCAGGGGTCCGCAGGACTCCCTCCAAGGGGATCTGGCAGGTCAGGGCTGCAGACTCCAAGCCCTTGCTCCTGGGAGACAGCTGAACGTGGCAGAGGAGGAGTCCAGGCTGCCGGGTGACCCCGCTCTGGGCAGCCATAGGGAGGCCCTCAGATGCCCAGCGCCTCGGGCCCTGGCAGCCCAAACCCTGCCTAGGCATCGCCCTCCTGCCCTGGCTCTCACGGTAGCCCCCGTCCACAGGCACCAGCAGAAAGGGGCTTCCTGAGGAGTGTTTCCATTCTCTCCACTTTTGCCTGTATGCAGACTTACTAAAAAACACATCTTAAACATTTACAAGCAGTCATAGGCCCTCATGGATTTCAAATAAACCTTCCTATAAACCAGTCAACTTCAGAGTCCTTATCCCCCCAAGAATCATAAACCCTCAAAGCTGGTAGGTCCTTCAAGGTCCCAATGTCCCTGTTTTATGGCTGGAGACACCGAGGCCCGGGGTGTCAGGGACCTGCCCAACCTCACAGGGCCCTTTGGTGGCATGTCTGGGGCTGGAGCACAGGACTCCTGCCTCCAGAGCCCTGCGTCCCCATTCCACACACGAAAAATCGGAGCCCGCCACCACTCTGCCCCCCAGGCATGTGGTTCCAGTTTTTAAGAGAACAAACTGATGTGAGGTTTGAAAACACTGATGTGCTCAGGGTTCGGAGGAGGAATGTGCGCCGAGTGTGCATTCTTGGCTGTCAGCCACCGCCAGCAGCAGGCAGGCCGGCTGCCTGATGGGAAGGCCCCTGGACCCAGCGCCACGGCATCTGCTGCATGGCTCCAAGCTCAGGCCCTGAAACTCCCAGCTTGCAGCTGGCTCTACGTAAAAGTGCCAGGCCTGAGCCCTGGCCAGTGTGGCTCAGTGGGTTGGAGTGCCGTCCCATAAACTGAAGGTCTGTGGGGTTCGATTTCAGGTTGGGACACGTGCCTAGGGTGCAGGTTCGATCCCTGGTCCAGGCACGTAGGACCCCTCAGTCCAGGCGAGTACAGGAGGCAACCCATCGATGCCTCTCTCTTACATCGATATTTCTCTCTCTCCTTTCCTCTCTCTAAAAAGCAATGAAAAAGAAGTCCTCAGATGAAGATTTAAAAACATTATTTTTAAAAAAAGTGCCAGGCCTGAAAGGCAGCCCTGAGAGTGGCCCTGACAGAGCACATCAAGGACCTGTCCTCTCCAGCCAGTGCGAGGGCTGAGGGTCAAACTCTCCACTGGTGGACGTTGGAGCCACCTGCCCTTCATGAGTGCCTCATTGGACCCCTGAATGGAGATTCCTGCAGAGATGCCTCACCTCAGGCTGGCAACCACCTCTGAGAGCCCTCAGAATCCTCCACAAGACCCGGAGCCCGAGAGGAAGGGTCTAGCATGAGGCCAGTAGATGCGGCTGTGATGGCACTAAGCCCTTTGGGCCACCACCCACCCCTCTTCACCACTGCAGGCCCCGACAGGAAATTGAGCAAAGTTCTGTCTAAACCTCTCCCGCGGGGCTTCCTAGCAGGGCCAAGGCGGTGCTCCAAGGAGTCAGGTTTCAGCAAAAGCTGTGGGTGGGGTCCCATCACAGGGCCTGTGTTGCAGAATGCACTGGACCCTGGGCTGGTTTGGGATGGGATGGGGGGGCCATGGCTGGCCCGGGAGCCTCGGGAAGCCAAGAGGTGACCCCTTGCCAGCCACGTGCTCAAAGCAGAGACTTCATGGCCCCCACCCCTGCCCCCATGCCCCAAAGCCCAGAAGGTCCCTTCTGCACATGTCCTAGGCTTTGTCCTCCACCAGCTGTCAGGGTGGGGGGTGGGCGGGGACTGGTGGAGCTCTGAGGACTGACGACTTGGGCCCCGATGTTCTCCCCAGAGCGCAGAGATTTTAGGCAAGACGCTGTTAGAGCAAAGTCATCGACTGCACTCCCAGGCTGGTAGTTCCTGGCTCTGAGGGTGGCGGTGCCGTGTTTGAGAAACGAGGGTGCTGCTCAGGGGCCCACAGACCAACAGGAGGAGTCTAACAAAAATGAGTTCACACACGACGCAGTGCCCTGCATCGCACCGTGAAGCAGAAAGGACATCGGCAGGGCCGGATGGGCACTTGCCCATCAGGGGGCCACTTCATCAAGTACATGGTTGTCTACCCACTGTGCTGTATACCTGCCACGGACACAAAATAACAGACTGTAAACTGCAGTAAAAACTGCATGAGACAACTCCTTAGTTACCAAACGCCAGTACTCGCGCACACCGACCGCAACAAACGCCAGTACACGCGCACACCGACCGCGACAAACGCCAGTACACGCGTACACCGACCGCGACAAACGCCAGTACCCATGTACACTGACCCAGACAAGAGGGCAATGATAGGAAAACAAACTGATGCCAATAAAATCTTGAGTTTAATGACCAGTGATGTGTCAGCATTGGTTCTAAGCCCTGATAACTGTGCCATGATAACATGACAGAGGATGTTAGCACGAGAGGCAAGTGGGCGAGGGGTGTGTGGGAACTCTGTGCTGTCTCTGCGACTCTGTCAATCTGAAATTATTCCGAAATAAAACATTCGTATTCAACAAGTAACCACTGCTGGTGCGATCACGCTGTGCCAGTCCCGGGATGGCGTGCTTCCCAGGTATTATTATCTCACTTTAATCCTCCCCAAACTTGGTGGAGGCTGCAATTACCGCCTCCACTTCACAGCCACGGAACCTGAGGCCAGAGCTGCAGACAGCCTGCGTCTAGGTGGGCAGCAGGTGGCAGTTCAGGGTGCGGCCCTTGGAGGCGCAGGGACCAGGCAGCCACCTGTACAACCCCAAGTATAGAAGGACTCGCTGAACAGAAATCTGAAGCCCAGGACATGTGAGAGCTTTGCCGTGATGGCCCTGAATCGCTGTCCGGAACCCCGTCCAGAGCCCGTCCGAAGGGCACTTCCTCCCTGTGCGGTGTCGGCATGAGAGCCGCCCCTCCCTGCAGCTTGCACACCCTTCCACGGGGAAATTAAATTCCTTCCTGCTCCCTCCTCAAGGGCCTTGGAACGTAGTCCTCAGATGCCAACTGAGGGAAAATTCTTTCTTCCTTCTTTATGCAAGATTTCTATTTTCAAGACGCAAAATACTCCCTGGGAGTATTTTACACCAACAGAAAGTTGCAGCTATTCCCAAGTATCTGGTTAAGCCTGAGGCCTTCGATCCATCTCACTGCCTGACTGCCCATTGGTGCACTCCATAGCCCTTGCCCTCCTCGCCCTTCCCTTAACCCTGAACTTCGCTGCCAGGGATTGCTGTTCAAGTCATGAAATGAGGGGGAAGGCGAAGTTCAAGCTGTCTCCCCACCCAGCCTGTTAGCCACCGTGGGCAGAGGATAGGTCACCGTCTTGGGGTTTTCCCTGTTTTTTGTATCTGTGCTCTACCTGGTACTGGAAGGATGACCTCTTAGCAGCTACTGGTCAAAGCGAAGCGGCTGAAGAACAGACAAACCCAGGGCGGGAAGGAGGGGTTTCCCTGGGGGGCTCAGTGGTCCCTGCCCCGCCCTCAGTTTCAGTCTTGAGCAAGGGGGACCGGGCTGGCCTGTCCTTCCTAGCAACACCTCTCCAAGAAGAGTTATGATCACAGACAGCCCTGACAGACCTCAGAGGCCTCGGGGCAACTGTGTCGTTGCAACCCAGGATGGACAGGAACTCAACTGTGTGTCAGACTGTGCTCTCAGAGGCCCAATCAACCTCATTAGGAAAAGTTCCCCATTTAATCCCCGAGGTTTTAACCACTTCCTAGTCGTGCCTCCAGTGAGCAAGGCCACAGCTGAGATGCTGATGGTTGCTTGGGGGTATTTCAGGCTCAGTGAATAATTATGTGAACAAAATAACACAGCGTGGTTGCCAGCAGCTATTAGACCTGCGAAAGGCAACAGTGGAAAACTTCGTTGACTGGCTATCAAAGGCCTTTGCGGAAAGAAGGAAACCAGCTGGGGCTTGACATCTGCAAGCTCAGAACCCCACGCAAAGAAAGCAAACAACCAAAGGGAGCCTGTCCACAAGTGCTGAGCCGTGGAATTACATCGGGGCTCCCGTAAGCCATTTAATTGGCTGAGAGTTGGTCTCATTCCAAACTGGCGCGCACTTGAGCAGCGCGGAGGAGGCCTTGCGGGAGGGCGACAGACAGAGCAAGAGACAGGGAAGCTCATCCCAGTCGCCTTCAAATACAAGTTATTCCCTTTGAGAGACTGCACCCTGGGCAGTGAGGGCCTCCCCCGAGGATATTCCCAGGCCTTTCCATCAACGGTTGTAGCAACGGAAGGCCCTGGGGGTAGGTACCTCCCTGCAGGTAAAATCAGCACTAGGTGGCCGCCTCCCAAGGCGAGCTGGCCTCCCAGGAGTGAGGATGAGCAGGAAAACGATCTTTCGTTTTTGAAAATTTCATTCTCTAGTTTCCTGGGAAATGCCCCCTGTGTTTGACAAAGAGCATGGCTTTGGAATCTCTTAGACCTTGGTCTGACTCGGAGCTCTACACTCATTAGCTGGGTGGCCTTGAGGAGGTGACTTAACCTCTCTGAGAGTTAGTGTCCTGTCTGCTTTGCAGGGCCAAGGCGAAGACTAGACATAATGAATACAAAGCCTCCAGCGTGGTGGCAGCTCTACCGATGCTCAGAAGAAATGGCTTTTTCATGAATATTGGAAGGTGGCGCTGCCCCCCGTAGGCTGGCCTCCTGTGCACCTTTGTCAGAGGTCTCCACCCCCCCAATCCTCACCACTGTCTGCTTCACAAAGTTAGAGCCCCAGAATCTCAGCTGTCCGAGTCATTTTCCACCACCTTGGCTCCTAAACGCCAGGTTCCTACCACGTCAGACTTCTAGACATGCCCTGTTTTGTCCTGACACTGTGACCACTTTGCTAAGGCTGGCTCTCTGCTGGGGACTTTTTCCCTCCCCGTCTGCACTTGTTAAAATTCCACTGGCCTTCCAAAGTCTGTCTGTCTCACAAGTGGTTTCCAAAGAGCCTTCCTTAATCTCTTTCTCAGACAACCACCTTGGCCTTCCACAGCACAGCGTTCTATGTGTCGACTGCTTATCATGAAAGCTAGATTAGAACATCTCTTTTCTCTGAGATTGGTCCCCTGGCTCTAGGAAAGAGTGGGACCTCTTCCAATTACTGGTGGATGGTCTTAGCCAAGTCACCTAACTCTCTGTGCCCGGTCTCCTCATCTGTAAAACGGGATGATGTTCCTAGCATCGAGCACACAGAGCTGTTGAGAGCATCACATACAGTTATGCAGGGGAAAGTGCCTGGCTGATACTAGTCCAGCAAATGCTGGTTGCTGCTCTGAGAACTTGTGTGAGTAGACTGGGTTGCTGGCTTACTAGTCTGGAAGCTCCCTGAGGTCAAGAACTAGATCGCCCCCACAGAAAGAACAGCTCCTAGCATGAGCAGAGGATCCATAAATATTGGCTGAATAGGACTGGACTCTCCCCTGGGGAGAGCTAACTCTGTAGGCTGACAGCATGTCTGTCCCGATCTTGCCGAACAGTGCTGAGTGGGAACAGGGGGCAAGTCAGCCCTTCACCAGCCTGCAGGAGACAGGTAATAGTGCGCGGTGCCCTTCGCTGCAGTAATGGGGCCACGTCAGCTCCAGTTCCACTCTAGCCCAGCTCTGAAGGCTCCCTTTATGCTCACCCTCTGCCTTCCAAGTCAGGAAGAATCATTCTTGTCCCACGCCCACTCCCAGCTTGAAGGTTCTTCATGTTGGAGCAGCTGAGCAATACTCTGAGTCAGTCACCATAGAAGGGACTAACAGCTCAGCTTGGTCACCTCTTCAAGGGCCTCTGCTTGGGGCAGGGCCACAGATGCACAAGGAACTGGGCCTCCTTCTCACGGAGGCTGCAGCTGTTGGCGGCTCTCCCCACCACCCATCAGGAAACAACGCAGAAACATAACTGAGCAGCTGTGGCTGTAAAAAGAACCTGCTTCAGAACAATACATTGTGTCCTGCAAGTATGTGCCACAGGCCGGGTGCTGGGAGAGCCGATGCACGTTGTGGGAGACGAGTCCACTCAGCGCATCCCAGACTGGTCTCTGCCCGCTTCCCCGCCTGTGCGTGTGCACATTCCAGACGAGCTATGCAGCCCCCTCCAGCTCCCTCTGGCCAGGCTCCCCTCCCTGGGAGCCCATATGTGAGACGGCCTCTCGACACCATTGCAGAGGTCATAAGCAGTGTGCTCAGTCCTGCGGATGCCATCTGGCCCCCCTGCTGTTTTCTCTCTACGACTGAGCAGCACCCCTCACATGCCCCATTGGAATCATCAGACCTGCCAGCAGAGTCTGCATCCCACCTTCAGTCCCCTTTGCTATGGGCTTCTATGAGACTGCGGCTGGGTCTGGCCAAACCACTCTCACACACGTGTTGTTTTGTAAGATTAGCACAGAATCCAACACAGTATTTCTCTTGGGTTCCTCCTCCAAGCCAACAGAGAAAGAGCTATTTCCCCCCCAAAATAACACATTATTAAACCAATGAATAAGAGCCAGGAAAACAATGTAGCCAGCATATTTATTGCAAACAGTTTGCTTGGAACGCGAGTCACAAACACGTCTAATTCTGCCAGGCTCTTTGAGGCCTCTAGTGCTGAAGGCCTCTCACAGCCGGCAGGGTCAAGAACACGACCCGAACTGCCCTGGGCCCTGCTCGCTGGTCAGGGGCTATCAACACTGGCACCCCTGGGTTTCCGCCAAATCGGGAGAGTTTGCTCCCTGCCACTCACAGATCCTGCTTGAAAGCAGCACTCCGTCACTCCATGCCGTGTCCGGGAGAGTGGCCGTCTGGGCACAGCCAGCAGCACCATCCAAGAAGCTTCCCTCTAAACCCAGGCAACTTCCAAACAAACACCACTGTGACGGCCTCCATTACTGGATGTCAGAGCTGGCCCCCAGGCATGTGAAGGGCCAAATCAATTTGATTTATGAAAATGAAGCAAACTTTCCAGCAGGTTTGGCACGTCCTGAAGCACGGGAGAAAGGCTTTAATTATACTGCCTCTGCTCATTAAACAGATAAGATCTTAGCAGAGACAAGCCATGTTTTGTGTTACAAAAATGTAAATCCATCTGGCTCCGTATTTTATAGGCATCCACAGCCTGGGGCTTGTGAAATGCCCAGAGTTTTTATCTTCCCAGATCTGAAGGTGGAACAGAAGCAAGACGTGCACACGAGCCGGGGGCTGGCAGCACACGGAGACGGTGATGAATTGGAGCACTCCTGTCTCTGCAGAGCCCCCGAGCCAGACGCTGCACGTGGACTGGGTGAGGCGCCAAAGCGTCAAATGCCAAAGAAAGAAACAGCCCTGTAGTTTATTGCAGAAATGCTCCCTCCTGAGCAATCAATAGAAAGAAGGCTCAAACTCTCGATGGCTCAGCAGACCCCTCTCCCAGCCAGAAAGGACCAATGCCCTCTGGGAACAAGCCTCTGAATAGCCTAGGGTTTCTCAACGAGGCTACCACAAATACTGACCAGAGGGTCCGTTATTATTAATGAAAACCTACTGTGCAGGCAACAGAGTTGCAACACCCATAGGGAGCCTATCTCATGGATCGAATGAGAGTCCCTCGGGGGAATTGTTTTCTACTGAATCTCCACCCAGATGAAATCCCACAAGCCCTTGACCACAAGCAAGACTCAGAGAAAGAGCAACTAGGTGGAACTTATCAGAAGAGATTGTTTATGAAGACACCCTCAGGCCTTGGGCCCCTTTTCTTACCTCTCTATCCTATTCCTTAGGAGATTTCATTCATCCAAATGCTTTAAATATCTTATAAAATCTATTTCTCTTCTTATATCTCCAAACCAGGCCTCTTCCTCAAACCCTAGATTTTAAATTCATCCCAAACTCAGCGTCGGAAACCAAACTTCTGACCAACTGATTTTGTATACTGACCCTGTATCCTATGAAGTTGCTAGATTTATTCATTAATACTAGTATTTTTTCTGTAGATTTTTTAAAATTTTAGTTATTTTTAGAGAGAGGGGAAAGGAGGGAGAAAGAGGGAGAGAAACGTCGATCGGTTGCTCCTCACACGCCTCCCAACTGGGGACTTGGCCCGCAACCCAGGCATGTGTCCTGACCAGGAATTGAACCGGTGACCTTTCGGTTTATGGGATGACATCCAAGCCTCTGAGCCACACCGGTCAGGGCTTTTTCTGATTCTTTAGGGTTTTCTACATACAAGATTATGTTGCCTGCAAATAAAGATAGTCCTATTTCTTTCTAATTTACATGCCCTTAATTTCCTTGTCCTGCTTTGTCTTACTAGCTAGGACCTCCAGTGCAATGTTGTGTAGAAGTGGCAAGAAAGGACATTGCTGTCTTGCTCCTGATGTTAGGGGCAAAGGAGTCGGCTTTAATGATCAGGTGTGAAGTTAACTATAGGTTTCCACAGGTGCCATTCGTGAACTTGAGAAAGTTCCCTCCTATTCCTAGTTTTCTGAGAGTTTCAACTACAAATGGGTGTTGACTTTTTGTCAAATGCTTTTGCTACATTTATTGAAATGATCATACGGTTTTTCTCCTTCGTACTTTTAAAAAGTGAGTTACAATAATTTCTAAATGTTAAACCAAGCTTGTGTTCCTGAAATACATCTCAACTGCTATAGTGCAGAATACCTTTTTATGTATTTCTGGATTCCATTTCCTTATATTTTCTTAAGGACTTTTGTCTATGTTCAGAAGGATATTGGTTTTTAGTTCCTCTTTCCTGATGTTTTGGCGACACGTTAGGAGCTAAGTAAAGCTGACTTCATAAAACGAACTTGCAGTTGTTTCTTCCTCCGTGTTCTGAACGAGTCCGCGTTAGATCAGGGTTATTTCTTTGTTGGAGTTTTAGCGGAGCTCGTCTGTGAAGCTGTGTAAGCCTGGAACTTTCTGAGTCCATTTCAGTAAGTTGTGTTTTCCAAGGGATTGGCACATTGCATCTAAGCTGTCAAGTTCCACATGAAGCTGTTCGTTACGTTCCCCGGCTATCTTTTTAATGGGTGTAGGACACATGGTAGGGTCTCCTTTTTCATTCCTGAGAATGGTCGTTTGTGTCCTCTCTTTTTTCCTTTTTCAGTGCTGCTAGGAGCTTATCATATTTAAAAGTCTTTTTATAATGCCAACTTTTGGTCTTGTTAATTTTATTATGTCAATATTTTCTATTTCATTGATTCCTACTCTTGTCTTTATCATTCTAATATTTCTTTCATTTACTTTGTGTTTAAATTCTTCATCTCTTACAAGCTTCTTGAAATAGAAATTTCAATCACTGATTTTCAACTTTTCTTATATAAACACTTAAAGTTACCATTTTACCTCTGCTGCATGTTCTGGACCCCAACAAACTTTGGTGTGTTGTGTTTTCGTTATCACTCAGCTTGAGCTATTTCTATTTTCCAATGAGTTTTTACTTTTGAACTGTGAGGTTCAAAGGGTGTTTTAGAACACACTCTGAAAGTGTGTGGTTTGGTGTTTCCTAGATATTTTATTACTACTGATTTCTACTTTAATGTTTCTATGGTCAGAGATCATACTCTATAAATTTCAGTCCTTTTTCAGTACTTTTATATTCAATATTCTTAAATTGTATGGTTCTTAAAATGGTCCAACTTTGTAAATGTTACATCGGTACTTGAAAAGTGTGTATTCTGCCACTACTGAGTATAGCTCTCTACATGTCAGTCATGCTAAGCTGATCAACGGTGGCACTCAAGTCTTCCGTGTCCTTACTGGTTGTGGATTTGTCCATTTTTCCTTTTAGCTCTGTCAGTTGTGACTCAAATATTTTGAAATTTGATTATAGGAGGCATATACCCTTAAGACTGTTATGTCTCCCTTGTGAATATGTCTATTGTTCTGAAGTGTCCCCATCATCCCTGGGAATTCTCCCTACCATGAAGTCAGTCCGTTTTGCTTGGAAATGGTTGAGCTACACCAGCTTTCTTTTGTTTCTGGTTCACGTGGTATCTTTCCCATCTTTTCACTTGCAATGCGCCTGTACTCTTACATTCAACATGTCTCTCTTATATGTGGCATAGAGTTTGGTCTGGCTTTTCTACCTGGCAATCTCTGCCTTTCAGTCCACTTCCACTTAGCGCAACTATGTCCACACGTGGGTTTAAGCCCACCACTCTGCTGCCTGCTTTCAGCGTGCCCTGCTCATCCTCATTGCTTGACGGGGCTTTGCTCCTCCTTTTCGCCTTCTTCTAGCTTATCGTATATGTTTTTAGCTTTCCATTTTGTTTCCTTTATTAGATTTTAACTATTTTGTTTTATATTTAATGATTGCTCTAGAAATTACAATATGCATCTCATCTACATGAGCTGACGGATGTTAGCTAAACCTATTGTGGTAATCACTCACCACTTCTGTAAGCCAAGCCCTCAGGCTGTATCCCTAAACTTATATAGTGACCTATTGATTATTCCTCACTGAAACTGGGAAAATGCATCTTTCCTGACCATAGTCCACTAGGACCATTTAAACTTCTACAGTTTCCTCCTTCTCAATATGCTTCCCCAAAGCATCTCCAAACTCTGATTTTGCCTCTTCTATCAATTCTGATTCACTAGGTTTTATTGGGGAAATAAAAGTTGGTAATAGGTGTTGGGGTAAGCTTTTCGAACAACATATGAGAGCTACCAGGGCTGAGAGCTCTCCTTGTCTGGCACCTTCCTGGCTGCACGGCAGCCACCGCTGCACCGAAGTAACTTCCCTCTCCTGCTCTTAGGGGCACTATAAACAAAGTTAGTAGCTAACAGCCCTGGCCTTGCCAAAACACTTTTGCCAGAAGGAACATATTAAATGGGCTTTTCACAACTACTGATACCTGAACATCATGGTTAGCCTCATATTTTCCCTATTCTGGCTGGTTGTTTGATCAGACAGTGTGGCCATGAGATTGGATGCTACTTAAGATTCTTGACTGTCTGCCTGGCCAGTTTAAAAGTCTTATCCTTTTTGTTAGAAGAAGAGGACAGATTGAGAAGACAGTGAAGACAGAAATTTTAAAGAAGCTGGAGTGATACGTCTAAGACTGTGTTTTGTGACCGTGATACCATGTGACTGGCTCCCTTGACATGGTGCAGGGGAAGGTCCATGTAACGCTTAGGGTTGAAATAGGCGCTTTGTGGTTTATCGGGACGGTAGCGTGCACACGTCGCTATATTTCGTTAAATCCAAGGCCATGCGATTGTAAGGCGTTATTTTTGGTGCTTCCATTAAACTATGACATGACACCTCCTCAACAGCCTCTTGAAACTCACAAAATCAGGACCATCATTACAGCCTCACAATTCCCTTCCTGCTGTTGCCGAGCACCTGGTACTCACCCCACCTTCTGCAGCGTGATTAGCAAGTGACACCCTGCTGCACACAACTCGATAGCAAAAATGGCACAGCTCCACCTACTGCAGCTAACTTCCGTTACTAGGTCTGCTAAAGCCTCATTACTCAGAGTGTGGTCTGAACCCGCAGCCACGACATCACCTGGATGCTGGCTGCAAATGAAGAAGACCTCAGGCCCCACCCAAACTACCACGTAATTTTTAAAAATTCTCAGGTGATTTGTTTGCATGTTAAAGTTTGAGAAGCATTTTCATAAAGTAATTTGTTGTTGTTTTCTAAGGAAAAAAAATAGAATTCTGGCCGTTGCTCTAATGGCAAACATTTGCTTACTAATATCAATTTCACATCCCTCTGCTCTTTTTTGTTTCAATGCCACAGGGTAGTGTAACCTCTTTTAAAACATCCTAAGTGTCAGTGAGACTTACCATGGGCATGTACTGAAACACGTCCAAGCTCACAACTCATGGAAGTGACCATGGGAACAGCTAAGACCAAGTGTCCATGTGCACAGATGGTGACAACATGT
The DNA here is from genome assembly GCA_007922815.1 of Macrotus californicus. Lineage (NCBI taxonomy): Eukaryota > Metazoa > Chordata > Mammalia > Chiroptera > Phyllostomidae > Macrotus > Macrotus californicus. The sequence continues at coordinate 331,968 of VMDR010000174.1, read as the reverse complement.
CACGACTGCTTCCTGGCTAACAGTAACTGCACAATGTCACCCATTTCAAATACGTTAACATAGGGAACATGTGCATCCTAAAACTGATGAAATAGAGTACGTGAACAAAATACATTCATTCTTGATCTAGATCTGGGCTTTCTGGCCCTAAGAATCAAGGACTGAGTCACGGCGATGGACACGGTGCGCACACACATCGCAGTCCCTGTCCTCGTGGGCTCCAGATCAGCAGAGTCTCCAACAGGTTTCCCTAAAATTGGCAGGAGGCTGAGGAGGCTGCCTTAGCTGAGAACACGGGGTTGGGGCCTCTAACCCCCTTAGTAGCCAGTCACAATTTCTGTGCTCACAAGAGGAATCTGCTCGGCTTTGCGGCACACCGGTGTTTCCCGCGCTCTCACGTCCCTCTCCTGGTGGAGAAACAACCTGAGAGAGAAAAACGCGACAGAGAAACACGTTTGCCAAAAAGAGACTCCTCCTGGATTAAATAAAATTGCTGTGCTCCTCACCCTGACCTTTAGCATGAAAACACTAATTGTTAGGGACATGCATAAACAAATCCCTCAATAATTTTCCATCCAATTGTCCCTAACTGGTTTCAGAGACGGGAGCCCCTTGAAACTGGTAACATCTTTGCGTCCCTGTGGGCTTGATGAGTGTTAGCTGAATATTCCTTTGCAGGGAGGAACAGGAGCGGGAGAGGAAAAGAGAAAGTTACTGACTCGGGGAAATCCTGGGAACCCTTCCGAGGTTCCACTGCAGCAGGACGATTGTCCCACGTGCGCAGAATTCAGCGAACCCTTGGCCTATTGTCTTGGTTGTTTTGCCGATTTTCAAAACCAGCACGCGATGGAAAGTTTGCTTGCTGGTTTATCTGTGTTGCCCACGTTGATGATAAACAACATATTCTGAAGGCCGGAGCTGGCGTCAGCGTGACTGACCCTGCAGCCACTCCAAACCCAAGAGCTATTAAACAAACGCCAGTCGACGTGGATGCCGTGAGTAACTGCGTTGGCTCACAGGAGCTGATTTTTCAGGGTCATCTTTTATACTTGCCCCTCCAGTCCTAATAGACGTTCACTCTTCCTCTTTCCCCCTGGGTACTGAGGTGGGATAGAACTTGAAAAGTTCTTCCTGAGTCCCACGGGAAGCAGATCACACTTCAACAGAGATGCACAACACGGTCTGGCTTGGCCAACAGCAGCCCACGTGTCTCCTGGTGTGTGAGCATGGTATTGCAAACCTCAGGGGTAAGGGAAACTGGTGCCAGGGTCTAACATCTAAAGACTGGCTGCTGTGCACACTGTTGCTACAGATAGTGCTTAGAATGCCAGAACGATAGGCTTGCTCCAGTCCATGGAACAGAGGTGCCATTAAATCTCCCGTCTGTCACTGAAACACAGGCCAACTCCTGGGGACGTGTGTGTGACAGAAGCTCCCCAGAGCATCATGGGGAAAACACTCTCTGCTCTTGAGAAGTCAGCTGGACAGCAGATACAGTAAACCACAAACATCGCAACAATTTCCGTGTGACAGCCACTGAGCCTTACACTGTGACGTCATCTACTTTGACTGTCCGGTCAGAAGTGACCTCTCTGCCGCTGGAAGCCCCAGGGCACATTCCCACTGTCTCACAAAACAAAGCACTGGGACACGGCGCCAGCCTGCACTGACCGGCTTGTGTCTCTCCCTCACAAACTGCAAGCCCCTTGAGAGCTGGGACTGTGTCCCATTCATTCCCCACAGTGCCCAGCACAGGGCCTGGCACCGAGTGGATTTTCTATTGCATTTGTTTAAGGAAATTAACACAAAACATTATGTGTTAAGTATTGTAGGAAGTGACCTGTAGGCGGGCAATCGAGATGTCATTGTAAGGTCATTAACCAAAGCCAAGGAGTAATGACCCCCCACCTTGCTTATTTCTTTACTAGAATCATTAACTTCTTATCCTGAAGCCCCTTGTTTATTAAACATACAGAAATAGAAACCAGAAATGAGAGTCGGGATAAAGGCACTGGTTAACAGGAAAGAATGAGAGATTCTGATTTGATACAGTTTTCTACCATTCGCTTAGGAACGGACTTGCTTTGGCCCTCAGAAGGGGATGAAGGCTGAGCGGCCCGACACAGGAGAAGTGTCACTGGGCTGTCATCTGAAAGATCCTCACGTTTCTCAACACGTAACCTATGTTGAGCTACCCCTGCTTGCAGGAACTGGAAAAGATTCGTGAACCGAAGACAGCCAAGTGCAAAGACCCAGGTGCCGAGCGCGAACACCAAACCAAGAAGGCGACGGGGCACCGTGTGCAAAGGGGCCGGGTGCCCCAGGGGAGTAACGACACGTGCCTGGAAGACTTTATATTGCCACAGGCCGCAGTCTGGAAAAACAGCAGGCTCCTTCCCAGGTGGGCAGAAGGTGCCCTTGGAGCATGAGCTCCCCCTTCTCCATTCCCTGATTAAAGAATCCAGTCTCTGCTCCACTCAACCAAACTCAGTCCCGTCCTGCAGGTGTGAACGGCACTGGGCGAGAGGACCTAGGTTTGGGTCCCTGATCTGGAAAGGTCAGCAACAGAAGGATGAGTGGAATGGGCCACACCAGCAGATAGTGAGTTTCCTGTCACCAGAGGTATTCCATTAAAGGCAGTGGTATGCGGAATCTGGCTCATACTTTCTTGTGAGAACTGGCTATGCATTCTGAACTCTGGGTTCAGGGATGTTGTATTGATAGCTTGAAATCAGCCACAGCGGGAGTGTTTGTACCATGGAAACTGGCAAACCACAAATCGAGACATTTTTATGTTCCCAGAGAGCCAGTGGTTATACATTTACCAGCAGACCTCTGGTTGAAGGTTGAATGACTAGTACTGAGGAGGTCTGTGCGTGAGATCCTACCCTGAAACGCTGGCTGGCAAGATCCAGCGCCAAGTCATGAGAAGCCTCCCTGCTCCCACCTGCAGGGAGACACCCGCCCCACCAACCAGTGGTCATGGTGGTTGTCGGCTCTGCTACCAGGTTCCCAGGCCTGGTCTCCCTACCTGTTGAAACTCTTCTATGGACTTGACTACAGGTCCGGCTCCCCAACACCAGCACCGCTATTAGTACCAGACCCCACCGGTACAGGCAACATCCACACGTGGCAGGCAGACCTGCCGAAGTCCCCAGGTGGCAGATTTTGGACCAGCCCCTACGCTGAGGCAGGGAGTTTTCCCAGGCTTCACCGCGGACAGGTAGCAGCGCTGGGCTCCACATGTGGCCAGTAGACCTGGAGGGCAGGGTCGCGGCCATAGAGCTTTCCTGCACACAGCAGGTGCCTTCTGAGGTCCACCCCAGGGGTCCCACTCCCACGGGGAGCAGAGGCAGGTGGGGACAGGGAAGGACAGGCACTGGGGTCAGAGGAGTCACAGAGACACGTAGCAGTTGTCATGAAACAACTCCGACAGCAGCAGTGCGCACTGCAATGGGACGCCTGGCCTCCTCCCATGAACAAGGAATGCATCTGCTCCAATTCCTCTGGTGTTCGGTCCCAACCGCCCCAGGGAAGTGAACACCCCAGCAGCCATGGCTACCTGCTTTCTCCTTGCCATGGTGCACGGCCCAGGCCTGGCACGCAGACACTCACACAGTATCTGCTGACTGAGCAAGCACACTAGGCAGCTGCTGGAGCTCTGCCCTGGGCCCAACAGACTGCCACCTTTGAGGACCCAAACAAAGGCCTCCTCTAGGAGCCTTTCCAAACCCAGGCATCAAGCATACTGCCAACCCAGGGCATCACTGAACCCAAGTCACTCCTTTCCCTTCTCAAAAATCCTCCCACAGAAGTCAGCCCATAATGATCCTCTGCTTGGGCTTGTCTTGGCTTCCTATGTGTGGGTCTTGTTTCTTCAGGGAGAGCATCAGCTCCTTGAGGGAAGAAACCAAGCTTCTGCTTTCTCTAGTGCCCTTCTATGGTGTCTAGGTCAAGGTCAGGGACCCCACCATCCCATTACGGTTGGTCATTGTCCAAGTCCTTCATTCACGGATCACAGCTCAGCTCCAGAAGACATTCTGCACCCTTCTGAACAGCTTCTCCTAGGTGACTTGGAACAGGCACCTGTCCCTTGCCTTTGGTAGGCACACTGAGTTGCAGAGTGGACCCCACATCAGCACTGTCTCCCCCAAAGGTAACGGAAATGGCAGCCATATCCCAAGTGAGGAAGCAGCAGAGCCCATAGGCCAAGCCCTCACAGCGACCCCTTATCACCAGGGTAACACAGGATTGGTCTGTCCTACCTTCTGACCTTCTTCTTGGAGAGAAAACTGGGCTGTGTGAAAACACAGTGGTGGGCAAGAGACCCCCACAGACAGCAACCAAAGCAGTACAAAGCACTCGGCCTTCCCCAGCTCTAACCTCGTCTCAGAAAATAGCTCACACTCTGGGAGGAACGAGTATGCTCTCCCTGTCCCTGAGGGAATTCAGAAGTCACATGAGAAATATGTAAGCCTTTGCCAACTTTGGGTTTAAATTAAGTTTTAAATTCCTTTTAGAGCTCGTGATGTTTATGTGGCTTCTAAACTGAACAAGCAAGATATTTGCTACTTCACTGTATAAAAATCTAAATCCAGGAGAATTAGTTTTTATTGCTGATTCCAAACTTAGGCCCAGGAGAGTGGTTTGTTTTGTTCAAATGAATACTATAGTTAGATTATGCTTATATCGACATGTCTGCCTTAGCCTGGACCACTGCAGCACAACGCCACAGACCCGGTGGCTTAAATAGCAGAAACTTATTTTCTCATAGTTCTGGAGGCTGACAGTCCAAGACTAGGATGCCAGCATGGTGCAGTTCTGGGGAAAACTCTCTTCCTGGCTTGCTGATGGCCACTTTTTGGGTGTGTACTCACATGGTCTTTTCTCAGGGCTTGTGCATGAGAGAGAGAGAGAGAGAGGGAGAGGGAGAGAGAGAGAGAGAGAGAGAGAGAGAGATCTGTCTCTCTTCCTCTTCTTATAAGGTCATCAGTCATATCAAATTAGCACCCTACCCATATGACCTTATTTAACCTTACTTATCTCCTCAAAGCCCCATCTCTAAGCCCAGTCACTCTGGGGGTTAGGACTCAGACAGAGGAACTTGAGGGAACACAGTTCAGTCCCTAGCAAGGTCTGTGACGCATTTCACCATGCCTCAAGTACAAGTTCTTCCAGACCAGGCATCTTCCTCATGAGAGGCATGTCTGTGACCCATGCAGCCCACTCCCTTACAAGAAGCCCATGAAAATAATCTTTGACCACAGTCTCAACTTCCCATTGTTCTGATCAGCTCCTACCCCCCTGGAAATCGCTAGCAATGACCCACCCGAGGGCTGCAGTCCTCCCACATAACCTGAAGCCATTGCCATTTGTCACAAGAGATCACTTCTCGACCTCTGACAGCCAGCCCCGGAAACAGGGAGAATGCTTACTTTCCTCACCCCCCCACCAGAGCTTCGGAAAGAACTCGGCTCCAAACAGACGCTGCAGCAGCAGATGCACAAGGAGGCGCACAGGCTCTCAGTGCCTCGGCACACGGCCCCCCCCCCCCCCCCCCCCCCCCCCCCCCGCCTAAGGACAGCTCAAAAGCCCCTGCCTGGAGCTCTGCAACCCATACCCGGGGACTGTTCATGGGGCTGGCCCCACACAGAGGGAAGGAATCAGACCACTCTCCTCCAAATTAGTGTAATGACCTTGTCTGGGAAATGACCAAAAAATAGGTCAAGATATTGGCTGGAATTCTCTCCCCACTGTTCCGCTCAGGCCCTTCTCTGTTTCACATGTCTGCACCTTGGGGTTTGGAGACCCTGGGTTCAGTAGCCCATTGCCCAGGAGGAGAGGCTCAAGTGGACCTTGACTTCGTGCACTCTGGTTCCTGGCCGGAAACTAGGTTTTCCCTTCTTCTGCACCTCATAACCAATCCTTGGATTCTCTGAAGTTTACCTCCTAGATACCTTTCCAGTGTTACTGAGATATAATTGACATAGAAGATTGTAAAAGTTTAAGGTGTACAAAACAATGATTTAATATATGTGTACACTGCAAAACCCCATTTCCTGAATGTGTCTCTCTTCTGTTCTCCATCTGCCCCTGCTCTGGTGCAAACCTCCATGCCTCCTCTCCTTGGGGACATGCGGCTGCCCCCCAACAGATCTGGGTGCCCCAGGTGCTCTTCTGCAATCCTTCCTCCACACGGAGGCCCGAGGCATCCTTCTGAGACACCAGCTTCCTGGCCACTGTCCTGCATGAAACCTAGAGGCTCCCCACTGCCCTCAGGACAGAGCCTGCACATTGCCAAATGGCATACAAGGCCTTCTGTGACCTGGGCTCCCTGCTAACGATCGAGGTCCCCACGGACCAGACCTCCAGAGGACGCTGGAAAAGATGGTCCAGCCACACGAAGTGTCACCATCAGGTTAGCCTTGTACACCTCCTTCATCCCAACCCTCCAGAGGTCAAGAACACACAGGTGGCCAGGATCTTGAGAAACACAACATGGAGTCACTGGTTTCCAGGCAGAAGACAAGTAAGCACAGCAGGCAGAAGGCTGACATGGTCTCCAAGACCCCCCCCTTCCCGGGTCTGACTTCAAAGGGGTTCCTCTTCCAAACAGTGTTTAGATCAAGAATGAAAGTACCCTACAGGAAGCTCCACCCATTTAAAATCGACACTGATGCCCAGACTGAGAAAGTCTAAATCATGTGCCTGTTCTTCATCCAAGGCCAAAACACGAAGCCATGTGTGCAATGGGTCGTCCCCCAAACAGATTCTCCTCTCCAGAGCAGCCCCACTGAATTCATGTGGAATTACAGTTGTCACTTGCACAGTGTGAGAATGACTTTGACAGCTACGCTGCTCCGGGGAGAGGACAGCGGACAAATCGAGCAGGACAGATTAGTTCTGGAAAAGCAGGCACTGCCAGGCCGCTCTGGAGTTTTCAGCTTGGAATGTGGCCTCTGGGAGCATGAAGTCGGCCCCAAACCTTCCTAAAGTGAGGACCATTTAGTGCCAGTCGCACGGGGCGGTTCCTGGGCTGCCAAATGGATGGGAGCCACGGGGAGAGGAAAGGCCACGTGCCCCGCAAAAGCCCAAGCCTGGGCCCGTCTCTGTACCTGGAACAAGAAAGCTGGCCGCATCAGAACTGAAGCCCACTGCCCAGGAAAGTCGCTGGTCCTTTACAGGAAACAGAACCACAAGAGGGCCGACCCTCTCACGCAGGGACAGCGATGTTTGAAACGAGGAGGGCTCATTCTCAGTCAGTTTCCCTTCCTCATTTCCCACTCCCCACTCTCCTAACCAAGCCAGGCCTAAAAACCCTACCTGGCGACCCCACACTCAGCACGGCAGGCCTCTCTGACCGTCCCGCCCCAAGTCTGTCCGTTTCTGTAAGTGAAAAATGTACGAGCTTCTAACTGAAGGTTTTGTGCCAAAGTTCAGGGTCAGCACAGGAAGGAAAGGGCTCGGGCCCTCCCGGAGCCCACATCCTCTCTCCTGGCCTATCTGAGCTGCATTGGTGCAGAAGTGGTGCTGCCACCTTCAGGCCAGGCCTGGCTCCCAGCACTGTCTTAGGAGAATGGTGCTCAATAGTCCCCAGCACCCCACCCACCCTCAGCCCCCAAAGGCAGAGAAGTATTTAATTTCTAAAACTCCATCAATTGGCCCCATCCTGAGCCCACTCATCCTGGATGCTCTAGTCAAGGCCCTGTTTTCCCTGGAGTGCTGGCTCCATCATCCCCACGATGGACGTGGCTCAGGGTACTCAGCTCTCTAGGTCAAGGAAGAGTTTTTCACTAGAAAGAACCACAGAGGAAACCTTTCAAGGAGGCCTCCTGGGACTAGAGCAGAGATGGAGGAAGCCAGCAAGCCTGTGTGTCCGAGGGAGCCGGCAGGGAGCTCACGCCTGCAGAATGGTGTCTGGCCTGCCTGCCCTGAACTCTCGGTGACCTGCCACATTCTACCTGAGTCACTCATCCCTTGGCATAAGCATGGTCCTTTCCCAAGTCCCAGGTAAGAACAAAACTCCCGGTGGAGAGGTGCTCCTCCAGGAAGCCCTGAGCTCCCAGAAGGTTCATGTCAATGTGCTCATCTGATCAGGAATGTCAGAGTCTTGGTACGTGTGGCAGTCACCATGGACACTTCACACATATCCCATCAATGCCCACTGCTCTCAGGTCAACCCCATGGATTCCAGCCGCAAGCTCCTGAAGTCTTTGTCCTAAGGCTTTCTCTGCCCCTGGAGCCTGCTCTGCCCAGGGACAGAGTGAACCTGAGTGCTGAGGAGTGAACACCCCACAACCACCGCCAGCAGCCCTCAGCTTTGGTGGACGGGAGTTGGAGGATCAGTACCCCAGGTCCCTCCCCACTTTGCTGGGGTCACTCTGAGCACCTTCTGACTGTCTCCCAGAGCTCTCAGGTCTGCTGCACCCTCAGCCACCCACAGAGCGAACCCTCTGGGGAGCACACCCTCTACTGGCTTCCTTCTCTTCACTCCTTTGCTTCCTCACTCCCACTTCCGCTGCCCAGTGTCTCATGGGATTAGAAGCCCAATCCATGTGACTCTAAAGCCCCAAATCCTTCCACAACACCAGCTGACAATTGCCCCCTCTGAGGCAGACAGCAAAGCAGAGCGGTGGAGTCCTGTCTTCAGAGCCCACCCTGGCCTCGCAGTCAACAGCTATCCGCAGGTGCTGCATTCTCGGCATTCCGTGCCTGTCTTCTGCGCTCAGACTCCAACCCAGGTGTTTGGCTGTGAATCCAGAGTCCAGGAGGGTTTTTTTCTTTTCTTTACCCTGGACTACATAAAAGAGGCCATAATGTTAGGGATTCTGGCCGTGAATGCCCCTTCAAGTTCATTTCAGCCCCGAATTTCTGTGAAATGGTCCACAGCAGCCAAGGCAGAAGTGAAAATATAATAAAAATTTCCTTTTTTTAAAAGTCACAGCTTAAGGGTTGTTCTAATTATTGGGGACTGTATGAAAAGAGACCACAGCTTAATTGTGGAAATGAACCTGGCGCCAGCTGCAGCGTCCTGGCCCCAGGGCTGTGGACATATATCTTCGTCTTCACACGTGCGCTCATCTGGACACGGGGCGGTCTCGGGGGCCTGAGGAATGCAAGATGAAATCCCACAAATCTCCATTATTAAATCCATGATATATTTCAAATCCCACCCTCTGTCTTGGTAATGATGCCTCTGACATCCCTCCAAAGTAGGGGAGAGGTGGGCGGGGGGGAACAGAAGACAGAGAGAGAGAGAGCTCCTTTGTGTCTGTCTGTATCCCCCAGCCTCTTCTCCGCCATATTCCGGGGGTGTCCATCCTCTAGGACAGGTCCCCTCCCGGGCCAGAGAAGGTGCTGTCAACCAGTACCTGAGGTAAACCTGCCCAAGATCACCTCCCTTTGCACCCATACCCTCAGGCTGCCTTAAGCTAGCCCTGACCCGCTGGGATGCTCTCCCTAGGCCACCTGGGAGCCTAAGCCTGGCCTTACTCCTTTTCCTCTCCCCTCCAAACTTACCTTTGTCACTCTGCCTGAACTGACATAAGCAAAGCAAACTCAATCCCAGGTAGGGTCCTCCCTCGGGGGATAATCCAGCCCCAAACAGGAACCTTCAGAAATTCTACACTTGCCTAAAACCTCTCAGGAATTATCCAAGATCCCTCAGAAGTGAGCTGACTCCTTCTATGGCTGCAGTTTCTCTGTGGAAAGGGGCTGGGAGTCTTCATGAAGGTGCTGATGGGCAACTGGGGATCTGCAGTTATTCAGAGGAACTGGAAGCCTTGGATTCCGCTTCTAACCTCTGAATGTCCTTCATGAGTAACACCTCTATAATCATCTCCCCACACCCTACCCATCCTTCTAAACCCAGCCAAAAGCCACCTGCTCTAGGAAGCCCTCCCGGATTCCCTGGGCCAAAGGAGGCCTCTCAGGCTCCACACTTCTCTGTGCTGCCCCCTCGAGTGGTGCCTCATGTCACCCTCACTTGTGTGTGTGCCCCAGCAGTCTCGGTGTGCGGTGGGCTTAGGGCCAGCAGGGCCTGGCGCTGCCTCAGGCCCCAGTTCCCACTCTCAGCATCAATATAGAGTCGCCTTGCTGCCAAGAGGTGCTCAGTACCTGGTAAAGATGGAGCGTGTAAAGGAATACCTTCTCAGGCCCTACCACGGCAGTGGCAATACACGGGCATTTCATGAAACTCCCTTCCCCTGAAACAAACACCAAAAAACACTGTATATGCACAATATGGTAATACTGGAGTTGGGTGGGCTACCACACCCAGCTCACTTCTTTAGATGCTGACTCCTCAGCAAGATGGAGATAGAAGGAAGAGTGATGAGGAAGAATGAGGGAGAGCCCGTCACCAGCCAGGAACCAGCCGGTGCCCTGGGCACTGCCCTGAACAGAGAAGGGCAGACACACCCTGGCTTCTTCCTGCCTCACCCTCCAGTCTCCCACTAGTACCTCCCATTGGCCAAACACAGCCAGAGGCCAGGAGGTACAGGAGCTGAGAGCCAGCTTCCCCTGCAGTGCCCACCAGGGCAGGACGAGAAATGGGTCTGGCAGCAGCAGTCTGAGGACCAGCACTCTGCTGTTTCTCCCTGCCCTGCTCCGCCAGGGTCCTGGATTCTCCCTTTTCCCCAGCTCCTTGCCCTCCCCACCCATGCCAAGCAAGGTCATGAATGGGGACTGCTTCTGTGAGTCTGTTCCAAGAGGACAACCAGCCACATTGGGGAGGGTGGCTGACTGGACCTCGGATGTCAGTCCCTGGTCATCCCTGGAGCCCTGGCAGGGGCAGTCTGGCCTGGCCAGTCTGGGAGTGAGGGCAGTGCCGGCCAAGGGAATCACCCACGCTTGGCAATAGCCCCAGGAGCACTCAGCACGGCCCAGCTTCCTCACCCTGCACCTTGATCCCCCACGCCGATGGGTCCACAACACCAACTCTCTCAGGGTCACAGGGTCAGCTGGGTCTCTGGGCCTCACTGGGATGCCTCCAGTGCGTACCTCCGGGTATCACCCCTGACTCATTCTGATGAGAGCCACTGGGGTGATTCAGTCCACAAGAGAGAGAAATTAGGAGGCCTGCTTGCAGAAACACACACACACAAGCATGTGCACATGTGTGCACACACTCCTAAACACACGTGCACGCACTCCTACACACACATGCTGGAACTCTCTGGATGTTTTCCCAACGTCCTCCAAATGTCTTTTTTAACTCCCCTTCATAAGCCAAGGCTTCAGTTCGAGGGCCCAATGTTCTAACATTAAAAAGCCACTGTTCCCTAGAAACACATGTCAAAAGCCTGGAAACCAGTGACCAGGAATACTGAGACAACCAGCTGACATGGAAGCAGAGCTCGCACGCCCATGAATGTTTATAGGAAGACATGGAAGAAATCACTCTTTGCCAAGAAACAGCTGGGTGTTTAAAAGCTGTGTTTATACTAGAGCATCTGCCTCAGGAATCTGGCATGTTAAGTAAACTCACTGCTGCCCAGGTTGTCCAAACTTTCATCAGGGAAGTGGGGAAGGACTGATGGGGGCAGGTGGAGCCTGGCTGTGGTCTTGGCCTCCGCCCTAGGTAGTCTTACCCCCACTTCACCCCAATTTTTTTGAGGTTTTCTGCATTAAGGTTCAGTCTTGGTTTTGGGATTTGCCATTGACCTTTGGACAGCCTAAGGCTGTATCCTAGCCCATAGAAGACAGGCAGGGAGAAACCCACAGGCTGGCACTAGCAGCTCAGCCCACATAGAGAACACCGTTCTCGAGGCCTGGGGAGGTACATCCTCTCGGGGAGCCGGGCAGTGAGTGTGGTTTACTGGGCCGGACCCAGGCCCAGAGTCTGCCAGCCCTTGCTCCTCCCTGGGATCTGAAGGCTGATCCTGTGAGATTGTGAGGGTCCTATACCAGGCTGCTGTCACAGCCATCTTAGAAGGGCAAGGAGTCTGGTTTGTTCCTGTCTCCCCAGTAATGCCCTCCCCCATTCTACCTGGGCACACCACAATAGGCCTTAAAATGCCCTAAACCATCAGATCCCACCACACTGCCATCTGGCACCTTGGACCAGATGCACATTGACAGGAGACTAAACCCTGAGCCCAGAGCAGAACCCCCAGCAGAGGCTGCTGGGTGGGTGGCACACCTCAGGGCCCCACTCTGCCTGGAGGGCTTTGTCCCACCCCACCAAGCCTCCGGGAGAGCCGCAATCTAAGGGTGGGCAAGAAGGCCCCTGGCCAGCCGGGGCCTGGGTCACTGCGCTAGAAACATGTGCGCCGTTCAGTGGGGAGCTGCGACCTCCTCAGGCCTGTCCCATCGGCCCTGCCAGCCTCCTCACCTGCTGTCCCCACCACACTCGCCTCTCAGCCGTCTGGCTCTCAGCCTTTCAAGCTTGTGACACGCAGCCTGGGCTTTCTTGTGCTGGCAGTCCTTGTGCCTTGGCCCGCCCCTGTCCCCTCCTCCTGCGGGGCTCGTGCCCACCTGGAAAACACTTCCAAGGAACAGCGGATACCCACTTCCGGTCTCCCCCTCACCTCCTCCTGCAAAAAATGAGGCAGCTCCCCCTTCCTCTGATGGCCACTATAGCCCTAGTCTTGCACAAAAGACACTGAGGGTCTTTGAGCACATGGCTCATCCCCCCCCAGCTGACAGAGAACCCCATGGGGTCAGAGGTCAGGGATGTGTCACCCTAGGGGCCAGGCACACTTAGATTCCACAGCTCAGTTCACATAGAGAAGCCACATCACTTAATCACATCAGCAACGCTTCACCACCTCATCTGGGTGGACAATTCCCTTCCACATTATCTGACCTGTTGGCCACAGACATGAAAAGGACAGAAATCTCCTCCCTCATGTGATCTGACCAAGGAAACGCTGAGTCAGGCACTCGGGCCAAAAACGCATTGGGTCTGCAGACTCAGACAAGCTTCCAATAAACACCAATTTGGAAGCTTTCGATGAGGCCTCCTCTTGGTTCAGACAAATTTAAAGGCTTCCCTACCACGTCCCTACTCACTTAAGAAAACCCCTAGAAACAGACAAATCTGAAGGGCTAACTCACTTTACAAAAGGTGGCAGAAGACTCCAGTTCCCCTGGACGGCATTTCCCGACAGCCAAGCCCACGTCACTGCCGCAGTTATTGCCGTCAGCCATCTACCACCTGTGCCGTGAGTAATTTTACCTTCTTCTCTACATCAACATCAAAGTGACTATCTTATGTAAACTTAGCTTTACTCTTTCCAGGCACTTTATTTTTCCCAATATCCACTTAAATACAAAAAATAATGGGCATTTCTAAAAGTCTGCATACAATCTAAAATTGTTTTGTCTTCCACTCAGGCCACACACGGCCCGCTTGAGGTGGGCCTGGGTCGCTCTGCTTGCTGTGGACAGAAATGTCCACACTTGTGCTCCCCCTGGTCAGGGATGGGGCACAGTGGCCACAGCGCCTGGCTCCTGGGCTCTCAGGATGACTCGCTGCCCTGCCCAGCAGCTCCTGAAGGCCAGGCTGAGGCGGCTCCTGCGAACAGAGTTTGCAAACGGTGGAAGGTGGAAGACAGAAGGGCAAGCCAGGCTCTGCGCTCATTTCAAGGAACAGCCATACCCGCCCCAGGTTCTCGCCCACTTGCTTTCCATCCTCAGAGGCTGGTGCAGACCAGAGAACCCACGCGGGAAGCCTGTTCTCACAAAGATCCGAGAGCTGCAGGCCTGTCAGTTCCTCCTGGGGGCCTGGGGCAGAGGCCCTGGCAACAGCAACAGAAATGATATGACAACCTACAGCCCCTGGTCTTGCTGCACAGGTGCCAGGCGCATTTGATCAGCACCTGGCACCACACGCCGAAAGGCTGGGGGAGAACAGAAGGGCTGTAATAATTATAACCTTGATTTACAGAGCACCTCCTCTGTGTCTGGCTGGAATAAACGCTTTGCATACATTTCCTTATTTAAAGTCTCACGTGGCCTCCCAAGGTGGGGACTTATTTACAGAACAGGGCCTGAGGCTGAAACCAAGGGACAAGGCCAAGATCTTGGGGCTCCTTAGTGTTCCAGTGGCAGGAGGAGTCCACATCCAGGCTACAGGGCTCCAACACCCGTGAGCCTTTTGCTCCTCCAAACCTGGCCGACACCTGCCTTCCCTAGCCGTGCAGGCAGGTGTTCTTGGGCAGACACTACCCATCTGAAGGTGGCCAACCAAGACTGTACTCTTCCAGGCCGTAAGCCCATGTGGACAGGAAAGCACCCGTCTTCAGAATTTGCACTGTCTGTTCTGGATAAGCAGCCGTGTCCTGGGGTTGGGCTGAGATGGGAGTAAGAGGAGAGAAAGCTCAGCCAGGGAACTGTATCGGCCACCTCGGGCCTTCCCAAGAGCAAACCCTAAATACGGAAGGTCTCTGCCTTTCAGAGCAGCAGTCAGGGAGGCGTGGCCACATCCCACATGACTGCCCAAGCAGCCTGTTTACTTTCAGGTAATAAGCACAGCAAGTGCCTCTGGGTTTCAGACCTGCTTGTGCCTGGCCCGGGGAGTGTCAATGCAAGAAACACTTGAACCTGTAGAGAATTTTTAGTGAATTTATTTGCACCAAACTGGTGACAATTTCCAGGAAGCAAAATCTCAACGGATTGACAAATGCTCCAGAGAATGGCAGTTTAGCACCTTATCTCATACATCACAGTCAAAAGAGGAGGTGTAAGGGGTTACACGAACCCCACTGGTGTAGATTAGGGAGGCGGGAGAAAACAAAACGGGGGATGGGAAACCTCTGGGATTGGATACAAGGTAAAATGAAAGATACATAGTTCTTTAACATAGGTGGGTACAGGATAGTTAACAGTCACCAATGAACATAACCATCGCAATGAGGGGATTGGTGGTTGGACTTTGGTGTGGTGGTTGCGCCCAAGGGGTTCAGAAAAAGGGAAGTTAGCTTGACATTCCCAAGGTCTGTTATCCTAGATCCAAAAAGACAATAGACAGGCTCAGCCAAGGTAATGATGAACCTTCCTTAAGGAAAAATACTGGCCTAGGACAAGACTATCCTCCATGAACTGCTTTTAGTTAATAACTTTTAATTTTGCACCATCCTGTGTGGTCACTTTAGGTCACTTTAGTTTGAAAGGCTGCCTCACAGGCCTCCCCTGAGCTTGTCGGGTTCGTGTGCAGCCCCTTTGCTTCCAGAGGGGTCCATGGCAGGGAGAGGGCGAGCAGAAGAGGGTTTAGCCTCTCTGAGAAGCCCTGGACCCCACAACCCCCTCGCTCGTCCGCCCGTCCATCCTCGAGTTCCATTGCCCCTTGACGGTCAGATCCTGAGGTATCTATTCTGCTTCACTGAGCTTTCTATTAAACGCAGAGCCATGGTCTTTTCATTCTTCCCACTTTAAAATACAATTCATTTAAAAACCTCTTGGTCAGACTCATCTGTTTTATTATCTGTCAACTAACACTATGTTCATTGTAAATACAATACGTGTACACTGTACAAAATTGGAAACTCTGAAAAGTATAAAGAACATTAAAAAAATTGCTCTCATCACCCCAACATAAGCACCATTCACATTGTTAAAAAAAAAAAAAGAGGCAACAGCCAAAATGGTGTCACTTCCGCAAAGCCATGTCACCAAACCAAAACGTAACAGCCAACCCAACGGCACTTTCAGACTCTCCCAGGAGTGGAACTCTGAACCGGTCAGTCAGGAACTCCAGACGCACGTGAGTGAGGTGATCTGCCTGATGAGACTCCTGCCTTCCCCTGAGAAGGTGTCCCTGCCTAAAGTAATCCACTCCTTTGACCTTTTAGTCCCATCCTCTGTCTGCCTGCGAAAACCTTCTCTTTGCACAACTTTCCCATCAGAGTGTCCTTTCAGTTGCTAGACGGAATGCTGCCTGATTCAGGATTGCTTAGTAAAGCCAGTTACGTTTTCAAATTTACTCTGTTGAATTTTGTCCTTTAACATGTTGGTCTATTTTCTTTCCTTCTTTCCATTCTTTTCTATGTCTCTGTCTTTAAAAGAAAGCAATCATACAATATATAGAGCTTGCGACCTGGTCTCATGTAATATACTGTGAGCATTTCTCCAGTCATTCAACGACAGTGTTCTTCAGACACTTGACTCCTAATGACCACAGAGCATTCACCACATGGATGGGCCCTGATTTACCTAACTGTTACCATATTGTTGGACATGTCAGCTGTTTCTGAGACAGCATAGTAACCAGCTAGGAAAATTCCTGGGCAAGGAATGGGGAAACTGAGATAAGAAAAGTAAACAAGGCCGACAGTTTGAGCAGTCTACAACCAGCTGGTGAATCTTAAGACCCTATCTCCCTAACCAGAGAATATATAACCTCCCTGGCCATAAACCACAGGCATCTGGGGGAAGAGAGAAATTCTAATGCAAACGAAAAGGTAAGGAGCGCCATATTGGTGATTACGTACTCCTGAAAACCATTTGGCAAGGGATCCTTTGCTGAGGTGAGGTTGGCCTGGCCCATGCTGACTGGGACCAAGGTGGCTGTCAAAGCCATTAGTCAGCGGGGCTTCTCTAGACGTTTTCAAGAAGTCCAGTGTCTTAAGAGCTTACACCACCCACCTATCACAATGTTATTTGAGGTGACTGACACCTGGGACAAATATTTTCTCTTTATGGAAGACCTGAGTGTGGACACCTATTTGGCTACCTGGGGAAGTAGGGCCACAGGGCAGAGGGGGAAGCCTGAGCCGTGTTCCAGCAACTGACATCAGCTGTGCACTGCTGCTGTTCCCAAATGCGGCGGGGTCCAGCCGCCTGCCGCTGTGCACAGGTAAACACAAAGAGTGGTGCAGGAGGAGGGAGGCTTTTACCAAAACTTTGCCCAGTCTGGGGGAGCTGAGGACTCCCTGGCTCCAAGCCAATCTCTTCCACAAAACACAGAAAGAAGCCAGTCACCCCCAGTATCAGAGTTGGCCATCCCATTCTTATCTGTCCTCCTGGGACCCAAGGCTATTCTGTGGATGGGCCTCCGTTTTCAGGCTCTCTCTCCCTGGAGTATGCACTTGTGGGCCCTGCATCATTATTGCCTCACTGCAGCTTCCCCCCTCTCCTGCGCCTGGGGTGTGCTGCCAGGGTCACTGCAGCTAGTAATGCAAGGGGCTCTGTTTGTGTAGCCCTAGTGTCCAAGGCTGCTTGTGTCCCTGGGGCGGGTGAACATTCCTGGCCCGCGCATCTGCACTGCTCTCAGAGCAAAAGAAAGCAAGTGGTCCAGGATTTGCACTGTGTGATGCCATCCTGAGGGCTGCCACCAGAAAGATACATGTCCCACATGAGTGACTAGGCGAGCAAGGGGAAGGCAGAAGGGCTGAGACTCCATGCCCTCCATTTAAATCTTCCTCCCCAAAATCCTTTAGGTGCTGAAAGCATCCCACTTTTCTGGCCAATCCCTTGGGCTAGAGTGAAGCATGTCAGCCTGCACAGAGTTTCTGCCCCTCTTCCAGCTCCCATGATGCAGAAGCGGGTAGGGTAGGAGGGTTTTCTAGCTGCAGGCAGGGGCACAGCATCTGTGCCTGAGGTGGAGCATCACACACTGCTTTTTTTACCTTTAGCTGGGGGTATGGAGTCACACACTGGCTGCAACTTCAATCTGCTGCCTTGGGGTTTCCTGCAACCCCTCCCTCACTTCAGGGTAAACAGCCTTTCCCACTGCCTCCTGGTTCCCTTCCCCACTTCCCAGCAATCTGGTAGATCCCTGCTCTTATACTGCCACCAGAAAGGAATTGTACGCCAGGACCTGAAGCCAGAGTACACGCTGATAGCCAGTAACCATCTCATCAAACTAACAGACTTTGGCTTCAGTAGGGAATTCACTGACTATAAACTAACCACCTTCTGTGGCACTATCCCCTAGATGGCCACAGAAATCTTGCAGTGTCAATCCTATTGTTAAAACGGCAGTTAGAAATGAGCAGCAGGCCCTGGCTGGTGTGGCTCAGTGGACTGAGCGCCAGTCTGCAAACCAAAGTGTCACTGGTTCAGTTCCCTGTCAGGGCACGTGCCTGAGTTGTGGGCCAGGTCCCCAGTAGGGGGTGCGCAAGAGGCAACCACACGTTGGTGTTTCTCTCCCTCTCTTTCTCACTCCCTTCCCTTCTATCTAAAAATAAATAAATAAAATCTTAAAAAAAAAAAAAAAGAAATGAGCAGCGGGAGAAGGAGAAATGGGGCCATAGCCTATGTTGAACCAAGGCAAATAGTTGAAATAGTTTCAGTTTCACACCCTTGTTAGCAAAATTTCCATTGCAATTATACTCCCCTGTCCCATGTGGGCAGTCAAGGAGAATTATGGGAAAGGGCGCATGCAGAAGAGACTAAAGTTATTGACCAAGTATCTGTCACTGGCAGGCTACATGCTGCACCCCACCCCCTGCACAAACCTGTCAATGGCTACAGTCTCTGCGCCCCTCCCCCAGTGTGGGCATGTCAAGGGTCGCCAACACAGGATGGTGAGCAGCAGTAGGAAGAAGACAGTGCACCATGAGTAGGAGGCCTAGATGCGCAGACTCCAAAAGATGCCTGAAACTAGATAGCGCCTAGAGACCAGCTAGACCACCTATGTTTAAGATACTTTTGGGTTGGAGAAAAGATTGCTGGCTCAACCTTGAATTGAGCTGGCAGAGGGTGATGGTGATTTTTTGCGGGGGGATGTCTTAGACCAAAATTTGTGTGCCTTCTTCAGTTGCATAGACTTTTGTCCTTGCACTATTTTCAGTTCTTGAATCTACAGAGCAATTGTAAGGACAAACTCTAAATAGCCTGTTTTGATTGTTAAGCAAAAGACTCCTTTCTTTTCGGCCGAACTCTGTCTTTGGAGTTTTGCCTGGTAGGTGGAGAACAGTAATACCACCCCCTACTGGTTGGGGTCAGTAACACATGATGGCACAAAGGTTGATGCCTGGAGCATGGGGGTAATTCTCTACAGGATGGTGACAGGGAAACTGCCGTTTGTGGGGAAGGGCTTTTGGGAACTGAAGTGGCATGTATTGAATGGGCAGTTCATATACCATACTTTATGTCTGTAGAAAGTCAAAAAGTTTTTTAAAAATTAATTATCCTTGATCCCAGCAAAAGAACAACCCTGGAAGATGAAATAAAAGATCCATGGGTCAATATTGGCCAGAATGAGTAACTGAAGCCATACAGCAAGCTGCCCTAGAGTGGCATTAACCCCCAGGTAACAGAAACAATGAAGAGCCTTGGACTTAACCAGCATGAGATACAGGAATCAGTAACAGGAAGAAAATATGAGGGCTCTCTGAAAAAATTCCAGCCATTGTTAATATAACAAGAATGGTTTGCATGACATCAACGTAATCCGGCAGCCAAGGAGACTGGACTGAAATACACATGCATGAACAATGATGACTTAATTGTACTAGTCAGTGGGGGCGGTAGATGCTGTTGAGTGAGCATGTGTACTGTGTGGCTGTCACATTCAAAGGTGACTAAGTGAGCAGAACAATGAATCTACATCAAATCTTATGTTAAGCTTGAACATGCCTCCATGGAAACTTCAGAGGATTCAGAAGGCTGCAGCTGTGGGCAAGTGGTGATTGGCAGCTTCATCATGACAATCCACCCGCTCCTGCATCACATCTCACACAGAGTTTTTTGTGAAACATCCAATCACCCAGGTGACTCAGCCCCCTACCGCCCAGATTTGGTGCCCTGTGACTTCTGGCTTTTCCAAGAACTAAAATCACGTTTGAAAGGAAAGAGATTTCATACCATAAGTGAAATTCAAGAAAATACGACGGGGCAGCTGATGGGGATTGGGAGAACTGAGTGAGGTCCCAAGGTGCCTACTTTGAAGGGGATTGAGGCGTCATTGTCCTATGTACAATGTTTCTTGTATCTTCTTCAATAAATATCTCCATTTTCCATATTATATGGCTACCTTCTGGACAGACCTCATATAATAATATTATGGGCACCTATTTGATCCTACATGCCACAAAAAACAAGATGAGGGTCCACACAGTAAGGGTAAGGCCCTGCCCCTCCTCTGACCCCAACATGAGTCTTTCCACAACCCAAGAGGTTCAGGCATCAGTGCAAAAAACCAGTAAGTCTGCCAATGCCCCACCCAGCATGGAAGTGAGTGTGACCATTACCCCAACCAGCATGGAGGCAAGGACCAGCACTCCTCCACCCAGACTCGAGCCAAAGATGCCCAGTCCCCCAGACAGTGTGAAATCAAGGAATCCCCCCACCCATCCTGGAACCCAACTCTACCATTTCCTCATCCAGCCTAGAAGACAGGATGATTGTTCCACCACCCAGCTCTATCACTTCCTCATCCAGCCTGGAAGACAGGATGACCGTTCCACCACCTAGCCTGGAACCCAGCTCTACCACTTCCTCATCCAGCCTGATAGATAGGATGACCATTCCTCCACCCAGCCTGGCTTCCAGGACCACCATTACCCCAGCCAGCATGGAAGAGAGGAATATTATTGCCCCATCCAGCCTGGAGTCAAGGACCACCACCCCCAGCCCAGTCCTCCAGTGTGGCCCTGGGGGCTCTCCTACCACCCACAGCAGCAGCACCAGCAGTGATGGAGAAGTCCCAGAGGGAACCACCATTGAAAACTGCCTCCAAGCTGCACAGCCTGATGGTGAGACCCCAGACTCTTTCTCTGGTCACAGCCAATGCCGGCATAGGGTGGCCAGAAGGGTCTTCAGGTTTTTCTTAAAATTCTTATGCTGTAGGCCATCCACTAACAAGCAGCTTATCAAAAAAACAAGAATAAAGTCAATATAATTTTAAGAATTGTGGATGGCCAACGAAGGCCACAGTCGAAGATGCTAGGGAGATAAAGCAACACTCCCTGCATTTTAAATACTGAACCCGAAGGTGCTGAGCTCCAGGGAGGCCTGTCACTGGTGCGGGAGATGAGCCAGAGGCGGCACACAGAGAGCTGTGGTGAGAGCACTGCCAGACACACACAGTGTGTGTGCAGGAGGACTCGGTCCGGCGGACGATGGACGTGTGCAAACTGCAGTGTTCCCGCAGGGGATTCACATCAGGAGGACATCGGGCATCTCCGTGGCCTTCAGAAGCATCCTATCCAGAATATCTGCTGAGCTGGGAGGATGGCCTGGAGCCCCCTGGGGATCAGGAAGAGAGGTCACCCTCACTGCAGGTCCACCCCTCAGCCCCCACCTAATGAAACTTCAGAGACTGGACTATTTTTCCCGGGACCCCTCTCCCGTCCCCTGCTCTCCTTTGCTTCCATGTTTGTGGGGGTTCTTATTAAAGTACTTGGTTCTTCCAAATTTTGTAATAAACTTGATGCTCCAGAAAGATGTATTGGACACTCTGTTTTTATATTCTCTGTGCAGAATTGGGGCGGGGCATCCTATAGTCTGAGAAGCGTGTAGTGGTGCAGTACTTGGGCTTTATTAGGGGAACTCCCAACAGGAGCAAATGTAGTTTTCCAGGGAAAAGGCCAGCGCCCAGCTCTCTGGGCCTGTTCCAGACACCAGGGTGCAGCAGCGGTGAAGCAGGCAGAGTCTCTATTGTCACCCAGCCCATAGCCTGTGACATCAGCAGGAACCCCCTCTCCTGACCTCTTGGCCTTGCCTGCTTCCCTCTGGGCTGCTGTCACTCTCAGGCGGGCTGTCCCTCCATACAAGACGTGTAAAGCCCTGGAGGAAGAGCACTCCAGGCAAAGGGAACAGCCAAGCCCCCAGGTGGCCGAGCTTAGTGAGCTGGAGTGAGAGCAGCAGGAGATGGGGCTGCAGAGGAAGGGCAGAGCTCCTGGGCCGTGGGAAGGGATGTGGGTTTGACTCAGAGAACAATGATCAACCCAGAAAGGGTTTTAAGCAAGAAAGTAATATGATCTAAGTTTTAAAACTAGGAAATTGTGGAGAATATTCTCCCTCTGCAAACATTTTTATCTGTCTCTGCTTACTACAGATTCACCAGGCAGGGCAGGTTTTCTTATAGCCACTGAAGAAATGTGAGCTGGAAACTTCATGTGTTTTTTTCTCTTTAATCTTTTATCACCCCAGTTCCCTGAGACCTACCTGCCTCTGCAGAGCTGATCATTGTTCTTCCATCACTGAGTAGCTGATCTCCTTCCTTTTGCTCTGAGGAGCCTGCCGTGTTACTTTGATTCATCTGCCTTCCTTCCTTGTGATTTTAATAGCATATGGCATAGACCTATGAGGGGGGACCCCCAAAACTCTGGAATTATCTTCTGGAGGGCAGGCCCCTTGTAGTTCAGGCTCCCCCCTTCCAAGATGAGTGTTCTAGGAACCCATCTGTGTCAGTGTACTAGCTGGCGTTGTTGTGAGAGGCTGAGTTCAGCTTTAGTGAATTTTCTTGACGTCTCTTTCACTGCATTTGCCCATTTCATAATGGGTGATTCACGAGTGCACCTGCCCACACCACACTGAGTGTTTAGCAGTCTTTGACCAAAAACAGCATGACCCCTGTGCCCTACCCTTCCTATTCACCGGATCTTACCCCAAGCAACTGTTTTTTTGTTTGTTTCCCTGGATGACAAAAGTCCTCAAAGGGAAACATTTTGCTGATGTGGAAGAGGTGAAACGAAAAAATGGCAGAAGCACTAAAAGGCATCAAAATTGATGAGTTCAAAAACTTTTGAGCAGTGGAAAAACATCTTGATAGGTGCATTGCATCAAATGGAGAGCACTCTGAAGGTGACTGAGGTTTAAACATGTAAGAATGAATACACAATTTTTTATAAATAAATTTTGTTCTGGGGGGATCCCCCCTTGTATGTGAATATATACATACCCCTTTTGTAGAGATGGCAGGAGACTAGATGCCTTGCTCGGTGTCTCACTTTTCCCACTTGATAATCCCTCTTGGAGATGGGTTAATCCTTAACTCAGTGGGCCCAAAATCCCTCTCCTGATCCCTGTACAGAAAGGTGATCTGTCAGCCACAAGCCAGGCCTGGAGAGGTGACTCACCATGTGTCCCTCTGCCTGAGTGTGTTTTGGCGACTGCACAGCTGTCTCGTTATGCTCAGGTCTCAGGTCTCCCTCAGAGAGAGTCTCCTTGAAACATTTTATCTAAGACATACCTGCTTCTCTCCCCAGGCACAGCCTCTTCTCTCAGAACCTTGTAAGTTTTCTTCATACCACTTAACAGAGTACCAGCTACTTCATTCGCCCGTTGATTCACCATTCTCCACCAGCCTCTTGCCACAAACAGCTCCGGGAGCACCAAGGCTGTGACTGTCTCAGCCACTGCTGTACTCTCGGTGCTCCCCACCGACTGCCGCAGGCCAGGTGCTCCGTGCATGCTCAGTGAGTGCATGCAGTGACGATGTGACTTTACAAAGCTCCCTGCCTTCTCAAATGAAGACAGTATGAGATCATGGGGGTAAAAGTGAACCCCAACTTGCTGATGGAGAAACAGGTTTGGACAGGAAGCACAACTTGTCTGCGGCCACTTGGTAGACAGTGGTGGAGCCAAAAATACAGCTCAGACAATGTTATTCAAGAGCCACGCCCCTTCCACCTCCAGGAAATGCCAAGTTGTGTCTATTGAAGCTCAGCTTCCAAAGTGCCAGTCCTGGCTTTCACAGACATGAGGCCAAGACCTCCTCACACACCTTCCTTCAATTAAGATCCAAGGACGTTTCCTAGGCAGCAGCAAGTTCCTCGAGGGACACAACTGTCCTCTTCACATCTGACAGATACCAGGGGCTTTGGGCCCCAGGGAGGATCCAGTAATTTTCCTCTGAGACTCACTTGGCCAGTCTGGGGAGAGGAGGGTACTCCCCACTGCCCGCCCAGCTGCCTACCTCTGTCCATCTGTCTGTTGGCTGCTGGGGAGCCGTCCTGTCATGTTCCTGCGCCTCCAGCCATGCCAGCCCTGCAGGTGTCGACACATGCCCAGTACCTGCATAGGTGAGGCGGGGGCGGGAAGAAGAGGGGTGTTCCCCAAGTGGAAATCTGACAGGCTTTCTGGGAACTACCTTTTCACCAGGCCCCTTAGGAGACATCCCAGGCCAACTGCAGAGTCCTTTCTCGTGGTGAGAGAAGGGCCCCTGCCCGAGGCACCGCTCACTCCCCTCTGACTTAAATCGAGCACTGACCTTCACAGCCAGCCCTGGTCAGACTCCGCCCACCCCCACTGGATGAACCTAAAACGTAATGGCAGAACTCGACGACACTCAGGCAGAGGTTAGTGTTCTGGCTGGCTAATAGCCTCAATAGATAAGAAGGCTATGTGGTTTAGTTTCCAAACCAAGACAGTCTGGAGAATAAAAAGGGAACTCCTAATGCTCATCCCGGGATGCTGGGCATGAACGAGGACTGTCCAGGGCAGACCAGACCCTCGTCTCCCTGACTAAGGCACCAAGTCTGCTGGTCCGAACTGCCCTGAGCAGCTCTCTGCGCTTGGGCCATCTGCCTGAAGACTCGCCCAATTGCACACCCTCCACTGCCTTTCATTGACAAAAGATGTTCCCAAGCGTTTGTCACATCCATACAGTAATCTAGTCCACCGTGACAAAAGTATAGTCTCCACTTTAGAAATGAAGGCATACGCAGGGTCACACAAGGAGCCTGCCCAAGGTCCACCTACGTGAGCGGCAGAGATGGGACTAGAACTCAAGGCTCCAGACTGCGGCCCAGGACGTAGACCGCTCCCCTCCTTCCTCCGTTGTCGGCCACGGGAGACTGACCCCAGTGCCCAAGTAAAACAAGGCCCCTTTGAAAGTCACAAGATGGGCTTCTACTGGGAACAATCACTATTCAGGAGGGAATCCTGAACCAAAGAGACTGCCCTCTCTTTACCGAATACGACTTCCAGTGGGTTGAACTTATTTCATACAGAAACGGGAAAGCATGTGCACTCAGAGATGCACTCACTCCTCTGCCCACAGAATGTGCACCCTGCCCTCCTCTGGTCAGAGCGGCCCCGTCTGTACCGTGGGTTCCAAAGGGGTCTCCCTAGTGGGAGCATCAGGGCTGTCTCAGTCACTGTTGTGCCCCACCTCTCAGCACAGGGCCTGGCCAGCAGGTGCTCAGATTCCCGTGAGCAGGTTCTGGGCCGATGGGGGCACGGGTGGGACAGTGCGCACATGCAGAGACGCATGCAAGGACTCAGGAAATGAGCTGGTCTCCTTGAATAGGGGGTCAGCTGTGTTCACAGATCTATTTAGAGCTTGGTCAGTAGGTCACATTTAAGTTTGACCCTGGATGTCCACTTTTTCCCTACTGATCAAGTACTACAGTGCAAGAAACAGAGGAAGGAAGGGGGGCTGGAGAACACACTGACCCAATCAGTAAATATGGTGAATGCAGAAGCCTGAGCTTCAGAGAAGCAGCACCTCTGAAGGCTGCCACAGGGCACGAGAAAGAGCAGGAGACAAGCCGACTGGATGGGCCCTCAGCCGGTCTGGGGCCTCGGCAAGTCCAGGAGTGGTCAAGGCAGGACACGTGGTTGAGGGGTGGGGGAAACACAGGGGAACAGAAGAGAATTAGGATCTTCCCCAGCAAAGAATTCTCATTCACTCTGTCATGACCGTAGTGGTAATTCCATCCACTTTATTCTTCCTCTGAACTATGAGAGCAAACCAAGTACCCGGTCAAGGCAGGCCTGGGAAACCTTGCTTTATGGTTGGGGAGGTTCCTTCAGAGGCCATAAAAACAAAGACACCTCTCATAGCTACGCTATTTTTCCAAGGAGCTGTCTTCCCGAACTTCTTTCGGGCACACGCTCCAGCAAACCCATCTGCCCTGGGAGGGAGGGGACCTGTTTCCCAGGGAAGACAGTGAAATCCTAGATATTTTGGAATCAAAGAGCTGGGTTCTAGCTCAGGGTCTGCCACTCATCAGACAAGGACTCTCAGCCAAGCCGCTGAATCCCTCCATGGCTTGGTTTGCTCCCTGGGAAACAAAGCTGACAGTGCTGCTGGCCCCCGGGCTATGAGAAGGACAGAGAGAGCCTGCCGCAGGGCCCAGAGGGCCACTTGGTGCCACCGACATGCTCTGCAGATGCACGGTGGTATCATTTTCTGTGCAGCAGATTAGAAACCAGATATGGGTTGTCTGCAGATAAATGCTTCCCAAATATTTTAAACGAAAAGTGGAAAAAGTCAGATCCCAGCAAACTATTATTACTTCTGGGGTCTCACGTTAACTTTGGGTTTCACTCAAATTAATGTACTTCTCTGCTTTGTCAAGGCAGGCCTACAACTCAGACCACCGTCCTTAGCCCAGAAAACACAGACATTTGCATGGAAGAAAATGTAAGGCTGGCCGACCATGAGCCAGAGCAAACAACCAGGTCTCTGGCCCATACAGGCCCAGGGTGACTTAACTGCGGGTTAATACAACTTCAGTCTAAAAGGCCAGGTTTCTCCTTTCCCCAAGGGCTGAAGCTGTCCTCACAGCCCTCTACAGTGTTGTTGCTTACGAGAGAACCTAGACTCTTTTAGTTACTCAATGCGCATTTCTTCAACTGAATGTAAAATTTAAAAATAATATAGTAACTTGTGAGATGCTGACTTCACAACCAGCAGACTTCTCTGTGATAACATCCTCCCCGGCTAGGTGTCCATCTCCCCAGATTCGCAGTTCCTATGGCAACACAGACATCTCTCTGCCCGCTTCTGGTGCTGTGGCAAAATCAGCATTTTCCCAAGGAGTGGTCATGACAATGTACAATGGTCTCACCTAGCCCAAGACTTCCCGTTGGCCCCAAACTAAAGATAATTTTCAAGTTCACTACCGCTTTCAGAGATGTGTATTCGGGGATGGACAAATTCCGAGAAAGGAAGTCAGGCAGTGGCAGTAAAGATGTTAAATGCTATGTTTCTGGAAAGCACATGTCCAAGGTAAGCTCAGCCGAGAGTACCCACCGTTTACAGGGACGGCCGCGCCGTTTCTGCAGGGAACAGGGGCTGTCCAGGACGAGACCCTGGAGAAGGCAGGCTCTGCCTAGTGTTTGTTTCTCCCTGGGCATGCTGGCCATGGATGAGGCCATCAACCAGGCAAGTCCCAAACCTCCCCAGCCAGATTCTCCCACTCAGAAGATACGAAGTCTTTGGGTGTTCCCAAACAAGAACTCCCAGCCTTTGAGGAGTGCTCAGTACTCGTCATTCAGATCTGATTTTGTGATGGGAGTGGGGGGGTGGAGCCTTGCATGGAGGAACAGTCTTTGTTTTGTATTTTTTATAGGATTTTAAAAATTATAAAGTGATTCATGCTTATTGCACAAAATAGATAAAATGTAGATTATAAAGAAGAATATAGAAACCATCCAAATTTCCACAACACAGAGATAATCATAATGAACACTTATATTAATGCATATATACAAATAAAGTGAGAAGTATAATGTATATAACTTTGCATCCCACAGTTCTCATCTAACATCACTTAAAAGCATTCTCCAGGGGTGTCCAATGTTTGTATTTCATAAGACCCACGCAGCACTCACTCTGCACTGGAAACTGTCCTGAGTTCTTCACGAGAACTGGTCCCTCAGAGCAGGCCTTTGAGCAAGTATTATTGTCCCTTTTTGCAGTTGGGACACTAAAGGATCACGGAAAGACAAGTAGCAGAGCTGGAGGTTACACCTGGCTGCCTGGCTCCAAAGGCGTGCCCTTGACTCCCATGCAGGGCTGCTTCTGCAGCCTTAGAAACCCGACTTTTTATGACTGTGTAATATTCCAGTTCAGTCTCCTGTGATTGGGGTAGTGTAACGTTAAAGACCTCAGAGTCCTTTCCAGCCACAGTCCCTTCTGCTCTCTGCATTACTCTTTTATTATTCTAGGAAAAGGCAAGGATCCTGGATATCAGTTGGGGCAGGACCCACTGGGATGGGCTACTTCTAACAAACTGAGGGAAACACTGCCGAGGAAACACCCATGGTGACAGCGTTAGCTGTCTGACCCTGGCCTCGCCACCTCGGCGTCCCAGGGAACAGCTGTCTTTCTGCACTTCCTCACTAGGGCAGTCGCTTGACCTGAGCCGCATTTCTCATCAGTAACATGGGGGCACTTATCCCTGCCCAATGGGAGGTCTATGAGGCTTAAGGAGACAGACAGAAGAACCTGAAGTGCCTGGCCCAAGCTGGCCTGGGGCTGGGTAAAGTACAAGGTGGTTTGTTTTTGTTTGTAATTTACCTGTTGATTCAGGGGAGTATCCACTCAGGCCTGATTGGCTGAGTCGGGAAGGACAGACTGTGGAGACAGACTCTGGAGTCAGACAGGCTGGGACTGAGTCCCAGCCCTGCAACTTCCCAGCTGCGGGACTCCAGGCGCGTTTCTTAGCCTCTGTCTTCTCATCTGTGAGACAGACCTAACAACAGGACCCAGGACCCAGCACACAGGGTTGAGAGGGCTAGATGAGGTGCTGACTGTCAGAGAGTTGAGCATCTAGCGGAGCTGGTGAGTCATGGACACACGTCACTTCTTTGACTGTCTTCCACATTCTCTGCGCTCCCCTGTGCTCATTTCATCTGCCTCTGAGGTGGGCCCGGAAGGGAGCAGGGGGCTGCCAAACAGGCCTGAGTCTACAACAACAGAAGAGCCCTCAAGGAACCAGGGTCCCAGGGGAGGTTAGAGACCTGGCCACGCTCCACTTCCTACCGACCTCACTGCTGAGATGGCCTGACTGGAGTGCCCGCCACCGTCACAGAGCTACAGGGGCTTTGGGGACCTCTTCCAGCACCCCAGAGAACCCCCAGTGTCTTCTTTCTAAAGAAACCACCTTTTCCCTTCAGCAGGGGCTCCTAGGATCTCAGCCCTGCCCGAGGGCCACTGTTTCTGAAGCCTCCTTCCTTGGGTCCTAAGTGAGATCTACAGGACGCTGGCTGTCACTACCAAAGGCTGCCAGCTGCAAGTGCCAGGCTCCCTGGGGCTCTGAGCTGGCATGCCCCCAAAGACAGCCCATCACCACCTGCTCCAGGGAGGAGCAGTCTGGGGCGTGGTGCTGGGAGGCAGAGCGGGCCTGCTGGAAGGCGGGCCTGCCTCCTCGGTGCTCCCACTCAGCCCTTGGGCCGAAGGGAGGAATGGGGCACTCCTCAAAGCCAGCACCATAACTGCAGGAGGCTTTAAGCTTAACACATTGCGTACCGCATAGAAATCTCTAAGACATATGCCAGGGACCGCACGCTTTTGGGCAAACTGCACATTATTTAAATCATCATAACTACAGATCATCTCTGGAATCGTCAAAACAGTCATCCGCATCTTCGATCTCACTAGGAATATCTGATAAATTATCATTAAATACTTCTGGAAGTGTATCAGTTTGGTTGGTTTCTGAGAGGGGGCATTTCTAAAAGTACCAGGAACTTGAAGACTAAGACTATTCGAATGACCAAAATACAATGTAACTGCAATGCTTTATGGGTTCGTGCAATTATACAGTTTTTCGTAGATTGACCTGCACGGTTTCCACCAATGAGATCGCTTCATTCAATGTGGACAAGACAGTGTGTTGACATCTAAGGTCTATAACAGATGGCGCGTGAAAAACGAGAAAACTCGTGAGCGGTCCTTAACAGATGGCGCACGAACCACGCGAAAATTTGTGAGCGGGACGCAATGTGTTAATTGGGCTAGTCATCTGCCTGAAGTCATTCACCTTCAACCTCCAAAAAGCATCTGCAGAAAAAAAACCCCAAAGGCTGCCAGCTGCAAGTGCCAGGCTCCCTGGGGCTCTGAGCTGGCATGCCCCCAAAGCAGCTGTGGGTCGGGCGGGTGAAGGTGTTGGAGTAGGGAGCTGATGTCTGGAATTCCTAAGAGGTTTCCAGCATGGTCTCAGGAGTCTTGGGGTACAGAGATAACCAACTAAATCTATGCCCAAAAAGGCAAAAAGGGGGGCCATTCGTCCCAAGCCAGGATCTGGGCCTGGACTGGAGGCCCAGGGTCAGTTCTGGTTTCCCTCTGAGCCCATTTGACTTGGTCAGTGGAGATCTGAGCAAGGGAGCCGACGTGCCCATGCACATTCCCACAGGTTTCCTCCTGTCTGCCAGGGTTGGACAGATGGTGATGTTTGATTTTGTGCGACTGACCAGCTGACAGAGAAAGTCTTTCCATTGGGGTGGGATGGCTCTTTACTCAGAAAACCACATGCAAGAGTTTGATGGCTACGATGCCCAGCTGAGAATGAGTAATCCTTTGCAAAAAGGAAAAAAAATCTATTTAGCAGCTAAATAGGATCCCAAACCCCACAAGTCAAAAGTTGCAGGAGGCAGAGGTGTGAGAGCCCAAACCACTGTGCATAAACCCTTTCCTGGGATGGGGTGTGACGGGGCTGGTTCCACCCCCAGGTCCACACAAGTCCACCCACCCATGGTAAAAATCTCATTGAATCAAACTGACTCATCCCGAATTCACAGCACTTGGGGTATGGAATGCCTGGATGCTTTAGGGAAGGCACACTGGCGAACACAATGTGGGGGAATGTTTAGCCTCACCGAGTCCTCCCAATCCCCTTAGCACAGGGGTTCCCAAATGGTACTGGTCTGTGGCCTGTTAGAAACCAGGCTGCACATCAGGAAGTAAGCTTCGTCTGTATTTACAGCCGCTCCCCATCACTCGCATTGCTGTCTGAGCTCCACCTCCCATCAGATCAGCAGAAGCATTAGATTCTCTGTGAACCCTGCTGTGAACTGCACATGTGAGGGATCTAGGCTGTTGTGTGCTCCGTATGAGAATCTAGGGTCTCATGGTCTGCGGTGGAGCTGAGGCAGGGAAGCCAGTGCTGGGCAGCGGCTGCAAATACAGGTCGTCATTAGCAGAGAGGTTTGACTGCACAGAGACCATAATAAATTAATTGCTTTCAGACTCATATCAAAACCCTATCAGTGAGTAGCAAGTGACAATTAAGGTGCATCTGGTGGCAGGCTTTAAGTCAGAATCGATACTTATTTTAGTCCGCGTGTGGCCCGCCCATTATTTTATTTACCATTTCTGTCTGCACCTCTTTCCCACACTGTGCACTTGCCTCAGTCACAGTTTTGGGGAGCCCACATGCTAACCTAGCATGTTGTGAACTGTATGGGTATTTCATTACATATCACAATGTAATGACAGTAGAGACAAAGTGCACAATAAACGTAAGGCACATGAACAATCCTGAAACCATTCCCGCACACTGGTCTGTGGAAGGATTGTCTTCCACAAAACCAGTCCCTGGTGCCGAAAAGGCTGGGGGCCACTGCCTCAGCACACGCCAGCCTAGAAGGAGCAGGGCGTAAACAATCCTATTTTGTCCATCAGAGCACAGTCTTGCCATTAAAGGCTCGTTTTACTGGCTGGGCCCAGGCTTCGTATACACTCTTCACAAAAAGTAAGAGACAGGAAGTGAATGGGTTGATCTGCCATGTGCTGGAGAGGAGCGCTAATCCTCTGCTCTCCTAAATGGCAGGCATGGTGCCAGGTGACTGACAGTGACTTCACTTCTTACAATAAACCTGTGGGGTAGACGTTAATCCTACAAAAAGAAGAAACATTATGTAACTGCCTGGGTCCCTGATTCAAACTCGGGGTGAAGCCTGCAGACGTGGCATCTGCAGGAATTCAGTAACAAAGCTTCCTTTGGGGCAGCCAGCCTTCACTCTGGCAGCTGTGTGGGTGGGGACGAAGAGATGGGAGATGGCAGAGGCTGGGCCAAGCGCAGCTGCGCAGCCCGTTGTCCCTAGGGTCCAGCAGGAGACCCCCAAGGGAACTGTGAGGAAATCAGAAACGTGGAGGGAGGAGTCTGTCCAAAGACTTAACTGTGGGGTCCGGCCCAAGGGGGAGTGGAGAGAACCGCGCTTTCTCCGTGGAGTGTGGACAAGGTAAAGACAAACACTTCAAGCACACATGACCAGCTCCAGGATAGAAGAACGTCTCCCTGGAAGGTTCCAGGCAAGTCCAGGAAGGTGGAGAATCAAAGAAAAGCCAGATTCCTCAGGTGTGGCTGCAGGAGGCACCCATGGGAGGAGCCATCCCTCAACGGCAACAGCCTCTGGTGAGTGCGTAAAACACTGCAGAGCCTTGATGTGGCCCCACCAGAGCTCTGCGAGGACAGCCAGAAGTCATGACGAAGGTGAAGACCTTGGTGCTCAAATCTATTAAATGACTGACCCGCATAAGTGACCCCAGCCAGCGATCAGAGCCATTCCCCAGGCCATTCCCCAGCAGTCACCACTCGTTCGCCTGTGTTTTCCTCTGTAGTTGGGTTTTTTGACTTCCCCCCTATGTGATCAACTCTGGGAAGCCAGGGAAGGGGTAATTTGATCATCCACCCACCCATCCATCCATCCAGTCAGTCAACAAACACCTGAGTGCCTACTACGTGCCAGGGACTGTGCTTGGAGCTGGGGATATGATATGAAAAAATGGACACAGTCCCTGCAGGGAAAGGCATTACAGGCAGGGAACAAGGAGCACAGAAGTGAGGTGACAAAGGAGTAGAAGCAAGTGGGAAGTTAGTCAAGGAGATAGCATGGGGGTACGACTCCATGTGGGCCCCAATCTGTGACGGAGAAGAGAAGCAGCGCTGCCTCCCAGCCCCCCCACTCCATCTGCGGGGATCCAGCTGGGTCCCAGGGTATACATCCTCAAGGCCCCCAGCACCACTGTCCCTGAGCTGAAGACCCTCCAGTCAACAAAGGGACATCCTCAGGGCTTAGGCGGTAGGCAGCAGAGAAGGCAAGGAGGGGACACTGCCCACGGGGAGAAGGAGGGCCACATTACTCATCTGTTCCCCAAGCTGTTCCACTGGGAAGGTCCCAGCCGTCACCAACTCGGCACCAGAGTGGAAAGGCCCTGGAAGTGCCTCACCTGCCTACCTCATTCCTTTAACCTACTTTTAATCACTCCAGCACCGCGCCCAAAGACACAGTTCCCAGCACGAGAAGCTGTAATGAGGCCAGCAGAGGTATCCCTGACAACGCTGACACAACACCCGTGCTGAGTGACAGATTGAGCCCCAAGGGGGGTTGGCCAACAGAGAAAGGAGTATGTGGAAATATAAATGGATTTTCTTTCTCAGATATGTTGTGGCAGGGACAGACAGGAATAGACTCCTCTTCCCAAGGCTGTTGCCAGGTACTGACTTCCCCGAAGTTTCTGGAGTCCACAAGGTTCCTGAGTGGCAGCCACTCTGGGCAAGCCTATGAATGCTGGAGGCCAGGACTGAGGCTGTGCCCTCCGACTTCTAGCTCCTTGTGCAGTCAGTCCGAAGGATAAAATTAATAAGGAAACGGGTGCCAGAAGGAAGGAGTGACAGCAACTTAGTGGGCTGGTCTGTGGTCAGGCATGGGAGGAAGGACACCATCAGTGCAGCAGGGCTGGCTGTGCTCCCCAAGCCTGTTTCCCCAGCAGCCCCATCGGCCTCTAGCTGTTATAGGCCCCAGTGAATGATAAAAGGCAAGGCCTGCAGACACAGGACAAAGCAACAGCACTCAGCCTGGCATGGTAAGGAAGAGGAAAGCGGAGCGGTAGGTAGCCTGCTGGCAGCACACCCTCAAAGGTTCCCTAGCAGAACGTGGCTGGAATGGGGACACCCCTAAGAATCCTCAGGACTGGGAATCCAACTCAGTCAGCCCAGGAGGGATGTACGCAGCCATATAATCAGATGGTGGTCCCCCAAACGAGAAGCATGATAGTGCAGGTCTAAGCCCTTCAAGCCACCCCTGTGCAAGTTCAAGGTCACTGCAACCATGGTCCTAGGAGCTAAATGAATAGTCATGATTACAGTGACTTCTCCAACTTCTCCATACCCTCTTGCTCCCTCTGCCTGGGGCTCCCCTGGAGCCGGCTTCTCCCTAAAGGAATCACTGGCCCCTGGGCCTCTTGCCTAAAGGCAGCTCCTTTTTTTTTGTTTTGTCTTTTTGTTTTTTTGTTTGTCGTGGCAGGTGGCTCGGAGCTGTCTCCACTTCCCAGAGTTGCTTTCAGCTCAGACACCTCTGTCAGCACCCAAAGCTCCTGTCCACCTGAGTCATCTACCCACTTCCTTCACACCCCTCATCACTAGAGGCTTGGGTGTAGGCCCACTGCCCGCCTTTGCGTCCCCTCGCTCCCTTTGACTGACCCCTCCGGTGATGATGCCAGCCTCCGGGAAGAGCAGTGAAGCTCAGCTCAGCTCAACCACCACCTCCCCATGCACACCCTGGACAAGTGCTGTCCACCCATCTCACACGACCCTCAGTCTTCCTGTGAGGGTTCTGAACTGTCTCCATGTTGCAGGTTAGGAAACTGAGCCCAACGAAGTGAAGGCACTTGCCCAAAGTCACACAGCTGGACCGTGAGCAGGATGTGGGCCCAGTGCTGCCTGGCTCCGCAGCCCCGGACTTGCCCACTGCATCAGGCCACCTCCTGCTGCACTCTGGATGGCCACAGAGTTAGGGGCCTGGGTGTGTCAGGTTTTATCAAGCCAAGACTTCCACCCAAGTTGCCCTAGCTGAAGCCACTTTTTCCCAAGGAAAATTGAAATAAAGAGCAATTCTGTGACTAAACAGGTGTCTATCCTAGCAAACACCAACATGTAAAAAGAACTGTTGTTTTTTTTTAATTCAAATCCTCAGAAATCAGATATGTAGTCATTGTGGCAGCCCCTCCCACTCCTTGCCCACTGAAGTCACACGGTATTTGAGAGATTCTCTTCTGCTCAAGGCCTTAGATGGGCCTTGTGCTCCTCCCTGGGGCTGTCCCTCCAGAGAAGTGTTCGTGCACTCGATAATGACTCTGTAATCCCCACTGGGTATCAGACACTGTGCCGGGGAAACAAGACAGATGCTGTCTCTGCATCTGGTCTGGTTTCGGCTCACAGTCTGGTCTGGCCCGGGGGCTGGTACCAGAAGTTATAAAGCATAGAGAGCACCCCCCAGAAACATCCCCTTGAAAGGTAGCGATGAGCATTTATCCACAGCTCCCACTCCCCACTGGCTAGGATTCACCCCCAGAGGTAGACACCCACCCACCCTCCCACACTTCCAGGATGCACTGGAATAAGGACAGTGGAGCTGGGAGAAGACTCTCGGGGAGAAAGCAGCAGGGTGTGTGGGACACTTGAGGGGGGCTGAGGCAGGGAGAGGTGAGTCAGAACTGCCTGGCACAGCTGCCACTGGAATCAGAGGTGGGCCAGGGAGGCAAGTGTGGGCTTTCGTCACCCTTCGTCCTACAGAAGGACCATCCCATGGACATCTAAGTGACACACCAGGTACGGCGCTAAGCATCAGGCAAACATCCAAGAACCAGCCGTCCCCATTTCTGTGACCGGAGCAAGTCCCTTCTCTGCCCGGGCCTCATTTCCTCCATCCTGCAAAGGAGGGTCAGAGTGCCCGCCCTGCAGCTGCAGGGGTGCTGCGTGGCTCTCCGTTGCTTTGCACTTGCATCATCACCTGGCAAGGCCATGCCTTCACCCAGAGGAGCACAGTCTCATTGTGGGGTCCCAGGCATCTTGTAGGTAGGGGTGAGCTTTGGAGACAAGGCGGCCTTTGTCACCAGACACCCTGGACGCTCCTGCCTGAGTGTCAGGTGGTACCTGGGCGCTGGGAGAAGACATACAATGCTTGTGGCAGCAAAGGGCTTAGAGTCAAGGAGATGGAGGCTCACAACCCAGCTCTACCAAGATGGGGGACTTTAGGAAGGTCATTTCTCTCCACCAGTGGGAAGCACGTTGCGCAGTGGGCTGGGTTGCAGATTCGAAGACACAGTGTCTGGGAAGCCCCACCGCACCAGGCCTGGCACAGAGTAGGCCCGCAGCCAATGCCTCCTATTGGCTGCCCCCCAAGGGCCAGGGAATGTCTGAATCTGAGGCCCCACAAAGCCAGGCCATTGTCTTTCCTACACAGCTTCCCACCCTCCTTCGCTGGATGGGGAGCAGCACAGCCCCCAGCCCAGGTGGGGGGCGGGGGCGGCCAACAGCGGCTCTGGAAGTATGTGAGCTTTACAGTCCCCCAGCAAGGTCTGTGTTCTCCTCCACTAGCTCAGGCCCTCGGCACCCCGAGAAGCCCTGAGCTTAAGGGGAACCAGGTGCCTTCATTTTTTAAAAAAATCTACAAATAAAGGGCGACTTTGCGAGGGGCCTGGGGTGCATTCTTGGGGGCTCCAAGCAGATTTACAGACTCAGGCACGAAGGAAAGAAAGGTGTTTGGGGACTACAGAGCAGTCGCCAGGACCCAGCAGGCTGGCCGGGTCCGGGGCCATGGACAGGGGTGGTGGGGGACCCTCCTCTGCTCCTCACCCCTCTCCAACAGCACACCCCCAGCTGCCCACCGATGAGGAGGAAGGAGAGAGGGTGAGAGGTCCGCCCGATGCAAGCCAGCTTCCTGCCGCTCTTCCGAGTCGGAGGCTTAGACCCTGAGAGCAGCCTTTCCCCTAAAAAGGGGCTTGTTTACCTTGCTGTGGACAAGGCATGGTCTGTGCAAGCCCTGGGCGAGAACACCTGAGTCCCTCCTCACCGGGCACCCCAGGCCTCTGCCTCTCCCAAAGAAAATCTGAGAATCCAGAGAGTCAGGAGAGCCAACAGACTGGATGGAAATTCATCTACATAATCTTCCTTTTTGCAAGACATAAGATACCCAATATTCAAAATACACAAAACATGTCAACCACCAAATACCCCGAGAACAGACAGCCTTGACAAGACCCCAATGCCAAGAATATCACTACCAGTGAACAGGAACCAAGTTTTGGTAAGCCGGCATTTCAGTGCTCAGCCCTTCAGCTTACTGACTTTTGGAGAACTGGCCTGGGGCCCCAGCAGGCCTGGGTGCAGTGCCTAGTGTATGGAGGGGTCATCAATCCCTGTCTTGCTCAGTCATTGTCAGCCCTGCAGCCTGCTGGTGACCTGGGCAGGTGGTAACATGGCTCGCTTTTCCTGGCACCATGGTGTGTGGTTGAGTGAAACGGGGAGAAGGGCTCAGGGGCCCCCACACCACTGCAGACAGAAACTGGAGGTCAGGGCCCCCACACCACTGCAGACAGAAACTGGAGGTCAGGGCCCCCACATCACTGCAGACAGAAACTGGAGGTCAGGGCCCCCACACCACTGCAGATAGAAACTGGAGGTCAGGGCCCCCACACCACTGCAGACAGAAACTGGAGGAACTTTTTGAGAACCTCAAACTAAAACCACTAAGCTGGGCATGGTTCATGTTTCAGAAAGTCTGTATTTTACCCCCAGGGTCCTTGTAAGCATCCCTAGGCTATTTAAATAGGTGGGGTTTAAGTAGGGTGGGAAAGGGGTGGCTATGAAATACGCGCACCACAGAAGACAGGCATGAGGACACGGATGTGGGCAGTACGACTGTACCTATGTGGATGTCTGCGAGGCACAGCCTCCGCTGTTTCTTGGTAGAGTGAAAGGTCCCATGGTGCCTCTCTTTTCTTTGGTGCTATGGCACTGTTTTCAGAATAGTACAGCTGTTTGATTTAGGGTTTTTGTGTGGACTATTTTTTTTTAATGAAATGGGAGGTGAAATGACATCAGACTTAGGTACCAGATTCAATTTCCTATCAAATTAGTTACAAGTTCCTGACATCAGCACACAAGGCTCTCCCAGACCCCTGTTGCCCACAACCCCCACGCTAGGCTCTGTCACCAGGTAGAACCAAGCTCCTCTGGGACTCACCACTCACATTGCAGCCTCCGGGCCTGCACCTCTGCTGCTCTCCCCCAGGGCTCACCCTCCCTCACCCTTTCTTCTCTGCTGCGAAACCCATTCTCATCCTTCAGGGTCCATCGCGAGCCTACCTACTCCACCAAAGCGCTCCTGCTCCTACGAATGGACCGGCACACGCTGCTCGCCGAAGTCCCCAGACTTGTGTGCAAACCCATCTGAAAGGCTCTTCCCAGCCTGCACGCCTCTGCTCCCCTCTACAGAAGGCAGCCTGGGGAGCTGCTGGCTCTCTTATGGCCCCTACAGCCCTGGCACAGAGGGGTGCTCGGCAAGTGTTCCCCTCGATGTTTTCAAAGGACTTCGCACATCAGAAGGAAATAAACCCTCCATCTCAGGCTGAGGAAGGGCCACTTGGGCAAACACCCATTGTACTCCAATCCAAAGGGATTTCCACATGTGTGGGTTACTCTTTTCCTCTATAGGATAAACACAGTCTTTTTGTGATATTTCAAATACACTGTTAAAGCACCGCCCCAAGTGTCGTGTCTTCAAAGACACTCAGGAAAAGCCTGTAAGTACTTGTGTGGGCCCAGCTGAGGAAGCAGCAACGAGCACTGTAACCCTTCAGCCTCTGCCTTTCCCTTTGATGCTGGACCTCCTGGCCATGGCCACGGCCACCAGGGGCAGCCCTGCCCTCTTCCTAAGCCTGAGTCTGCCAGCGCGTGGTGGGAGGCACCTCCCTCAGTGCGGGGGCCCTTTCCTCTGTCCCCAGCCCTGAGAGCTCCCCTCGCCGCCTCTCTCCCGCCTGCCCCCTCTCCCTCCAGCACCCACATCTGGTTTCCCTCCCGCACGAGTTTCACAACGGACAGATTCTGCACTTCGAGGATTTATGGTTCTTGCCGCTCCTCCTCGCTTTTGATATGACTCCATTATGTGCTTGAAACCTGGGCTGTGCTCTTGGCTCTGGGGAGCTGTTTATGACAATTCTTTTACGGCCTTAAATCGCTCACCATTAGGAACCTGGTCTTATTCAGAAGCAATGACTAGTTGTCAAGACAGAAAATTGCAACATACCTTAGACAGTTGCTTGAAAAGCTTTCTTCATACAAGATTAATTAAGGCTCATGTTTACCTGGCAGGCAAATCCTCTGAGCAACACCTTTGACCCTGTCCTCTCACACCTGCCTGAGACACTGAGGCCGATAGGTGAGAACACCCCTCCCAAACCCTACGCATCCTTCCCCAGGGTGCTAGACACCCGCTGACAGCGGGGTTGGCAGAAACATGCTACCTCTGTCACAGTAAGTACTAGGGCTGAGGACCACCTGTTTTTCATCTCCGCGTTATATTTTTCAGAAGACAAAGAATTCCAGGAATAAGTGGACAAAGTGCTTATCCCCTGCCCTTTGGTCAAAGATGTCCCTTGACCAAGGTTTCTCTCGTCTCCTAGCTTCCTGTCTGTCCTCCCTCTTCCACCCCACAGCCGGAGAGCTCCTCCTAAGAGACAAAACCTAACCACATCACCTTCTGCTGGAAGTTCTCAGGTAGGTCTTTAGGATTCAGGTGTTGAAGCCCAAGGCCCTGTACAGCGTGGCCCTACTTTGTAATTGGTCTTCTGCCCCTCCCCCACTGCCTCCCTGCCAGCCACTCACAGTGCCCTGCTGACGAGCAGACCCTTGACCTTCCCCTTCACTGAGCAGTTGCTTAAGCTGTTGCTTCCACCTGGAATGTACTCCTTACTGTCTGCCATTTGGTCTCCCTTCTCCTTCTCCACTGGAGCCTAAATGCCCACTCTGCCCTACCAGAGAGTTCACAAGTGTACCTATCCTCCCCTCACCACCCTGCCCATGGCAGATCCCAGGGGGCTCTACAGCTGTGTCTGAGACTGCCACTTGAAAGAAGGTGGCCCAAAACCACGTGGCCACCCTCTGGTACTAAATGTAGGGTGGCCAGTGAAAATGCAGGAATCTCAGTCTAATCTGAATTTCAGATAAGCACTAAAGAATTTTTTTAGTATAAGTGTGCCCCCAAATATTGCACAGGCTTCCGGTATTTGTTTGCTAAGTCTGGCAGCATTAGCTGGATGGAGATTCTGGGATGCCCTCCGAGGAGAACGGAGGACCAGGTGCCAGCAGCGAAGAGAAAGGAAAGCAGTGCTGAGGCCTGGGCAAGAGAAGGGGGTGCGCTCCCGCCCCCTCCTAGGAGGCAGCCAGTGACCTGGCAACTTCCTTACCTTCTCTGTGCCTCGTCTGGACAGCGGGGATTACCTACTTCACGTGGTGTCAGGAGGAGTAAATTAGCATTTGTACAGCATTTAGAACAGTCCTTGACACAGAGACGTGCTACATGAGCA
This sequence comes from Macrotus californicus, assembly GCA_007922815.1. Taxonomy (NCBI): domain Eukaryota; kingdom Metazoa; phylum Chordata; class Mammalia; order Chiroptera; family Phyllostomidae; genus Macrotus; species Macrotus californicus. Next base: position 292,034 of record VMDR010000174.1, on the reverse strand, counting down.
TTTCATAAATATAAAACAAAAGGAATTAGCCAGGTAGACCCACAGACGAGGGAGTGAGTCTAGGAGATTATTAACAATAGTAATAGCAAAATAAGACAAGAATGGACATTTATAGAGCACTTCTTATGTGACAAGACACTGTGCCACATGTTTGTCCTGTATTCATCTAATCCTCACCACGGGCCCATTATTATTATTGTTATTATTATTATTATTATTATTATTATTATTATTATTACTACTACTACTCCTCCCTTTTTACAGACGAGGAAGCGGAGGCACAGAGAAGCACACAGTGGTAGACTAGAATTCTAAGTCAGGAAGTCTGACTCTGTAACGCACTAGACTGTGGTAACTTGTGATCCACATTCACTCACTCACTCACTCACTCCCTATTGAGCGCCTGCCGTGTGCCAGGCCTTGGGCTCCTGCAGTGCACTGGAGTACACAAGAAAACCTTGGGGCTCACAGCTGATGGGGAAGACCTGGATGAGCCTCTGCAGGTGTAAGGAGCAGCACTAGAGAGAAAACAGGACTGTAGACCTCAGACAAGGAAGAGCTGGGGCCTCTCCCCAACTGGACAGGACCGGGGAGGGGGAGGGGGAGTGGCAGATGTGCAAGGTCAAGGAATGCTTCCCCGTGAAATGACATCTTTGCAGACTCAGAAGGTAAAGCGTCGACCAGTCTGATCAAGAGGCGAGGAGAGAGTCTGTGGGCAGAACAGGCAGTCAGCAAAGGCCTGCAGTTGGAGCTTTCAAGGAACTGAAAAATAGAGGGTGTGGCTGGAGGGTGGTGAGAGTCGGCGGCAGTGCCAGCAGCAAAAGGGCAGCACCCGGGCCCCTGTTCGGAGGCAGGGCATGGGGGGCCTCCACAGAGGCCTGGGGGAGAGGCCAGAACCCTGCTGTGAACATGAAGCAGGGCTGGCAGGAAAGTGAGGAGGCCAGGAAGGATGAGAGGGGCGAGGCCTGCTGTGCTGGGCCAGTGAGCTGGGGCACCAAGCACAGGGGGAACAGCTCTGAAGAGGGAGCCTGGGCCCCTACCACGGGGCTCTGCTGCACCACCGAGGACTCTGTGCCTCTTCCATGGTGCCAAGTACAGGGCAGACATGCCTATCACCCATCAAGGGGGTCAGCCAGAAGGAATGAAAGCTGCCCCAGGCCTCCCTGTTTAAATGGAATGCTCCTGAGTTCCTTTCGCAATAAGAATATTCAGATAAATTGGTAAGCAAGGAGAGAAGCTTTTGAAAGATGCCCGCAGTCCCACCACTCACAGAGAATGATGTTTGTGTCTCTGTCTTGGCCATCCTTCATGCAGTGGTCACTGCTTCACATACTTGCAATCACAATGTTTACACGACCTCGTGTTTCTCTACTGACTGCATAAGCATTTGCCCCGTGGAATTCCACAGACTCTGTAATCATGCGTCTTCGTACCAGTATACTATTTCCTTTAGAGCTTTCTGTGTTTACGTAACCAATCCCCCATTGTTGGGCACTGAGGTTACTTTATTTTTAACAGGGAGTATCTTTGCATGTGGTTTTCTCCCTTATCAACTGTTCCAGTGGGCTTTCTGAACTACATTAATGGGGTGAAGTAACTTATTTCAAACACTCTGGATACACACTATGACTTCCTAAAATCTTGTACCAATTTGCAGTCCCACCTGTGCTGCTTAATGGCCTTCCTCACTTTACCATTGTCAGCTTTAGATGTTAATATTTAAAATAAATAGTTCATTTTGGGGTAGGACCCAAAACAAAATGCTGTGATACTGTAGAATTAATGTGCTTCTTCTTGATTGCTAACAAGGATGCACATTCTTTCATGGATTGGTTAATAACTGGTTTTCTTTCTTTTTTCTCCTAAATTGTCCTTTGATGTCCTTTGCTTACTTATGTTAGTCCTTCTTTGAAAATATCTCTGCCTGACTTCTAAATATAGTAAAGACGCTTGTCTGCCATGAGGTGGTGCTGAATGAATAAAGGGCAGAACAGAGGCTAACTGTTGGTCTGTTGCATTTGCTGCAGGCATTTTCCCGGTGTTTGGGGGGTTCACAGAGCCCCTCTGCCACCACAAGGCTGCCTGGAGCCTGATTCAACATTGTCCCCCTACCTCTTGTGCCATTTCCTCTGGGCTTAGTTGCTTAGGCTTCCCAAACATTCCTAGCATAAAGACCAGAACCAGGGGTGGTCCTCAGGGAACCTTGGCCCTGCCTCCCTCCACCTCCGGGCAAAGCCCTGAGTGGGGTCAGCAAGAAGGGCTGTGCTAAATGAGAACCAGCAAAGAGGAGGCAGCTGACTGCCAGGGTTCCACAGGTTGGGGGGTGACACTAGGAGAGAAGCACACAGACCTCCAGCAGAGGCAGGAGCTGGAGAGGGAGGGCTGCCTACCAAGCTTGGACTCACAGCTAGTGGCTGCACTACCAATGGATGCAGGTATTTTGGGGTGCACCGCATGAAATGAGAGGTGACAGGCTCACAGAGGTCTTTGGAGCCCAGGATCTCACTGTCTAAGCAGCTGGCTGCAGGACCACACTGACATTCGTGTGCTCGATGGGCTTATATGCAAGACCCAGCCCATTTCTGGGCCTCAGCTTCCTCATCTTTGCAGTGAGGGTTTGATAGAGCCTCAGCCCCTCCAGTTCTGGATTCTAGGATGGCCCTGTTCCATCAGAGGTGAAAAGGGATTCCCCCTGAGAAGATCAGTCTTAGAAAGATCTGGGGGATGGGAAGAGGAACTGGTGGGTCTCCTAGCTCCAAGGGCAGGAAAACAGCCTTGACTAGTCCAGACTCACCTTCTCAACGGACCTAGGAGGTGGAGCCCAAAGACCCGTGGGGTTTCCTGGAAAGCCACACTTCTGCTCACTCACCTCCTCTTCCTCCCAGAGACCTCATTTCTAAAGCAAACGCCCTGGGGAGGAACTGCCTTTCCTGGGAACATGGCCTCACCAGCGGGCTCCCTTACCCACCCCTACACACACTCACACACAGTCACACACAACCTTGTAGTCTACACAGTCTGAATTTGGCAGTACTCTCTCACACCCCTGGGCATTTGCCTGAAATACATCTTTATTTACTCAAAATGAGGCCCTACTGCATGATGCAAGCACTGAGGATGAACAAGACAGACACAGATACACCTTCCCAGCACCAGCAGGCCACAGCATGGTCCACAGTACACTCCCAAATAAACATGACAGTAACCCAACAAGGGGCTGTGCTACAGGCAGTGTAGAAAGTGAAATAAGTCAAAAGCCCGAAGGGACTACTGAGAGGAAGGGGGCGCTAGTGTGATCGGGCCCAAAGAATGAATATCCCAGTGGAGGCTTCAGTGAGGAGAAGAGGGCTACCTGCCAGCATCTCCAAAGAGCAGTTTGGGTGGAGGGGTCAGTGAGCACACAGGTTCAGCACGTCTGAGTGATAAGACAGGGCAGTGTGGTAGAGTATGGCCATGGGGAAAGTGGTAGATGCTGGTCACAAGGAGACAGGGCCCTCTGGGCACTGCTGGGGACATGGCTTTGACTCTGAGTGAGATCAGGAGCCAGCAGGACTTTGAGAAAGAGGATCACACAGGAGGTCACTGTGTGAGGAGCAGGGACTATACAGGACAGGAGTGGCTTCCCTCCCACCGTCACTCAGTTAACTCCTTCTCACCCTTCAGTCTCCAGCCCCAGGTGCAGTTTCTCTGGGACACTGTCCCCACTCCCTGCCTGCTTAGATCCCTAGTCAGTCTCATGGTCTCAGTCTCCCTTCATTCCACCTAGCTCCAGCATAATTTCATGTGGCCCCTGTTCATATGACTCGTGTCTGTCTTCCCCACTAGACTCTGTGCTCCTGAGGGGCAGCACCTCGCAGAGCCTGGCATGCAATGGGTGCTCGAGCAATGTGAACCGAATAAATAAGTAAATCTCCAGGGTCTGAGCCAATTTTCCACTCCCTCAAGGAAGAGTTTTCTGTTTCTACTTCCTCCCACCTCTGTGCCCCTCATACCTTGTGTCCACCCTTCCCGGAGAACCCAGCGTGATCATAAATAGCTGCACGCACGTGCACACACACACCAGAATGCACTCCAGAGGGCACAGCATGTGTGTGCTCCATCACTGCACCGCGGGGATCCCCTGAATCAGGTAGTGCCACTGTGTAAGACCTGCCTCCTCCAGCTACTCAAAGGCCCCAGGTGGAGCTCAAGGGAGAGTCTGCACCTGAAGGCATGCCAGGGGTCAATTCCCCCTCCCTCTCCGGGCTGCGCAGCATCACTCACAGACCCACTGGCAGCAAAGGCCCTCCATCCTCTCCTGTACCCATGGACCCAGAACTGCTCACACAAACAGGGGTGAGCTCTGTTTGCAAAGACACAATGGTTGTACTTTGCAAACCACAGATGAGCATACACAGACTAAGGAGTACTCTGGGAACAAATGTCTGACCTCTGGTCTGGCCCAGGAAGCTGGGAAACTTTGGTCTGTATTTTTAGGGCCAACTACTTTTCCCTATAAAAGCTCCATGCCCATGACCCTTGGTGCTATCAGATCCCACTTAATTAATGAGCATATTCTTGAAACAAATATGATGGAAATAACATTTTTAAATAAAAAAGTCATATCTCACATGCTCTGCAAAAGCTCAGTAGCTAAAAGTTACTTTTGCAGAATAAAAATAATTTTGGAGAGGGAAATTTGCATTAAAAGCCTTAAAACAGGCATGCCCATGGCCTGGTGATTCAATTCTACTTCTGAGACCCAATCCAGTTTCAAAGGGCTGCCCCCAAACTGGACTCCAAGAATATTGCTCTCACAGCACTGCTTATGAGAGAATGTCTTTGAAAACAATCCAGGTGTTCAGCAGAGAGCAGTTAAAGTAACTATGGGGCATCGGTACACTGGAATATGCTGCGTTCGAAGTAATAGTAATAACAATACCAGTACTTATTCAGCACTTCTCTGCTAGGAACCAAGTTAAAAGCTTCACACGCACCATCTCTTTTAATTCTCCCTGTGCTGAAGGTACCACTATTACCCCCATCTCACAGAGAAGAAAATCAATACCTGAAAGAGTTAAGTCACAAGCCAAGGTCAGACAGCTAGTAGTCAGGATTCACACTCAGCGGCCTGACTCCCGACACCAAGTTTTCAGCCATTATTCAACATGGCCTCAAATGATGCCATTGAGAGAGAGAAAGCAGAATCAAGACTAGGCAGGTGGAACAATGTTGATGATACGGTGACAGGTAAAACCGGCAGGCAGGTTATTGGACAGGACACGCACTGGTCTCAGCTGTGCACAAGCACTCAGGCAAAGAGGGTCTGAAAAGATAACACTCGCATCTCAGCATAGGTTGCTGAGTAGGTGGATTGGGTGTGTGTTTATGCTTTCTTCTGCTTGTGTTTTCCGATAACAAACACATGCTGGTTTTGTATTAAGGAAAAAATATTTTTAAACTTAAAAAGTTAAATGCCAAAAATCAGTTCCTTGCACGTATCCTCCACATAAATCCAAGTGTCCAGTTGTGGCCCTTGTTGTAAGTATAAACACACAGCTCTCGCACAGGGCTCAGGACAGGCTCCCGGCACTGCTGGCTCTTTGCGCTCAGCTTCCCCTCCAGGCAGCCAAGGCTCCCCAGCTGGGCAGAGACAACACAGATCCTTCCCACTCTACCCCTCATCAGTCTGCCTATCCCGTCCGTCCCCCCAGGGTCTCCTCTGGGCACTTCTGCCCCCAGGAAGATGCTGGGCTGAGAGCACAGAGCTGTGTGAACTACAAGAGCCTAGCAGCTTCTGACCTGGCTCCAGCTTTCACCTGGGAGCCAAGCCCAGAGACCCTCGGAGCCTAAGATGCTCCATCCTGTCCCTGGGTCTCTCAGGGAGGCACTTCACCAAGGGAGGTAGAATGGTCCAGAGACAGGAGTACCAGATCTGCAGCCATATACTGGGGTCTTTCCTGGCCTACCCACCTGCTTCCTGGCTATGTAATCTTGGGCAAGTTATTTCTTCTCTCTGAGCCTGTTTCCATGCCTGTCAAATAAACAATTAAAAGATCAACTTGGAAGGGGACTTGTAAGAATCAAAACAATACATATAAAATATATATGTATATGACGATGATACCAACAAGCAATGTTTCCTCAGTACCAACTACTGGCTGGGCATTCTGTTAAACACGTTATATGTCTGATCTCAGGTAGCTCTCACAGCTGCCCTGTGACAGGTCCTGTGACCTGTGACTACCTGAACTTTCCAGATGAGGAAACAAAGCCTTATAGTAGTCAAGTCACTTGTACTGGTCAGCAGTGAGACAGGAACTCCAGCGACCATGCCTGGGCCCACACCAACACACCAGGCAGTCTGGCACAACGTCTGGAACACGGACTTCATCCAGAAGCCTATCACTGCCATAGCTCCCTGCTGGGCCTCTGCCTGGCTTTGGAGAATGGTGTGGCAGTGAGGAACCCCTGTCTGGTTTTCCCCAATGCTCCCCCCCCCAAGAGCTGGCACAGCCAGGGGCCACATACCCACTTTAGGAAGCCTTCCTCTAAGAGTGGAGGCACCTCCCCACACACAGTCTCTGAGCCAGTGACTCCGGGCTATGGCTTTGCTGCTGCACAAAGCTCCCTCCAGACCAGAGCTTGTGCTCTGGCCACCAGGCTGCTGGCCCAAGAGGGACTGCTCACACCTGGCACCTGCCCCAAACCCCTTTCAATTCCTTTCAGAAGATAGAGGCCACCAGCCTGAGTCTCCCCAAGGCTCAGAACAGCAGGTCCCTCTGGCCAGCGGGGACCACGAATCAGAAAAGCAGCGTCCTTAAGCAGCCTCTCAACTGTCCGATGGAGCCAGGGCACTGGCTGTAAGTGCGTGCTGGGGTCTGATTGTGCAAGTGTGTGCAGGAGTGTGTGTGTGGGAGCGAGGGTAGCAGACCAGATTGTGAGTGCGCGCGTGCTGTGTGGCTCCAAGTGTGTGCCGCTGCATCGAGGTCCTGCATGGAGGTCCGGGGCGGGCGGACTGGGATGGTCTCCTCCCTCCACCGTGTTGAGAAATCTCAGTGAGTCACCGAGTGGTTCTGCATATTAATGAGCTCGCTCCCGGCGAGGGCAAGAGCGGATTTAAAAGAGGCCTGGGCGGGCGGAGCTGGGAGCAGAGCGCGTAGCGCAGCGCAGCAAGCGACAGTCTCGAGGCACCCACCGACGGGCGCAGCGGGAGCGAGAGAAGTCGGGAGGCGCGCTCTGGGCAGAGAGAAAGCGGAGCCAGCCGGCGCCCTCCCCTTGTCCCTGCTCCCGCACCGCGCCCCTCTGGCCAGCATGAGGCTGCTGACGGCAGCTCTGCTCCTACTGCTCTTGGTGCTCTGCGCTGCGGGCGTGGACGGTGAGTGCCCAGGAGGTTTTCTGTCGCAGATGCCCCATCCTCGGGAGCCCAAGCGCCAAATGCTAAGCTTCCTGAAACCCCGGGGGTTCTGAGTGGGCACCGAGGGCGGTCCAGGGGCAGGAGACCCCGCCTGCGACTGAGCAGCCCCTGCGCACTCTTTCGCAGGGTCCAAATGCAAGTGCTCCCGGAAGGGGCCCAAGATCCGCTACAGCGACGTGAAGAAGCTGGAAATGAAGCCAAAGTACCCGCACTGCGAGGAGAAGATGGTGATGTGAGTTCCCACTCTGAGAGAGCTGTGTGCGTGCTGCTCTTAACCCGTGCGGGGGCACAGCTGGGGCCGGGTCGGGCTAACAAGCACTTCTCTCCGCCTTGGGCAGGGCCTTAGCAGAGCCTTTGTAATTGCCCGGTGAGTCCTTAGGACGCTGCCGCGACTGTGAGGAAGAGAGTTTGGAAAGAGGGTCACTGTCCTGTGCTCCGGAAACAGCCGCTCTGAGCTGAGTTCACCCTCGCTAGCATTCAAATGGGCAGCCCACCTTTCCTGGGTGATGCAGGGTTAAACGGCTCCCGTGTGCCAGCTTAGAACACCCAGACTGAAAGCACTCGAAACACACCCAGAACAAGTGAATTAGCATGCAGCCGGGAGGCCTCCCCATCACTAGAGAGAGGCTCAAAGTAAACACTGTCCTAAGTCCTCAGACCCTCCTTTCAAGCAGGGGACCACGGACAGCCACTTTATGGCTTCTAGCAATTCCATTTTGAGAATAATCCTCACTCGTCCTTGGGGCTGGACTCGTGTGGGTCGCTGAGCCTGAGCAGTGCTGTGGAAAGTGCTCAGCTGGGGCTAACATGCCACAGGGCTGGAGCTCTGCTTGGTGGGGATGTGGGAAACACCTCCGAAACTGGGGCAGAGAGAACACTGAGTTTCCTTGCTCCTCTGCCTTCCCAGTTAACCACTTGAGGCCAGCACTGCTGTTTCCCCATCAATGTGTTTTTGGCCAGGAAGGGAGCCCTTGGCAAAGCAGCTACCGAATATCTGCCACAGACCACTGGCCCCTCTTCCCCTCCCCCAGAAACAGGACATGCTCTATTCTCAGTCTGGGCAAGTACCTTCCTCCCACTGGCCCCACTGGCCCCACTGGCCACAGTGTCTGCAAAGGCAGCCCCAGCCCCCACGGCTACCTGAAGGCTGCACAGTTGGGCTGAAGTTAAGGGAATTCAGAGAACCACTGGCCCGAGCTAAGCCCCCTGCCTTCCTTCCCAGGCACCTAACTAACCTTTTGTCCCTGCCCCTTTGCCTTGCCCCTTGCCTTATGGACCCAAGTCCAGAAAAACAGCTAGAAAATCCTTTTGGGGGGAGCCAGCGATCACAAGAGCTGAAGGAGGTACCACAAGCCCCTCCTGGCTCCCAGCTTGGGGACTGAAAAAAGACAGGGATGTTGCAGGTTAAGCTTGTCGTCCTCTAAGGCTGAACAACGCTCCACACCAAGTCCAGTGGCTGAGACCTTGCAGGAGAAGAGAGGCAGGGTGTGGGGTACAGTGACATCTCAAAAGGACAGAATTCTCAATAAATAGACTTGTTCTTTTTCCTGGTTAAACTTTTCAGAGTAGACAGGAAACCGACAGGCAAGTGCAGGAGAGGCTTTGTGCAGTCTTGTGAAAACTTGTGGAGCCTCAGGAGGTCCGCATGCAGTTAACCTCGCCTAACCCTCCGTCCTACCCCCAGACCCACCCCCATCCCCGAAGGGCTGGAGGTCCTCTCCCCTTGAGCTTCTAAGACTCTAGATCAGACAAAGGACCAGCACTTTTTGCCAAAGCAGGTTTTCAGCTGCAAAAGCTGAATAAAAGCAAGTTTTCCAGCTCATCCTGAGTCACCCAGAAATCTCTGATGAGGTGGGGGAGAGGAGCTGTCTGCTTTGCAAGTGGGAGTCCTTGCACCCAGAAGGGTCCAGGAGAGTCCAGATTCTAGAAAGGGCAATTTATGGCCTGTGCCCACTGAGCTCCTGCCCAAACCCTCATCATCCCAGAACCACTGAGAAGAGGGACGCAGGACCCAGAATTCTTGAATAATGGCTGGGGGCAGAAATCTCGTGTCTTCACCCCACAGCCAGTTTTCATAGTCCCAGTGTTGTGACAGAGCAGTTGAGCCTGTGGTGGCGGGCTGTGTCCCCTCCTGCTCCCCGACCTTCAGGTCTCCAATCTTGGGATTCTCAGCCTGTACAGTGCTCTAACAGAGGAGGGGTTTTTCTCAGCCTTTGCCATGTCCTTTTATTGCAAGTGCAGGAGCAGCACTGCGGGCAGAGAGAGCAGCGCATGGGCTAAATTCCTACAGAGTAACTAAGTGCCACCGGGGAGGAGAAGGGCCAGACTCTACTCTGAAGTCTGGCCTCAAGACCTCAAAGGAGGGACAAGACCTGGGGAGCACCAGGTCTCAGAAAGAGGGACAGTGAAGGCAGGGTCCAGTCACCCAGCATCAGTGGAAGGCCCACCTCTGCCCCAGAAAGCCTGGGCCATGGAGGGGCCCTGGAAACAGAGCACAGGAGTGGGCAGAGAGCAGGTGGCTCACAGATCCTCTAACCCATTCTGCAGCAAGATTCTATTTCCTCTCCTGTCAACTGGGAGACTCAGAGTTCATGGAGACTCTGATCCCTTCTAGAACTTGGCCCATAATCCCTCCCCTTTATCTTTGGGAACCTGCAGGGGACTAGCTGATCTCTCTCCCTCCCTTCCCGCTCGGACCTCCAAGCACCCCTCCTTCCCCACTCCCAATCTTCCCCATAACCTGCTCTTGCTGTGACTTCTCAGGGAGCGACCCCTCACCTCTCCCCTTCCATTTTCCATGCCCCTAAGTGGTCCCTCATGCTTGAACACCATCTTTCCTTTGCCACCCAGAAGCCTCCTTCTAATCCCTGCCACCATGCCCAGCCAGGCTGAGACGGGCAGAGCAGTCTGGGCAGCAGCTTGGCCTCCCCCTCCAGGCTGGAGCTTACACTCTAAGGCTGCTCTGTCTCTGTGGTCACCTCGTCTTCCATGACAATTGCTAATTAACAGTGACTCATCATTGTGAATCCACCAGGTGCTAGGCACTCAGCATAGATTATGTTCTTTGATCACCCCAATAACCCTAAGAGGTAGGTCCACTATTATACCCAACTGACAGATGGGCAAACTGGAATCCTTCAAGTTACCCAGGGACCCACAGACAGAGCTGGGACCCAAACCCAGGCCCTACACTCTGCACAAAGCCACGTGCCTCTCTACTGCATGGCCAGGACTCCACTGGCCAATCGCAGCCTGAAGAGAGGTCTTATTTTTCTGCTCAAGGGTGAGACAGCTGGGACTTCAAGCTCAGGAACCACGATGGGCTTCAAGGCCAACAAGACTCAGCTTCAGGACCAGCAGCCCTGAGATAATCTGCAAGGGGGTCGGGGGGATGGGGTTGAAAGGATCAGATGGAGATGACGGTGTACACAGTGCACGTACAAGCCCTGCCGTGCAGCAGCTCAAACCCCAAGAAAGAGGCCTGGCACACGCACCTTGCTGGCATCAGCTCCCTCCACCTTTCACCCCCAGGTTCAGAGGAACTGGAAGAGTCCTCTGACCTTTGATCCCCAAGGGGGGCTGGAGCCCTGCATGGGGGTGGGGGTGAAGGGCAATAGAGAGTGGGGAAGAGGGGGAGACACTACCCCAGACTCTGAGGGTTCCAGGGAGAAAGTGAAAGTCGATGCCTCAGTAAAGGTTTAGACCCCACCATGGATCCTGAGAGTAAGGGCCCAACAAAGAGCCAGCCAGGGAGTGAGCAGATGGGTAGGCTCCCTTGAAAGGAGGGAGGAGGCCACAGCCTCTCAGTGCTCTGACTGGGACAGACCAGAGCCACCCGCAGGCCACACTGAGGGGCTATCATTCAGGTTCCTCAATCATCTACCCTATCCCACTCCATTTCAGCATCACCACCAAAAGCATGTCAAGGTACCGGGGTCAGGAGCACTGCCTGCACCCCAAGCTGCAGAGCACCAAGCGGTTCATCAAGTGGTACAATGCCTGGAACGAGAAGCGCAGGTAAGGCCCTACCTCCTCTCACCTTCCTTCCTACCTTCCTCCAGATTCAGATCCTGGACCCCTTGTAGGTCCTCTAGCCATGTCTAATGGGTGGACACCCATTAGAGTAATCACAGAAGGCAAATACCCAGACACTAGTTACATACCCCCAGGGATGAGGAACTCACCACTTAACAAAGCAGGCTATTGCTCTCTTAGACAGCTATAAGCATCAAAAATATATCCTTTTGTGAACTACAGTTTGTCTCATTTTAAATGCTATGTTACAGTCTTAATTCCTCTTCTTACTTAAATTACATGATCCCAGGTTTCCCTTTACCAAAGGCGCTGTCTATGATTCTAATGGGGTGAAACATGACCACATAAGTGGCAGCTTTATTAACTATAAAACTATAGGTGCAACCACAAGGTGAGAGGGATGACTCCTTGCCAACAATATGTTCTCCCCATGCCCCTGCTGCCCAGACACTTGATAAACTCTTTCCCATGCAGGTGCAGAGAGGGACCTTGGGTTTGACCCTTTAAAATCAGAGCTACCCTTAACCTGAGGGGCAGCAGTGGCCAGAAGACCTAAGCCCTGAACCAGGGCCCTCCCCTCTTTGGGCTCTGTGTCCCCATATAATCAGAAGATAGGACTTCTCAGCTCTAATCTCCTGGGGTTTTGTCTGACCTCAGAGGGGAGGCAAGTTCCTGGCTCCCTGATGCCACATAAAGGTGAGCCTGCCCTGAAGCAGACCTGTCCCTGCACACTCAGACCCTGTTTGCAGGACAGCACAGCCAGGGAAGCGCATGCACACACACGTGTGTGCCCATGGGTGCAGGTGATTGTCTCAGGAGCTGGCGCCAGCGCCTCACCCAACAGAGGAGAAAACCACGGCTAAGGGAGGATGAGGAGTGACCTGCTTAGGAGCACAAGGCAGGATGCCAGGCTTCTCAGTGTCACCTTTCCTGCCCCTGCCTTGGGGTCCTGTGCTCCCTCTCATCACCCCACCCAGCTAGCCCTTCTATCCTAAGCTCAGCCAGTGACCAGTCCCCCCATAGCTGGCACTTGGGCACAACCCCAGTATCTGAGCCTTTGGAGCTGCCTCCAAAACTGCCTTGTCTGCAGTTGCTTGAAATAGAAAATGATGAGAATGAGAGATTTTCTGTGTCTGACGGGAGTGCAGTCCTCTTTCTGGTCAGGGCAGGCAGCTCACATGGCAAAAGCAGGACCCTGCCCGTCTCCTGTCACGCTCCAGGCCCTGCGTCATCAGGAGTGTAATGAGGCCAACCTCAGGGCCAGTTCACAGAAGGCTTGAGAACAGCATCAGGCTGCTGAGAGATCCCCGGGCCCTTTTTCAGGCGTACTTATCCCTCGCCCCTCCTCCTGGGCCACAGCTGTGATGAAGAGGAGGCAGGCACAGGCCCACACAGCCCTGTCCTCTTTATCTCTGTAAATCCCCACAACGGGGCAGTGAGGGCACCTCTGTTCCCAGAGCCCTGCTGCTGGTTATAGACTGAGCCCCTCCCTGTGTCTTGGATGCTGAGGTGTCCTGGAGGAGGAAGGGGGCATTCCCTCATCCTGCCCACCTCCCCGCCCCCTGTAAAAGGTGGAAATGTCTCCACAGATGGAGATAAGGGAATGGTCTTGAAGTCCTCTTTGCAGAGGGAAGGAGAGAATACTGAACCTAAGTAGAGGAAGGAGAGGACAGCAGTCCAGGCAGGCCCCTGGGGTCTGAGCGCTCGGGGCCCATAGCATGCGGCTGCACTGGCCGTGGCAGGCATCTGATTTCAGTACACTATGAGGTGGTCTTCAGGAAACAGGCTGGGAGAGCAACGGGCTGTCTGAGTGTCAAGTACAGCCAGCCCCACGGCAGCCACTGAGCAGAAGAGAAGGGATTAAAGTACTTTCAAGGAGATGGCTTGGAAGGTGAGGGCAAAGGTCAGGTTGTGAATGGCAAGGCCTGGTAACTACTAGAGGGAGTGGCCCGGAGCCACAGGCCTCCGTGATGGCCTCAGCTGGGCCCCAGCATACCCTGCAGTCTTAGGGTGGCTGTCTCTGAACTGGTGTTTTCTCAGAGGACAGGCATTCTACGGGCAAAATACAATGAAAGACACAAGCCCGAGCTGAGGGAGGAGATGCCTCTCCTCCCCCCCGCCCACGCTGGAGACAGCCCTCCTTCCCACCACTGACATTCAATGTCCCTCAGTCTCCCGTGCCTCAGTGTCTTCGTATGCAGAGGGTGTTTGCTCCATAGGGTTTTGAGGACAGAATGAGGCCACAGAGGTGGAGTGTTTAGGGAGACAACGCCAGATCCGAGTGAGCTTCTGGGTTCCTTGTGCTGGCATCCTTCGAGATGGTCCCCACTCCTCCCAGGCTCCTGCCATCCTGGGAGGGCCACTGCTGAAGACAAGCATGGATCAGCGGAGCCACCAGCCTGCGCTTTGCCCAAGTCATGTCCTGAGCCACTTACGTGGATGTTTTCTCTTCCCAGGGTTTACGAAGAATAGGGTGAAAACCCCTGATGGGAGAGCTTCATACCGGTTGGGAGACAGCAAAGGACTTTGTAGATGAAAAAACAAACCCTTTCCTCCTCACAGGCATAAGACACAAATTATATATTGTTACGAAGCACTTTTTACCAAGGGTCACTTTTTACATTTTATAGCTGTGTGCAAAAGGCTTCCAGATGTGAGACCCATCTCTCTTGCGCTCCAGACTTCATCACAGGCTGCTTTTTACTGAAAAGTGGGAAACTCATGCCTTGCCTTTGTAAAAAAAAAAAAATATATATGCTTTTTTTGTATTTGTCCAGACATCACTATACATCTGAGCTTTACAAGCACCTGGGAGGAACAAGGAGCTCGGCTAAGACATTTCATAGCCGCACTGCTCCATCCCTAGCGCGGGGAGCTTCCGCTTGGAGGTCCTGGCGCCTCAGCGCAGCTGCCATGGGCTCTCCTGGGCTCATGGGCAGGCACAGCCTCGGGGTGGGGGTGGGGGGCACTCCGCAGTGGCCCCAGTCTCTGGGCAAGTAGGAGCAGATCTCTTTGCATCTGTTCTTTTAGGAACTCGAGTTTGGCTGCCAGAGAAACGTGCTCATCCCCCTGGTTAACTTTTACACACTCCAGGAAACATTTCCAAGATCCCGGGATAGCAAGGCAAATAGTACTTAAGGAAGGGTTCAGGTCTTCTCTCCCACCTGAGGGTTTGTGAAAGCATTGACTGCTCCACAGTCAATGCTTTAGAGGCACATGGAGTTCCTGACACTGTTAGCAAAACCCTTAGGAGGAAACTTAAAAATATACGAATACACACACTGTATACAGCTCCAGACATGTATTCTATTTATGAGGGAGAACCTTCAAAGCACACGTCTTTCCCTCATCACCGTGGAACATGCAGCAGTCCATCTGTGACCCCACGTGATTTGTCAACGTCAAACAGTGCAGCCTTCGGAAAGCTAAGAGGACCACTGCACCCTGTCCTTTGTAAATATGCCCCCTGCACACACCACCCCTTCAGTGTATGCCGCCTTGGACTGCTGTGTCGTATGCTCTGTAGGCATCAGAAACAATTAGCGTTGCATGCAGGTTTCATATTCTTTCTAAGACAAAAAGAAAAGTAATAAAATATATTTGAAATGTACCAAAATTCTAGACTACTGACTTTTTTCCTATTGAATTAAGCCAGGATGACAATCATATATTTACCATGTCCTGAATAAACAGGGACTGAGGTGTTGGAAGGGAAACTGGTGTTTCCCAAATACCTGCCAACACCTGTCACCTCTGTGGAATGTCGGCACCGTCCTGAGACAGAAGGCCAGGCCTCCAGGTTAATGCTTCCTCCCTGCCCGACCCCCATACCTGGGGCAGGCTCATTAGTGCGGCCAGGTCAGTGTGCACAGGACTGGGAGGCCCCACTGGGGTCCCCATTTAGAGAAGAGACTAGATGGGAGACCAGTCAAGATCCTTGGGCCCCAGGGCCCCAGAGTCCCAGTGGGGCTCAGGGGCGGGGGAAGGCAGGCAGTGACCACTGAGAGGCTGTGGGGCCCTGGAGCCAGGCTGGCTGGGAGCCACAGCCAAGGAGATAGTGAGGCTCTGTCCCTGCTTCTGCAAAGTGGAGGCAATGAGTGTGCAGCTTGCGCACTTCAGAGGTGGAGGTAGCAAAGCCACACAAAGCATGCAGGGTGCAGGGGCTCCTTTAACATTCCCAAGACCAGTCTAATTGCACTTTGCAAAAACTCCCCACAACTCCACGTTTCACTGTATCCAAGTCAACCAGGCCCTGGGACAGGCCCCTCAGTGCCCCGTGGGTCCCCCGCCCTCTGCAGGACTGTCTAGGGGACCTGCACTTCTTGTCTGCTACATGAGAAAGCAGGAAATGGTGACACTCACAGCTGGCTCTGCCAACACTTATAGGGACACACAGCCAGTACCTGCCCCAGCATGTCCCCAGCAGGGTGCCACCGAAGGCCCTTTCCATCAGGGCCTCACCCCCAGCAGCACTGTCACACCAAGTGCATTTCTGAAGACACTAAGGACCAAAGGGGTCACTCAGCACACTGTTCCGATGGCTGAGCCGGACTGCCTTCCCACTGAGGGGAGCAGTGGGTGGGCTGAAGCCACACTGGGTCTGGGCAACTGTGGTCCCAACTTTCCTGTCATGGGGAAAGAAGGGAGACTGGAAAGGGAAGCCCAGACAGCAACCAACAGAGCAGAGCCCCAGTGGGAAGGCACACAACAGGGCAGTAGGGGTGCGAGGCCAGCCCTTTCCTGCAGGAGCCTTCTTTGAGGGACGTGCCCCTGTAAGGAAGTCAGCTGACAGAGAGACCCACCATCAGCAGCCCCCGAGTCCCCACCCGCCTCATCCTCTGCCCTCTCCGTCCCGTCATGGTGGGGGAGCAGCACTCTCTGCGTTGCTCCCAGAGCGTCAGGCTTCCCCTTCCCCTTACTCTGAACACACCAAGTGCACACCTCCCCACCCTTGTGTGGCCTCCCCTCCATCGCACCTGTGGTTCTCGTGCCAGCACCCGGTCTTCCAGGCCTGCTGGCCCCCCAGCCACAGACTGGGCTCTCAGTAACAGTAACAACACCCCTCTCAGTGTGCCAGGCACCAGCCGAGCACTCGCCCCTATGTTCTGTCTCCACCCTGCCCCACACTGCTGTGCCCAGACAGGTCAGGCACCTTGACTAGCAGGCACTGATGGCCAGTAGAAGAAAGCTGGACCTCTAGCCCCAGCCTGTCTGAGAGCAGAAGGGGTAGAGATGTTGCATGTGACTGTCCGTCCTCGACAGATATCACGAGTCGCTGGAGAACGAACGTTGCCTGTGCTTCTGCGGCTGACTTGAACCCTGCCCTCCGAAGGACAGGTGTTAGCCCAGCCACTAAGAATGGGCTCAGCCCCAACACTCCACCAACACCAAATGCTGCCCTCCTGTGCCAGGAGTCGTGCCTGGCTCCCGGGAAGAATGCCCTTTTAAGCGCTGTTTCCTGTTACTTTTCTCCTCCGGGCTCCCCAGCTTCCCAATGAGGTGCTCACCCACCGCATTCCAGAGTAACTCCAGTGCAGCAAAGCAAGGCCAGGCTGCCCTTCCAGGTGGACCCTGTGATTGTGCCCCCACCGGGGGAAGGTAAGCATGTTCCTCTGCACACGGAGTGGACCAGGCACCCACGCACGCCCGCACCTCTGGAGCCTCGGAGATAGGCTCGCTCAGGATCCAAATGCCACCTGGACTCTCCGCTCTTCACAAGCATGTCCTGAGCAGGCATGCGCTGCTGTGCCAAGCTTGACACTAGGAAGCTCACGTGCTGGCGAGCTCCACCCAGCTCTCTGCTCACCTCCTTCAAGCCAAGCCCTCCTCAGACTCTGCTCCCCAGGGAGTTCTGCCTGATCGCCTGGCACTGGCACTGGAGTCGACCCGCCACATAATCGTGAGGTCTGCTACAACATAAAGACGCAGGGCCTCCTGTTCAAAACTTCATAAGACTCTCAGGAAGATTACAGCAGAACGCTAAATGCCAGCACAGGGCCCTGTGTGCCTCACGTGTCACCAGCCTGGAGCAGCCCTGTACCTTGGGTACCAACCCTAACACCCATCGGATGGCTCATTTTGGCCTTGGGTCATTACATGACTTGTACTAAAATCTAACAGTTTATTTTAACTCTAACATCTGACAAGTGTAGCCTTAGAAGCCAAGGAATGTGTCTTATGCTTTGTAAAAACCTCCCGAAACCTATAATAGCACTTACGAGGTAGTCAAACACCACAAATTAGTCTTATGGAGCTTTGTGCACCCGTTCACTGAGCTACTACTACGTGCAAAGCTCCATGCTGAGCTTGGGGCGAGGAGGGCAGGGTTTGGTGAGATGCCATCCCTTACCCTCAGGAGAAGAGTTCAGTCACTCACACACCTAGCCGCTGCTTCATTTTGCAGCGCTTGCCAGGTGCCACCCACTGTGCTGAATTCTGCCAGTGGCCCCTCCAGGAACTCCCAGGCTGTGAGGGAGACAAAGATACCACCTGAAATTGTCTAAGCACCATGCTAGAGGGCCACGCAGCAGGCTCTGGGGGCACCCCAGAGGGGCTGTCACCCGGCCCTGAAGGAGGTGACCCCTGACCAAGACCTCTGGGTTCTGGGAGGGCTCCTAGCAAACTGCGCGTTGTTCTCAGGTGGCAGTAGGAAGTGCTGCTTCCACCCTGGCTCGGAGGTGGCCCGTGGCCTGCTGTGCACATGTGATAGGACAGCCACAAAGACAGAGCGCTCTGAGGGCAGCAAAGGGGAGAATGCAGATGGAATTCAATGCAGACAGAATTCAGAGGCACTCGGGGACACCAGCCATGCCCCGGCATAACGTCCAGGGAAGCCAGCCACAGCTCCCACACCCATCCCACCTCACCCCCATCTCCATCCCCTCCACTGTCATCACTCCTCACCTGGTCTGCCACAGGGCCAGGGCTGTGGGCCCTCCTACCTCCCTGGGCAGGAGGCTGGCCCGCCGCAGCTTTTATGCCCACCCTCCTGCTCAAGGAAGAATCGTACTGGCTGTAGAGCCCTTGGGGTGTTTTCCTGTCCATCTGCTTTTGGGAAGTTAAATAGATACTCTTAGAAATCATGAAGAAAGCAACCAAACCCTAAGCAATTTTCTTGCTTTTAAGGTAACATCTCCCAGTTTTCTCCACACCAGGCCGTCTGATCTGCACCACCAGAGGGAAGCAAAAAGCCGGGGCACCTCAGCCAAGGGCTCTCCCAGTCCCCGAGATGGGGTGGGAAGTGACAACAGTGACTGGTATGGTTACTGCTTACTGTGAGCAGACCCTGTGCCTGGGGCCGCACGTGCCTCCCCCCACTGAACCCTGTAACAGCTACAGCAGGGGTTCCGCCATCAGCCGCACTTTGTGGACGAGGAAACCGATGCACAGCGGGACAGCGCCCACACTCTCAAAGCCAGGAGGCAGTAGAGAGGGTGCGAGCCCACGTGTGCATGACTCTGGAGCTGGGCTTCTGCTCCCTGAAGCGCACACTGTCTCCAGGTCCTGTGGAGCCCAGCCCACAGGAGACATGCTGCTGTGCCCCCGCCTGGCACCCACCTCCCGTTTACTGACAAGAGATTCATCACCCAGTTAATCCGGGCCGCAGGGACAACCAGCCGTAGAGGGTTTGTTGTGTGCGCGGCTCAGTTTGTCTTTTAGTGGCAGAAGGCTGTAACGGCCACTCGCTCCTCTGGGGCTTCTCCCTCTTCTCTGACAAAGGGAGCCCTGCAGCCGTGAGGCTGCTGCTCTGGCCCACACTTGGTAGACGCAACTCTGCCGGAGTTGAATAAGCAAAATGACAATGGTATCATCAAATTCAAATCAAATTCAACTCAATGCTTTAATTAGAATCGAGTTGAAACCATCAAGATGTTGGTTTTAAAAAATCAATTCAAAGCTGGATTTAAAATAATCAGCCCGTTTCACAATGAAGAGAGCTGATGATCTGGGATGAATAGCAGGGTATCTGATTAGATGCAGATGAGACTCTCATCTGAAATTCAAAGTGACTCCCCAGAGCAAACTGAGAAGGTGAAGCAACATGCACTTTCTTTCAACCCATTGTCTCCTGAAAGGCAGCCATCACACAAAGGCCACTGCTCAATTACACAGGCTTTTGTGCCCCCCAGACAACAGCCAGCAAAGACAGCCAGAGTTCAGTATTTGCAATGGTATAGCCCGAAATATTATCGACCAAAATGATCATGAGAGAAACAGTGCCCTTCAGTTCCTTCGTAGCTGCCAAGGCACTGACTACTAATTCCACATTGTTTTGGGGGACAGCAAAATTTAATAAAAACAATAGCAACAACCACAACCAATATTCATTGAGTGGTTTTTTAACAAACTCTGTATTAGTCCCATTTTACAGATGAAGAACTTAAGGCTTAAAGAAGCTGATTAGCTTGTCCAAGGTCACAGCAGCCAAGTGGTCTGGGGCACTGTTAAACCTTTGTTTGAACGCTCCTGGGCAGAGTGACAGATGCATATGCCCTGGTTTGCCTGGGACAGTACTGGTCTGTGACAGTTGTCCCAGTGTAATTACAAGGAGCATTCCCTTTCACTCTCTCAAGAGAGTTCTGGTGTGGCTGGTAAACTACATAATCTCCCCACGTAAAGGCCCAGCAGGAGAGTATAAGTGGGAGGGACTCCTCAGTATCCAAGAAATGGTGAGTTAACTTCTCCCCTCAGACCACCTACTCCTAAGTGACCTTGGGCTCTTTGGAAACAATGGTGACTCTCTAACTCCACAGGGAGCCCTCCAGAATCTTCCTGAGCATCCCCTGACTTCCCCGCTCCACCCTGGCCTGTCTCTCTGCTAGACAGAGACTGGAGCGATGCCCAGGGATTGTTCCCAGGGGCACAGTGCACTCTGGAGACCCATCTGTTGAAGGAAGGCCCAAATCCAAATCTCTGCCCCCCTCTCCATGTGCCTGTCATGAGATGCTCCAGACAATTAAAGCATCGGATTCCTCTTTCAGGAAAACAAAAGTCAGCCTAGCTGCTGCACTTCCCAGAGGGCTGAGGAAAGTCTCTCCTCGACAATGTGGTTGGCATGTGCTGTGAGTGGGCATGAGCTACTTCACAGGAGTGGTAATAGGATATGGGCCTTTGACATCCTGTCCAATCCAGGGGGGGGGGCTGGGGAAGGCTGGAGCCTATCAGAAAGCTTGGGGAAATCCATGGCAACCCAAAGGTGCAGTCCTGAGCCTGTCACCCCTTGGGCCTGATGGCTCTGGTCAAGTCAGTGTTTTTCTATGGTAAGGCTGCTGACGAGCACCCTTCCCTGAGCCTGGGAAGAGCTGGGGTGGGAAAGTGGGGCAGAGGCCCAAGACACAAGCCTTGTTGGAGCCTTAGCCTCGCTGAACCACCTGGACAGGCAGTTCTGGGGGCACCCGAGCCCTTCAGGCTCACTGACTCAGCTGTTCCCTTATGTTTAGCCCTCGGACTGGCACCCTGTTCTGAGGCTTCAAGGATGTGTCCAGGGGCAGCTCTGCTGGACCTGGCCTGCCCTAGATCCTAAGGGGTTTTTCTGAGCTTCCCCCAAGTCTATTCCAACAGGGCCTCTGGGGACAGGTACACGGAAGGGACCAGGGCCTTCAGCTCTGGGTCCCATCCCCGAGTGTCTGCAAGCTGGAGCGCAGGCTGGGGCCAGCAGGCTCCCTCCGGTCCTGGCTCCTCTCCCTGGAAGCACAAGGACCATGGGCAGGCTAACTTCTCCCAACCCAACTTTACAGGGCTATGGTGAGCATTGAATTAGATATGTCAACACAGAAAGTAAGCAGCCATTATGTGCTAGTTGCTTATTAGTATTATCATCCTGCCTTTAAAATGTACAAGAGAAAAGCCATACTTTCCCCTATGTTGACATCATATTCATTAGGCATAAAACGACTAAACTATCAAGAGAAGTTGGAGCCCTCTGTGAACGTGGGCAAACGTCCCTGCCTCCGTCTCATCATTTGTCACACAAATGATAAATGAATGACAGTGCTTCGTCCCAAAGGTTTGTGTGAGGACACTAAATGAGACGGCCCCAGTGGAACATGCACAACTCTGTGTGACACATAGCAGGCAAGCCGTAAACAACAGCTGATAGTGACAATAATCCATGTTAAAGAACATATTTAACCACCCAGAGACTTGCACACCTGGGGAAAAACACCTTAGAATCTAGTCCTGCTTGTTATCCAATAGCTAAGTTTCTCAGAAACTATGAATTTTTTAACTGCTTTAGGACACTGGCCCCCTTGAAAAGCTGATGGTTGCTGTTTCCTTTTTCCTGAAAAAAAAAAATGTACAGACCATTTTGCAAATCATTCCAGGAGGGCTTGGGTTCCCCTGAAGTTCCCTTATGACCCCCGGGCCCCGTGCATGGGATTCCTGGCTCGGACCATCCCAGGTCAGCCAGCCAGGGGCTGCGTGAGCACTCCCTGGGACGAACGCCTCGAAACCCAACGCACGCCCCAGCCCACTCTGCGGGAGGGACAGTCCAAGTGCCACAGAGCTTTAAAACCTTCCTTAAATCAAGTCACTAAAATGTGCTTCCTGAGGTCCATCTCTGGAGTGACACAGAGTTAGCACAATGTGTTTTTCGGGTGCCATCCCTTGACGTTTTGGGAAGGTAGGGGCTGTGCTGTGACACACCTGATTCTCTCCAGACTATACATGCTGTTCCAGGAGACAGCTCCCAGGCCCTGTGCCATCCAGGCCACCCACCCCCAACCTCCTGCGTGGCTGGGGCTCATTTCCTTCACCCAGACATTGCCCTTTAATTAACACCTCCCAGGTCTGTGCTATTGCTCTTAGCCTTGGTGTTCAGGGTCTTCCTTTAGAGCATTTATTTTACCCTGTGGAAGATTAGGGTATCTTGTCCTCCACCATGACCGGAAGGTTCTATGTCCCCAGCCCCCAGGACCATGAAGGCCCTAAGATTGTGACGTTCTTCACCCAAGTCATTGGGAAGCTGACCCGGAAGAGCAGCCCTGCATCCCTCCACACCCTATCCACCCAAGTCCAGTGGTGGGTGCTCCATGTGCCCCTTAACTCCCCTTCCCTGTGCACCCCCCGCACGGCGGGCCTCCTCAGCACAGTGGGTAGCATGTTGGAGGGAGAAGGGTCAGGAAGCCTCTGGTGTGAGATTTCTCAAATGCTCTTCAGAAGACACCCCAATTTCTGACTAACTCAAACACTCTTTTACAAAGCAGATTCTCGAACAAACTCACAGAACTCTTACACTGAGGGAGCAAGCCACGGAGAAGAGCCTTACTACAGAGTAACCAAACACATTCTGGCTGTTGAAGTGCTTCTCCACATAGCACCACTTTTGCACGCACATCCACTCATGGCACACAACCCCGACGAACGCCGGCTCCTCTTCCTACAGGCTGCAGGCCTTCAATTCTTCAGGAAACCCTCAAGCAGGAGTTCCACTGAACCTATCTCTGCCAGCTAGCAGAAAGACAGACCCAGAGAAGGTGGTCTGGGCTCAGCGCTGGCCGGATGGAGAAAGATCAAAAGCGCCACCTTGTGGTTGCTTCTCAACTTGCATGCTGCTTAGCCTACCCCTACCGCAGTGACAGCATTCCAGCACCCCACTGCACCCTTTGGAAGCCTGCAGAGCCTGAGGGGCTGTAAGTCACAACGCCCACCCTCGCCTGACCCCAGCAGGAGGGAACGGGTGTATATGACCTATGATGGCTGAGACATAGACACACGACCAAGTCAGTCAATCAGGGACTTCATAAGATTTCCTGGGTGGAAGCTGGAGACAGAGGCTTCTGTTTAATCGCACGCCATAGGGATGTGGACTCGGGGACACCGGAGGTCATCTTTGGGATACTGTGAAGAAAGCCTGACCAGAACAAAGCCAACACCCAAACAGAATCAGAGCAGAGAAGTGGAGTGAGGGGATGACCGCTGCGTGGGCGAGCCCCTGGACCTGGCACTGCCTGAAGCTGCGCCCTCTCTCTTCCCAGCTACAGGGGCCAGCTCACTCCGGTTTTGCTTAAGCCAGTTAGAGCCAAATCTCTGTCGCTTGTAATCAAAGAGACATAACACGTCAATCAAAGCGTTTTAAAGTGAAGTCCAGTTGCAGAAAATATATGATGCTTACATTAACTTTATAATTAATAAGTCTTTTTCATAACTATGAATAAACACACAGCTATTAAGTTATAAACTGAAATAATTCCACGGCATAATAAATTTTAAAGCCAAATATTTCAACCTAACAGATTAAAATAAAAACTTAGCATGAAAGAAAGCTCTCTATCAAAAGGTCAAAAAGAAGTGACTTTGGAGCACAATAGGAATGATTTCTATTTTGCATTGTCAAACATCTCTTTGCAGCCTGTGAAGCAATATGGAAATATCTTCAGGAACTTCTGAATAAACCCTTTAAAAAATAACCTAATTTCTAGGAGTCTGTCCTAAGAGTCCCAACTAATGGAATCAACACTTGCAGGCGATTTTCACTGCAGCATGATTCGCCTTAGGTAAAAATAAATTAAAATGAAAGTAGACTCAAAGGGTAGGATCCAGTTGAGTACGTTATGGTACACAGATTTCCTAAATTCATAGCTAGGCAAACTATTCATATGCCTACTACAGAAATACTTATTTAAACATTTGTTTAATACCAGCAATAATTTACAGACTACGTATTTCACATGCTTCATGTCATTTAACCCTAGAACAACTTAAATGTCAGATACTTTTCTAACATTTAGGTGAGTAGTATAAGGCTTGGGGGAATTTACAATTTTCTAGTGAAAGCGACAGATGAAGGATTTGAACCCCGTATGTAGTCCCAGTGCAAAGTCACACACACGTACCCACTATGCTTCCCCCCAGGAACCAGGTGAGGTGCTGAGTACATCACTGGAGTCACATGTTTGGGCAGCACATGGCCTTTGGGGAGCTGCTTTGGCTGTCCTTCCCAGCCCGTGCTCCAGGCGGAGCTAAAGGACAGAGCCTTCACTCGGCGCCCACCTGCAGGCTGGCACAGCACGAGGCACTCTGTTTGTGCTGTCTGCAGTGCCCTGCAATGATCCCCAGTGGCAGCTGAGTTCAGACAGATGGAGAGTTTGCTCCCGGTTGGGGCTTGCGGTCAGGGGCACGGCTCAGTACCCACAAGTGCAAAGAGAAGATAAATGGGAGGCATCATGGAGATCTGCTCAGTTAGAGCAGAAAATGGAGCTGGGAATGGTCTGGGGGGCTTTGAAAGTCAGGCAGAAGGATATCTGTGCTAAAAATTGGGGGTGGGATATCCATGCCACAAAACCTGGAAGGCAAGAACATTTTGTGCGTGGCTACCGTTACCGCTCTCTCACTCCACGCCAACACTACCTATGATCCTCTCGCCTCACCCTAACTGTGCCTCCAGTCCAGGCATTATTGTCCCACTTTACAGACCAGAACACTCAGCAAGTGAGCGGCACAAGGCTGCAAAACTAAATACAGATCCACTCTCTCTACACAGCACCACGTGGCCTCTCTGCAGCCTGGCACTCCCCACACCTGGACGGTCGAGTCTGTGGCGCATTTCCAAACCTTGGAGGCACAGAAGGGTGAGGGTGGGGTAGCCCTCGTGGCTCTGGGTGGGGGGCAAAGTTCCAAATGACAGCAGCACGGCTGGTGAGGGACAGCAACCCAGCTCCCCGCTAATTTCCCCCTTTGTCATGCTCGGTGAAGGACTCAGAAGAAACCAATCTTTGTGTCTTTTCATGGTTAAAATTCTACATGGAACCGAAGCCGCAAAGCAGCCACCAAGCCCGCCTTTGTTGGGTTTCTAGGCAGTGAGGACACAGCATCTCAGCACTGAGAGCCCAGAGAGAAAGGGGCTCCGCTATTCAAAGGGGAACTCAACAAGGGCCTTTTTCTCCCAAGTCCTGCAATTTTGGACTCACTTTTAATCCCCGGAAGAAATGTTGGATCCCTTCTCCCTCCACATCTCAGCGCTGCTCTGCGAGCTCAGAAACGTCAGGGGAAGACTTTCCTAAGTGGCTGGCTGTGTGGCCCCCATTTTCTAGTGCATTCTGGTGGGTCAGCTTGGTTTGCAGGACCCTGAAACCTTCATTTTTGAGCAAGTTCAGTGCACTCAGAAATATATGTACATAATTCAACATAAAACACACGTCATTTTACACTCATCTCCTTGTTTCACAAACAAGCCCCAACTGCATTCCTCCAAGTGAAGGGGCCAGGCAGCCTTCTGAAGAAGCCACTCACTGGAGGCTTTGGCTTAATATGCTTTTCCTAAAAAGCACATTTTTCCTGCAAGAAAAGCCAAAGGTAACTTTAGGTGGAACAACTACACAGTCCCGGGTAGGACAAGGGCTGTTTCTAGCTCCATGAAGAGTAAGCAGTTTCTAAAAGCAAAGACCTTCTTGCCTTCTCTGGGTGGATCATCATCATCATCATCATCATCACCAAAAGTATCACTTCTGGAGCAGCTAAAATGCGTGGCGCCCCACTGAGGCACGTGACATACTTTGTTGCATCAAGTCCTAGGACTCTCCGAAGAGAAACACGTACCCCATTCTGCAGATGGAGCCTGGAGCTCAGAAACGGCAAGAACCGTGCAGCTGCAAGTGGCAGAGCCAGAGTCAAGCCCAAGCTGTCCGACTCCAGGCTGAGTTCTGCCCCTACGGCCTGCAAACCCTCTGCTCAGCTGAGCAGGTCTACGAGCCTTTAGACTCGACTGTGATGCTGAGGTGGGAAATCTTCCTCCTCCTCTCAAGAGGCTTCCCACTGACCCACCCACAGGCTGTTGCCAAGCAAATGTCCTCTGACGGCCCTCCCCCATAAAGTAGAACTCCAGCTCACCCCTCTTTCTTTCTCCAGCCCGCCACCCAACTGTGCACAATAGCCCTGCTCAAGGGTGTGGGATCCAAAAGTGGCAGCAGTTTAGCCAGTCTGGAGAGGAACTTGACGGATGATTCTTTTTAAATGCCCATTTCTGGGCCTACATAATGTCTGACCAGCACCCCTTAAACTGAGGTGCTCTCAAATGGGGCAGTTACGGGTGGTCCAATAAAGGACAGTCAGGAGTGTGCTGAGGCAGCACGACCAGCCCAGAAGAGCTGACTGCTGTTTTCAGAATTTTTGTGAGCTAGCTATTAAATTGTTGGCTGCCCTGGCTGCTGTGGCTCAGTGGGTTGAGCGCTGGCCTGTAAACCGAAAGGTCACGGGTTCGATTCCCAGTCAGGGCACATACCTGGGTTGCAGACTAGGTCCCTGGTTGGGGGCGTGTGAGAGGCAACCGAGCGATATTTCTCTCCCTCTCTTTCTTTCTCCCTCCCTTCCCCCTCCCTGGAAATAAATAAATAAAATCTTTAAATTGTTGGTAGTTTGAAATCAGCCACGGTGAGAGAACTTATACCACAGACATCAGGAAATGCTACAAATCAGGTTTTGATTTGGTTTGGTTTTTCCCAGAGAGCCAGTTATTAAACATTTACCAGCACACCCCTGGGAAAATTTATAAAAATGTGGGAAAAGTGAAGGAAATCAAAGTGGACAATGCAGTCCCCTGGGATTAGCAACAGTGGGGAGCTGTTAGCAACTGGGTCCTGAAAGAGCAAGAGCCAGGCATGGCTTCCAAACCCAGACAGTGTCATGGGAGAGGAGGTCTACCCATCGGGGCCTTTGAGAGGCAATCCAGCAGGGCAGGAGACAGGAGTAGAAATACCCAAATCTCTTCCCACCCCACCATCTCTGACCGGTTTCTGCCGTCAGCCAAGCCCACCTGAGAGCGCAGGGTGAGGGATCCCCCCCAGTGAAGTCCACAGAGATCAGCCCTGGGGCACTGCACATGGGAAGAAAAGTGAGAGAGCAGCACCCTCTGGGGGCACCCTGTGTCCAGAACGACATACTCAGACTGTTTTTCACTTAAAAAAAAAACTGTACATTTTTTTAAACCCACATTTTATGAGTATTCAAGCATATATATTTCTGGAAGAGTACCCGCCCCCCCCCCAAGTCACTGGTAACAAGTTACCAGGGAAGGTAGCTGGGCAAACGCAGGCAACAGAGAGAAACTTTCTTTTCGTTAGACCCCCTTTCATAGTGTCTGACTTCCATTCCTATACACATATCCCCTTTTTAGGAAGCAGCAAGTGCCTACTAGGTGCAGAGCTCTCCATCTGGTGGGACAGTGACTGGCTGCCACTTTTGCATGATTTCAGGGGACACCATTTGCTAACTGGAGATGCCTTCTGGAACAATGTTGCACCGCAACCCACTGGGGAAAACACTGCAGTCCCCATGACCAAGGTGGAGCAGGAGGGGCTGGTTTGGGTGTTCAGGAGAAGGGATTTCTTTCAAGGAAGAGACTGTGAAGGAACTAGGGTGGGGGGTCTCTGAGCACTTTTCTTCCCAAGTCCCTCACACTCCCCTCCCAGCTTTCCCACCTGGAAAAGGCTCCTCAGAGTAAGCAGACGCCTTTGGGAGCTGATGCAGAGCTCCACCTCCTGGCTGCTCACACATCTCCCTGGAGGTGGTCAAGGGTTCCCAGGGGTGAAAGCAGGGCTTGGGAAAGCCCCAGATAAAGGCTGCGCCCAAAAGTCCACCCAACACCTTCGCTTCCTGCTCCCTCACCCTCTTTCAACATGGCACCTGGAGCAGAGAGTTGCCCCTATGAAGGCTGGCCCGGGTTCCACCTGGGGCCTTGGCTGCATGTCAGCTCCTGAAAAGTCCCCCTGACACTGAGCGACTTTGTTCGTGGGATCCCTTCAGAGGCCCTTCAGACAATGGTCACATCCATTCCCTGAGGCCCTGGACATCACAAAATGCCAACACAGAATGCCATAGCATCTCTGGTCTCCACTTAATAAATGAATGCTTTGAACACCTGCCAAATACTTAATGAAATTTTATCACAGGACCCACAAGATTTTGGCAGACTTTAAAAAATATTAATTCATAGTGTAATGTGGTATGATCTAGAAACAGGCAAATTCAAAGTTGTCCGACACCTGTCTTCTTTCCAGCCTGTCATTGTAAACACTGCAGATAACGTTTAAAGTTAAATGGCTGCCCCTCCCTGAACAGCGGGGCCCAATGAGCCTCCTGCCCACCCCACTCTGCAGCTGGCCCCAGGGCCCCTCCTACCAAGTGAAAGGGGTGCATGCAGCGCCTACACACATACGCTCCAGTTCATTCCCAGGGGGTGTTTTCAAAAGCCCGTTAGGGAGGAAGTGTGGAGGAGGGCTGGCCTAGAGGACCCCGGTCCACCTAAAAGCACCAGGGTGCTTCCTATAAAGTCAGGGCTGGAAAGGGCCTGGTCTACCAATCTCTTGGTGACCTGGGTGAAGGGACTGAGGCCCAGAAAGCAGAAAGGTCTTACCCGAGACCCACTTCTGTCCCCAACTCCCTCTTGGAAGTTCTTTCATGGAACCACACTGTCTCTGGTTGTGGCTCAGAGTAAAACCATACTTGCTGTGACAGAAAGCTGGAGGGAGGCCATGGCCACCTAAACATTAATACATTAGATAGCATTCCCTGGAAAATGTCATAAGCTTCCCAATGTGCTCAGCATCCTGACCTGGGGGCTGAGTGCTGGAATGCCTCCAGCAGACCACCTTGCCCAACCCTCTTATTTCACAAGTGGGTAAACTGAGGCCACAAAGAGACCACACCCTCGTCATGAGATCTTGGGGGAGGGAACCACTGTCTGTGCCCTTCTATACCCTATCACAGTGACAGAAGCTGGGTCCCCAAGGTGTCACAGAGCCAGGTCTCAGAGGACGTGGTGAGCACAGCCAGGCCTGGGACGCAGGCAGGAAGATCAGCGGCTTTCTCAGCCGCATTGTGCCCCCTTCCCTATAAAACTGGAAGCAACTGCCTCCTTATGACCAGGGTGTAGAGAAAATGGCTTCTCATAATAATTTCCATGGAAACTAAGACAAAGTAACAGAAAACATGTCTTTCTTTTTCAAATGAACATAGAGCACTTTAAAAATAAAGCACACTTATCATGAACAGTCAAAAACAAACACAGCCATTTCTCCTCGACCCTCTTTGCTTGCCACTTGTACTTTGGGACTCCGCTTAACCACACCCTCCTTCCTACCTAAAGCCTCCCTGATCCTGCCAGGCAGACCCAAGTGACTGCCTCCTGCTCTCCTTCACCAAGGCTCTGGTCACCTTCCTGTCTCTGCACTAGACTGTGAGCCCCACCAGGGCAGAACCTGGGGCCAAGGCTTCTCTGGGCTCAGCCCAGTGCCCACACCCTAGTAGGTGCTCAGCAAGTATCTGAGACCAACTAAATTAATAGCTACCTGGGCTGATCATTAAGTACACTTATGAATGATACTTTATGGTGAATTTCAACATAGAGGAATCAAAAAACACAGATGAACAAAGCCTAGCAACAATCCTTTTAAAAACAAGGCACTTACACGTGCAAAGTCTACAGCATTTCCAATCCGGAGGGTCCTCCTCCCCTACACGGTCCCATCTAGCCCTTGGACTCTAGAACTCCGTGCCCACCAAAGTCTATCAGCTCTAGACATAAGGAAGCAAAGGCCCGGGGAGGACAGCAGTGCCAAGTTGCAATGGGATCAGAATTCCATTTTAATTTTTGTTTGCTTATAATTTTTCTTTTTTGAAACCACTAATTTGAATATGGAATATGTATACTTAATTTTAAAATTTACCAAAAAATTAAAGATATCTTGTAAGATAAGTGCTCTCCCTCCCATCCCTGCCCCCCACCCTCTCACTCAGGCAAACACTGTGTTATAGTCCCTTGGGCAGGTTCCAGAGTTCCCCTTGCTCAGGCAGGCAACATGAGCACATGTTTGATGGCTCTCCCCTCTTCCTTTCCCACAGACTATAGCATGTCACACACACCGTTCTGCCCCTGAGGCTGTGCTGTCGTGTCGGCCCTGCTCTCTTAATGTACGTTGGAGACTTCTCCCTATCAGTACATACAGAGCTCACTCATTATTTTCTTAGCGTTCCTTCATGTGGACGCAATGCACTCTATCTGTCACTGCCCTACCTGTGGACATCTGGGTTGCTTCTACCTGTTACGTTTCAAACAGTTGTGCATTTCTCCGTTAGGCAAAAATACCATGTCACTTTCCAAGTGCTTGTTCACTCAGGTTCTGCCTCTTTGATGGAGCCTCTTAGAGCTTCTCAGGATAGTTCAGACCCCTCACTTCTTCCATATCTCCCTTCGGTTTATTTTCTGAGATCTTCTGATGCCCACGAAGCAAGACGAAAGCAGACAGCCCAACCTCCTAACTCAGCCTTTTTCATTCTGGAGGTGGAGCTGTGCCTCCAAGTTTTCCTGCATCCCCCCCAGCCCTTAGCCCACTCCTCTCCTCACAGGCTTACCTACCCCACCCAGCACAGGTCTGCACATCCAGCAGGTGATTAAAAAGACAGGGGTGATGGATCCTTGTCTCCGCTTGAGCTGCTGCACAGTCATCACTCTTTTTCACCAATAGGTGGCGTTGCTTTCCACATTTAGACATCTAAGGTGCTTTCTAGCAGCAATTTCAACCTCCGTACAAGAATTTTTAAAACATGCAACACCTCACTATTTAGTCAGGGACACTGACCTCTTTTCCCTTAGATTGTCAAATTAAAAATAACAACAGTCTACACAAGAATAGCCATCCAATGTGAATGCCCTGTCTTGAACCATAAATATATAGGTCATATAACAAAGATATATTTTATTGGTCACGTCACATAACAAGGTTGCATCTGATTAGTTAGTTTTTGGTACCAGAAATCTTTATATACAAGTGTAGGCACCTGATTTGTTTAAAAAGTCACTTTGGAGCATAAAGGCTAGGTAATCACTATTTTTTTTGTAAATTAATCAAACGTATACCTTTTTTTGTCAGATCAGCAAAAAACATCTTTTTTTTTTTTTGGTGTGCTGCAGAATTTTAGTAGTTTACGTAAGTCATGAGCCCCGCCCACTGAAAAGTGGTAGTCCCTGAGGCGGGGTGCAGCCCTCACGGGGACTTCTGGGTCTCTGCGTGACCCTCCCTCCCAACAGCTTGAGGCCGTGACCACACGTTCTGTCTGGCTCCTCCCCTCCTCTGCTCCCATGCACCAGGTGCGTGTAGTTCACATTATTTTCCTATACAGGCATATCTCTTTTTATTGCATTGCGCTTTATTGCGCTTCCCAGATGTTGCTTTTTTTTTTTTTTTTTTACAAATTGAAGGCAAGACCCTCTACCAGCAAAAAGATTGTGACACACTTTGTTGCAGTGGCCCAGAACTGAACCTGCAGTGTCTCCCAGGTGCACCTGTATACTGGGAGGCAGAGTCACCTAGTGGTTATGAACTTGGGCTCTTGAATCAGCCTTATGTTCAAAACCTAACTCTACCACTGACTTGCTGCGTGACCTTCAGCAACTGACTTCACCTGTCTGAGCTTCCACTGCCTCCTCCGCGTGCGACGCCTATAACAGTACATGCCTCCTCACGTTGGCGTGAGAACTAAATCCGGTGTAATGTGAGCGCAGTGCTAGGCACATGGTAAGCACTCAGTAGGTATGTGTCCTTATTCATGTTACACTGGATGCATTGTGTGTCCGAAGTCGTCTGCACCTTGCTCCTGAAGGCGTTCTTAGTATACACTGGTCTTCCATCAGTCCTTCACACACTACAGGCTTGTTCCTGACCCAGAGTCTTCCCTTGCTAGGGACACTGTCTGGAATGTGCTCCCTCTAGATCTCCCCATGGCTGTCTCCTTCCCATCCCTTGAGTCGCAGCTCCCACCTCAGCTCCTCAGAGACCCTCCCTGGCACATCGGCTAGAGTGGGTTTCTCCTGTTTCTCCCCCCGCCACAGCACCCTGTCTATTAAGGACTCATCACCACCTACTGTTATCTTAGGTGTTCACTCATTTTTGTGACTGTGGCCTGTTTTCAAGTTGGAATGTAAACTCCAGGACAGCAGCTCCCTTTGGTTTCCTCAGGTCCCCCAGCACTGCACACCTGACCCCGCACCTGGGAGGCACTCCATAAATGACGCGTGGGAGTGGCTGCATGAATGGAAGCATGTACGCAGTCGCATTTGAATTCTGCCCAATCCAGGCAGACTACCAGCAATGTGAGGGCAGGAATGGGGGGCTTCTCCCATACCCAGCCCCCAGATGGACCCAGTGCTCAGGGGGCAGAGCCTGGATTTGGGAGGGGGAGCAGCTGAGGGGGCTGCTGAGGGCTTGCTAGGAGGGTAAGACCCTCACATTCCCACCCTAAACATACCACCGAGGACAGTTCCTGGGAATGATGGGGAAGGACTTCTAGCCCCTGCTACTCCAAGAGGCTCTCCTTCCAGCCAGCCCCAGTTCTCCCCCTGCTGATGAGCACCTGCCCAGTTGTGCCTTCCTCTCCACAGCTGCTCGGCCTCCACATGCCCTCAGGAGTGTCCTGAGGATGCCTGTTCTCTGTTCGGGACTGGGAAGCCCGCCACGCCCATGCCCACACTGCTGAGGAGTCAGGTTAGCGCAGCCCTCATCGACAGGCGAGGCAGGTGCAGATGTCTCCTCGGGGTACAGACGCGGTGACTGAGGGAGTCCCACAGGTTAGAGCACGACAACATCATCCTATGGGAGTCTGGCCCAAGTCAGAAATGTGTTCTGTCCAGCCGAGTCAGAAAACATCCCCGGGCCTAGAGAGAGACGCACCGGGGACACAGTCTACTCAGAAGCGCACGACTTCACACTTCACAGAACTAAATCCCTCACATACGACTCACTCTTCCCCAGCCCGGATTTTCTGTGAGCTGGAAGCTGGAGTCACATGTGACAGCAGGGCACACGCACTTCACCACTTAAGTACATTCAAACCAACCACAAAACACACTGAACAGCTGTTACGTGGTGAACACGCTGGGAAGACAGGTTTTATCGGGCAGGGCACTGCCACCACATGGAACTTTCAGTTTAGGTGGCAATGAACTAGAAACAGGCAAACAAATACATAAACTATGCACACATGTCTGTGCGGACAGAGACAGAGCAATGTGACAAAGGGTGGCTGGCCAGGACCACTGGTAGGCCCTCTGAGGTGAGACCAGGAGGCTGAGAAGGAGCTTGCACAGGGAGAGTGCTCCAGGCAGAAGGCACAGCAAGTGCATAGCCCTGAAGGGAAAGCCATGTACTAGGAACCCCGGGGGCAGAGGAGAGAGGAGCTGGTGGTGAGGTTGAGATACCCCCCAGGTAGGCGGGAAGTAGATGACAGAGATCCTTGTTAATCACGGTTAAAATAAAAATACAGGGGTATTTCTTTCTATGTGCAACGGAAAGCCTTGGAAGGGTTTTAGGCAGGGCAGTTCAGGGATATTTTACTCAGGAAAAGTGGACTTAACATGATGGAAATGAATAAATGAATGAGTGAATGAATGAGCGATGAATGAATGGATTGAACGAACAACTACTGAAGAAATGAACATAAGTAACCTAGGGTTTCTCAGTGCTGAGGCTAGGCTGAATTCTTCAGGGACATAGAGACAAGAAGCCCAGGATAGTCCCAAAACTCTAGGACAATAAACTTCATACCAAACAGGACACAGACAATACCCCCTCCACACTCAGAGCAACTGCTGGCCCCCACTCTGTGGCACAGTTCCGCTTTCTGGACCCTCCTGAACTTGGCTTACCATGCAGGTAGGGAAACCAGAGAGGAGAGGACATCATTTGATGTCACACAGCCAGGTGACTCCCCAAGACCTCAGGTGAAGGCAGCGCACACCAGCGCCCGGAGAACTCCTGCTAGCTAGCCTACAAGGCACTGAGGAGACCTTATGCCCCTCCGTCCCCTACCCTGAGAGAAGAAGGACTTTCTCAAGGTAGCAAAGGGGCCTCACACCTCTTGATTCTCGTCACCAAAACAAGAACAGAAACCAGCTTCAAAACCAACAGTGTCCCCTGGGTGCCACGGTCACAGCCCCTCCCCACGAGGGCACCAGCCGGCCCAGGCATTCTCCCACCTTCACACCTGCGACAGCCACCCGCCCGCTGAGTAGGGCTCCGGTTTCCACCCCACGTCCCCAGCACCTCGTCGCTGGAGCTGGGCACAGTGCGGGTTTCACACAAAGGGAAAAGGGGTGGAAGAAGGACAACAAGTGGTCAACATCATGGCCACTGAAACTAGATAGCCTTGGGTTCCAATTCTGGCTCTGTTGCCTAATGGCTCCATGTCTCTGAGCCTCACATTTAAAAGACAGATAAACATACACCACTCACAGGCTTTTGAGTTTCATGAAATCACGAATATTGAGGGTATAGCTCAGCAACCCTCTCACAAAGCTGCTCAGGAATAGCATTTATAACAACATGGATGATGATGATGATGATAATGGAATCAAAAAGCAAAGTGGGGCTGGTGCGGGGCATCTGGGCACTCCCAGTGCTCACGCAGACAAACATCTGGAACATATCTGTCAAAGCCAGAAGGAAGACTAGATGTTTTAGAAAGATTCCCGTTTTTCTAAATGAAGTTTTCTGTACAGTCCTCAAACTAGCAGAAAAGCCAGTCCCACTGGGCTCCCAGCACCCCGCCCCGCCCACCTCGGCCTCCAGGAGAGCCACCTCCCGGCTCCCACTTCAGGGCACACCTCTCGCGGTAACAGGTGTTGTGGTGAGCAGCTTGTGGCTTGGGTTTTGAGAACTGGTTGGTGTTTTCACTGTGGTAATTCTCCCCTCTCTGCCTCGGCGCCCAGATTGGAGGCTAGAAGCATTGAGGGAGCAGAGAAAGTATCATGTGGCCAGGTCTTTGGCAAAGCTTGGTGACAACTTACCTGTGGCCACTCACTGGAGTGACTGGCATGAAGGTGTGATGAGGGTTTTGATCTGCCCTTGCCTGACCCCCAGATGGTAGGAGTAATTAGGGACCTCTCCTCCATAAATTATGGTGCTTCCACCTCCCACCCCACCCCACCTTCTCTCCTGAAGTTCTACCACCTCAGAGTGAGTGGACAGACACCAGCCCGGCAGGCCCTCTGCCAGCCAGGAGCTGAGCGCTGGGCAGGGCCTGGGTTGCGGGGCCAGCTAGTGGGTCCGCTCTCAGGTTACAAGAGGTAGAGTCATCCCGGAGAAGGGGTGCAACCCAACTGCCTGATCCCTTTCCACTAAAGGTAAGAAGTGCTGTGTATGTACATGCATGTGTACATGCATGTCAGCCACACACAAGCAGACACGCATGGGCGTGCACACCTGGCACAAACCCATTCTCTCCACAAACATCCTTGGAGCATCACCTAAGGCAGGCGCTGTGCCAGGCGCTGAGGGCACAGAAGAGACTGGGGCAACAAAGAAAGGCCCTGCCCATGGGCAGTTAGGACTGCGTCATCTTCGCCTCCCTGTTCCCTTTCTAGGGCAGACTGCATCCCACAGACCCTTCAACTCACCCCTGTGGCCGTTGCTATTATTAGGGTCACGCTGTGCCACTGGGGCTTCTGTACTGCATCCAACAAGAAAGGGCTCTTAGATCAATGCCTTCACAGCAGTCAGTCTGCTTTACTAAGATTGATAATGACTAGTATTATTTCAGTGTACTTCTGTGCCGGGACTTTGGGGGAGCCCGGAGTGCCCAAGATGGAGGTGTAATGAGGAGCTGCCTCCCCTCCTGTAAGGAGCAACCGTTTCCTTCTCCTTCATCACACGCGCA
Source organism: Macrotus californicus (assembly GCA_007922815.1). Taxonomy (NCBI): domain Eukaryota; kingdom Metazoa; phylum Chordata; class Mammalia; order Chiroptera; family Phyllostomidae; genus Macrotus; species Macrotus californicus. The sequence goes on along the minus strand of VMDR010000174.1, from coordinate 255,958 downwards.
CGGGAGCAGGCTGCTACACTTTTCCTGCTTGTCTTTCTCATGCTGGTTTGTGCCTTCCCCACCTGCCCCAGGCTCAGGAGGCCTGTCACCTGGTCCCTGCTTCTCTTCTACTATTTCTGCTTCAGAAATACTCCCTGGAGAGTCCATCCCAGCCCCAGTCAGCATCAGCTGGGGCGCTCGGCACAGTGCAAGAAATCTGAGCATTGTTATGAAGTGAGCATTCCATCCGGAGTGGCCCCTTCTCTGTCCTTATCACACAGGATGAGAAAAAGGAACGAGGGGGCCATGACCACCCCACTCAGACCCTCCAGACCCTCCACATTTTTCTTCCTGCACACACTGCTAATTTGTCATTAGATGCTACGGCACTGCACCCACTCATGAGTCCCCTGGGGTCAGTTGGTGCTGGGCTCATCAGGACCTTGTCCTCGGGCTGTCAGAACACTGTCCTTCTGGGAAGTCAATGTGGGCGGGGTCCCCCCTCCCACCATCCCCAGCCCCCATTTCAGATGCAAAGTGCACATATGGCTCATCTCCATCTTTGGGGGAGGTTCTGTCTAAAGTCCTCCCAAAGATTCAGATTGTATGACAAATCACGTTCTAGACTATCGCTACGAGAAAGGGCCGGGGCATTTGCATCATTACCCCCAGACAACAGCTTCATTAGGCTGAAAGAGAGGTTTGCAGCCGCGCAAGCTCCGCCACTGACCTGGGCCTCTCACTTCCCCATTGTCTGCGGGCTCCAAGGCTCTCACTCCAAACCATATGGCCCGTTTGGGCATCTCACACTGCCTTCCGGGAAAGTCAGGCATGTTGGGAAGTGGTCCGGGTAAGCCAGCGGCCTACCCACATGATCCCAGGTAGGATCCTGCCCCAAAGTGGGATCAAACTGGGCCGGGAGAGAGAAACTGCCAGAGCTCAGAGGGGGCTGAGCTGTAAAAAAGCAGTGTGTGCACCCAAGAAGGAAAGCTCCTTAGCCAGAGGGCAAAGGAGATAGGAGCCTTGGCAATTGTCCCCTCAGAGAGCAGGCAGCCTGTTGTCCCCATACCAATGTCTGACAGCACCTTGCATAGCAGTTCTCATGCTGGGACAACCCTTTCTTCACCTCTACCCTCCTGTCCCCAAGTACCTGGAGATGCCTCGAGGCCCCGGACCCCAAGCGTTACCCCTACAACAACAATAAGCAGACCCAAAACCTGCAGCCCTGCCCTCCTCCTGTCCTCAGGATCAGCTCCCAAATCCCAAAGCCCTGGAATCCAGGTTGGCCCTTGAAAAGGATGCCCTTGGGGCCAGCTTAAAGGAAGCTGGGCGACAGGGCTGTGTGAGGACCCTCCATGCCTACCTCTTCAAAAATCCTATCTCTTTGAAACCCCAACTTGCTCCAGGCCTCTGCAAGGTTCCAAACAGACAGAAGTGAACCCAGAAGCCAGCAGTCACACAGGCTAGCTGGGGACCAGGGGAGCCAAGCACCCCTGCCTAGAGGAGGCTCTGGCTGGCTCCTGGTGGCGGTGAGGAGCCAGTGTGCCTTCCTCTCCTGGAGAAATGGGCCCATGGGTGCCTCGCCTGCTGTCTCTTTAAGAGAGGGAGAGAAAACCAGCTCTCCGGGCAACACTTCCACTCCTGCAACGAGGCGGATTAGGGTCAGGATTAACATTTTAAACTTACCAGACTTCATGACTCAAAGATCTCGAGCTAATCGTATTACTATCCCTGGGATTATTGCTTTACTCGCTTCAGAACAGATTCTAAAATCAAATTGCTTAAAGTTCCCCCTGCTTCTTGTGGCTCCTTTTGGAGGGGGCAGAGGCTGTAGCTTGTTAAGGAGACGACTTCTAAAGTCGAATCTCACTATTCCTCTCCTTCCCCGAGCCAGGCGGCAGTAATAAGACGGGCGACACGGTTCCTTTATTCCCGCCCACGCCTGCTCCTAATTCCTGGTAATTTATCCCATATTAAAACTTCTTTAAGTAAGAATGGACAAGCATCAGCACCTGCTATGCAAATGCGGCCAAATCCAGCGCGGGCCAGGGGCGTGCACGCCTGCCCGACGGCGAGCAGCCATTCAGCGCTCCCAAGGCGCCGGCGGCCCTTCATATGGAAACCGGGCCAGGTCCCGACAGATTGCGACGTGCTCCTCGGGCTGGGGGCGGGGGCCGGCGGCGCGGGGGGGGCTGGCGACAGAGCTCCCTCCGCTGTACAAACGCCCTGCAGGGAGTATCTGCGGCTCCACCGTGGGTTTCTTGACCGGTGCTTTTCTTCGGCCCATCGCTGATCGTTTTTCTTAATGAAACGCCCGGCTTTCCTGCCAATACCTAGCTTCCCCGATTCCCCTCCCCCACGGCCCCGGCCCCGATTTCACCCTCATTCTCTCGGCGTAACAGCCGTCCCAGCTCCTGAGCCACCGCGGCGGCCACCGGGGGCGGCCCGTAGCGGCCGCGGCTCTCTCCGGGTCTTCGGCGTGGGGCCGGGGGCCGGGGGCCCGGGGGCCCGGGGAGCCAGCCCGAGCAGGCAGGCCCGGCTCGCGGCTGGGCGCGGGATCCTGCCGGATAACAAGGATTAGTTTGCTGGGGACCTTTGAAGCCATTTCTCTTCTCACGTGGCTGGAGGCCGCGGCGCAGTCGCCTCTCGTGCGGCCCTAATCCCGTCACGCGGCCCGGGCGGCGGGCGGCCCCCGCGGTGACCCGGCCCCAGCCCGCGCGCCGCCCCCGCGCGCCCGGCGAGGCCCGCGCCGTGGGAAGAGCCCGGCGCGAGGGTCGTCTGCGCAGGGCTCGGGAAGACCTCCTTCCAGCCAAGGAGCCTTTATTTGCGGTCCCATGAAAGAAGCCGAGAAACGCCGGCTCTCTAGGGCCGGAGCCGACCCGCGGTGGCGGCGGCGAGGGTGGGGGCGCCGGGGCGCGGCCGGCGGCCCAAAGAGATGCAAAGTGATAAATACATTGTTTAGTGGCCGCTCGCTCGGACCCTCGGGGGCATAGAAAATGAGACACTTTCTCCCCCCTTTAACTCGAGGGGAGTACCAATAATTCACGTATGTTATAATTCTTCATTGCCCCTAGGTAGTCTGGGAAAACTGGAAGAAAAGAAAATGCCAGAAAGTTATGGTAAAACTTAAGATGCGGCCGAAGTCGCTTTCTTTGCCCCTGCTGCGAGTGTTTGAATAAGAAGAATGCTCCTGGACTGTAACAAGCAAAAAGAATGAAGAAGACAAAAGATTTCTAGAAAAAGGTTTAGCTAGAAGACAAGGCCAGTGAAACTGAAAGGAGGGAAAAAAGCACTTACAATGGAACAATAAGTGTACTAATCGCTTTGATATATTATACAAGCCCAAAGACCCAAAACATTGTGTGATTATTTATAAATGACTTCTCCACTCCTGTGTATAATGCAGAGGAAAGAATAAAACTGCAGGCTACTCTCTAAACTATTTCTAAATAGACCTGGTTCAAAAGAAGGCAGGAGTGTTTGAAATAAAATAATTAATGGTGGATTTTATGGTTGTCTCATTAAAACATTTTAATTACTACAAACAAAATGCATTTGTGTTCAAACCCAACATGAATTTATGTAGTGAGCATTCAGGCAGAGAAAAGCCAAAGGAAAACATTTCAGCTATTTCTCCTTTCTCTGTGTTTATTTCTGGATATTCTGCATAAGCCCATAGTTAAATTCCAGTAGGAAAATTTCACTGCAACCTCTTTTTTGCGCACAGAAGAAAACACCCTCACACAACTTTCCCACACTTGACCCACAAGCATCTTGAGGGGGGGGGAATGTTTTAATCTCAACTGAAGACGTTCTTAAAAGAATTCAGAGGCATGAAAGCGGACAAAAATGAAACTGCTCGGCAAAATTAACTCTGGCTTTGGCAATATACTGTGGCAGGTGCAGCCTGGATTTGAGGAGCTAAATCTAGTGACAGCAACAGCAGGAGCTGTGTTTTGTGTTTTGTGTTTTGTTTGGTTTTGTTTTGTTTTAATCTGAGCCCAGAAGACTTAACTTCAAGAAATCTACAAAAGCAAAACTCGGAGCCTCTGAAGGAGATTCGGGATCGATTTTAGCCTCAAAGCAGCTGTTGTGACAAGGATCCCAGGCCTGACTTCTGGGGGTGGGGTGAGCGCCTTCTGCCCCGCCCGTCTTCTTTTCAGGGACTGCACCCTCACAGGCCCTCCCTGCACAAGTGTGCACGCCCCCCTTCGCCTCCCCGACTCTACTTTGGGCACAAAAAGGACATTGTTTCACCCTAGACTGGCCCAAACTGCAAACGCACTGCAAACCCTGGGCCAGCCCAAGCACATACTGTCCCCACACCAGGCTTGAGAACTCCCATCAAATCTGAAAAATTCTTGTAGAAAGAACAGATTTGGCTGCGGGATCACCCAGGGTATTTTTAGAAGGCATTACTTATGCAGCACTAGAATAAAGTAGATTTGCACGCGGACTTCCCCTGGAGGCCGAGACCCGTCCCACACGTAGGCAGACTGTACACAACCCAACACGTCAGTGCACAATGCCGCCGAATACTCAAGCCAGCATCTCTAAGGTGGGAAATGCATACAGCCGGCACTGTATTTAGCAGGGCAGGGGCCAAGGGGGCCTCCATGGATTTCTGGAAACCATGGATAATTTGCCATTTTCCTTGCTCTGTCACTGAAAGACCCCTCTGTTTCCCCCCTCCTGCCTCACACACCCTTCCCTGTCCCCCCCCCCTTACACAACTGTCATGGGTCATCAGTAAAGAAAATAGGGAATTGTTTCTCCTTTCCATTCCCCCAACCCCACCCTGCTTCTCTTAGATGGAAACGCATATCTGTGGGTGTATTTAACGAACCAAAAGGAACTGCACGCCTCTGGGTCCCACATCATCCTTCATCCCTTCCTCTTGAGTAACTGCACCTTTTCCTTCCTTTTTTCCAAAAAGATTACAACATTTTCTTTCCAAAATGCCACCCAAGAAACCAATGCCATCCCTCTCCCTGCGGGTAGCTCCAGAAAGAAAGTGATAGTGGAAGCTGAGCAGTTTTGTTTAGAAAGGATGGCCCTCTCCACAGCTTCACCTTGTGCAAAAGCTTCCATCAAAGCTGCCCCTGGGGACACATCAGCACTGCCCAACAGCCCTCTAAACGGTGCGGTGCCCTATGCCCAGTGCCTGGGTGGACGAGTGGCTGAGCAAGGTGCCTGCACCACTCACCTCTCCGATCATAAACTGCATCTGACAACTCGTGTACACTGTAAAAACACACAAACAAACAAACAAACAAAAATCTTTGCTTGTAGCCCCATGAAAGATCTACATGTAGGTGCCACAGCACTCTTGAAATCACTCTTCTGTCTAGCCCCCTGGAATGGATGGGGAGTGGTGAATCTCAGCTAAAACAATTTGGGGGGAAAGTATGAAACGCCATGGTGCCCCCCCCTTCCCCAACACATTCAGATTATCATCCCAGCACTTGTAATTGCAGGACACCAAGCCCTCAGCCTCACTCCACTTACAGCATCTCTAAAAGACAGTTTGTCAACCTCAGGCCCATATTGTTTCTGATCAATGACAAGGAGGGTGGCAAGCAGGCCACTTGGCTCAGCCTCGTGTCCACAAAAGGGCTCTGAGGCCATGAGTGCCATACGCCTGGGCACTGAGACACTGACAGGGCCGGCAGAATAAAATGTGCAAACACAAATTTAAATCTGGATCCATCGCTGGATCTCCATGCCTATAGGCACTATGATTCAATGTTCGTTTTTAAATCCTGAAATTGTTTTGTGACCAGTACAGGCTACTTTGTATTTTCACGTGTTGATCGCATTAATGTATTACATGTAAACATTTATAATTTGCCACTATTTTCTCCTCTTTTGGCCCTCATTTAAAAAAAAAATACACCAAGAATCCCAAAAGATCCTGAAAGCATCAGATGCCTTTCTCAACCCTGAGAGCTTCTCTGCCCCGTCTCTGCAGAGCTGGTTCATCAGTGTGTTAACATCAGAAAGGTCCTCTCAGTAATGAACTGAAGTCACCTCCCCGCTAGGTCCATGGTGGTCTTGAGTTGGATCTGCAGAACTGCCCAGAGCAGTGCTGCATCTTTTGGCCCCTGCAGGCCTTTCAAGGACCCTCCCTCCACCTCAGGTCCCCAGCGTGAGACAGGCAGGCAACGGCGCAGGAGAAGCCCCAGCCTTGGCATCTCATGGAGCACCTCTGGGCTGTCACTGAAACATGCCCAATTTACCTCAAGGGCTTGGGCAAGCACGAGATAAGAGGGTGGGTGCTACAGCTAGACACTCATTCCAATATGAGGGGCAAACGAGACATGTGGGTATCAGCAAATAGTGACGACTGCATGTGGTCCAGATTTCCAGAGATTCTAATTCTGGGTATCTGAGGTGGAGCCCCCCACTCCCATCATTACTACCACCCCAGGTGACCACTGAGAAACTCTGGCTTAATCCAGTCCCTTGGGCATCTGTCCCACCCACCCACCTCCGCACCCCCTGCCCCAGATTGGCAGCTGGATGGTTCACACATCAGGCAGCCAGAACACCTGGTGCAACCCTCGCCACCTCGGCGCCTGCTGTGGTTGGATTTATTACATGCCCACATTGCATCCTATTGTGCTCTGGGAACGAGAGCTTCCACAGATGTGCTCAGACGGGGCTCCAAGAGATCTGGGGACTGAGAGAAACTCTCTTCCTCCCCAGCCAGGAAACATATCCTCCTAGAAGGACCCAGCCTTTTTGTCTCGAGAAAGCTACAAGCCTCACAGAGAACAGGTCTGAGCCTAAGCAACCATTTCCTTCTCACCCTCCCAGAGTTCATCTCCATCCTCACTGGGTCCCTTGGAGGAGGCCCACGGGCCCAAGCCTCAGATGCACTAATGAAAAGCACCAGGGGCAGGCAGTAATGTTTGGGGAAGAGCTGCCACATGCAATGCCCAAGAGCCAGGAGCAGGCAAGGCTAAGATGCTGCCTGGTCGATCCCTAAGGTGCAGGCAGAGGAGGGGACAAAGGCAGGCGAGAGCAGAGTCACTGCTACCTTCTGAGGTGAACTTTGTGCACACGCAAAAAGCACAAATCTCTGGGCAGTGCATTCCCACATTAGGGAGCCTAGCTTGGCAGGTGGCGGAGAAGTTGGATTTTAGCCGCCACTTGCCCGGGATGCCCTTGTCCAGTAAACCACTGGGACAACTATGACAGCGCTACTCAGAGAGAGCATCAGGGGGAGGAGACAGGAAGGAAGAAGCAAAGCTACCACGGCCATTCAGGGCCCATCACACTGCCCCCTGACCTCTTCTCACTGGGTCCCCACAGAACGTCCATCCAGACTGGTCCTCAGATCTGCTCCCTTAGTGGGCCCTCAGCACTTCTCTCAGCCAGTGGCAGGTCACCTTTCTGTGGCCACATCTCCCCTGCCCCCCAAATATATAGGTCTGTCTAACTTTCCACAGACACCGGGCACAGGGCAGCATGCAGTAGGCACTCACTGTATGTATACTGACTGTGATTGAAAAACGTGGGACGAGGCTCAAAGGACTCCTGAGTCTGGCCCTAGTTTCATTACCAGTGACCCCTGGGGTAACCTGGGGGAAGGACCCCATCTTCCACCTCAGCCATGAGTGGCACTGGACAGGTGAGTAATCTCCAAAGGTTCTGCCAGCAGGGAAGCCTAGTCTTACGAGATTCAGAGTTCCTGGCCCCCACCAGCCAGGCTTTCCCTCCTGGTACCTCAGTGTCTAGTACTTGGCCCAGAATAGGCACAGTGTGGTGTATGGGTTGCCCCAGTCTCTATGTGTTGGCAACATGAGCATTTGGTTAACTTGGTGTTTCATCTAGCAAACCACAGACATCAAACGTGACCAACTCAAGCAAAAAGCCCTACGGGGAAAGACCTACTATGGGGTTTCTCATGCAATCAGTGGGAAGACTGGAGAACCAGGCTTGGAAAACAGGAGCACGCATGCGTGTGTGTGTGTAACCACAGCTGAAGGCAGGCGCACGGAAGATCGAGGTCAGTATGCCCTCTGGCCCCTGCCACCTCTTCCACCACTGGTCACTACCTAACCTTAACCAGTTGCTGTCACGACACAAATGTATTCTGAACTGCCACTAGCTCACAGGCTAAGTTCTAACAGGGGCATGTGATTGTCACATGCCCGTACCCTAATTGCCATTAATGGGGAAGGAGGTGCTCATGCATTCAAATTCCTCAACAGGACGGCTCTTCAGGTGTAAGGCAACCAAAAAATGACAATGGCCACTCTGATGACCCTGTTCCCCAGACCAAACAGATTCTTTCCTCCAGGAACTTAGAAAAGGAGCTATCATGTGTTGAATAGTGGCTCCCCAAAAGATACATCCACCTAGAACCTCAAAATGTGAACCAATTTGGAGTAAGGGTCTTCGAAGCTGGAACTAAAGTAAGGATTTCAATATGAAATCATTCTGGATTGGGGTGGACCCTAAATCCAATCACAGGTGTCCTTATATGAGACAGAAAAGACATGGGAACACAGGAGAAAGAGGCAGAGATCAAAGTGGTGCAGTTATAAGTCTAGGAATTCCAAACACTGCCAGGAGCAACCAGAAGCCAGGAGAGGCACAGAACAGAATCTCCCTCAGAACCTTCAAAAAAGAGCCCGCCCTGCTGACACTTTGATTTCGGAATTCTGACTTCCTGAACTGTGAGAGAATAAATTTCTGTTGTTTTAAGGTCCCTAGTTTGCGGTTAATTTATTACGGCAGTTGGGAAAATAATACAGAGGCCCAGAGACATCATCAAGTTGAAGTTGGTCAGGGAGTGCACTGGGGCCGGCCGTGGGAAGCTGAAGCAGGGAGAGAAACAGGCAGGCATACTGGGGACCCCTACTGCTGCAGGCTTACACAAACGCCAGCAACCCTCCGGCTCCCTGAGATGCCCCGTAGCTCCCAATAATTTCCCTTTCCTGCTCAAGCTGGCTGAAGCCACTTTTTATGACTTTTAACACAACGACAGCCTTTATATATGTTGCGTCCAGCCTCCCCCACCCCCAGGTGGGGAGACATGGGGAGTGCAGGGGGAGAAAGGAGGACTGGGGAGAGCCCCCTGAGCCAAAAGACAAGCACTGGTCAGCCAGCCAAGGTGGGCTCTGCCTCCAGAGAGCACCCGTCCAGAAAGGGGACAGTGTCCTAATCCACTCTGAAGACAGTGGGCCAGGTAAAAGACAGAGGGCACCACCCAGATATCATGGGGAGGGGGATAAAACTTTGCTAAAAGGTGTTCATTTTGTTTTCCACCCGGCCACCATAACTGGGTGCTGTTCTTTAGTGATTGTTTTCCCCTAAGTACCAAGCTGGGGGTGTCTGGGTCTCTACTGCTCCAGGTGGAGTGTTGGTGACCAGAGAAAAGCCACTCCTGACAGGTAGAATGAAAACCTGCCTCAACAGGAGCCCCACTAAGGGAGAAGGGGGAGGGGTGCTTGCTACCCTCTCTCTTGTGCCAAGAAAGCCCTGTCCCCTTGCTAGCTCCCACTGGAGGGGGCCTCACAGGATGTAAGCAAGGAGGTGCGGGGCAAAAGGGAGGGTGCAGGGTGGGGAGGACTCCCTGAGGGAAGGAGATTCCGACAGCGTTGGGGTAGGGGGGAGGTGTTGGGGAGGGTCAGCCAAAGTTCCACCCAACTGGGGAAATCAGCGGCTCCTTTACTCTCCGCACTGTTTCCCAGCCGCTGCCCCCACCCCCAGGTGAAGGTGAGCAGGGCCATTCCCCAGTCTATTTGGATAGGGTTTTCCCCAGGTTCTGAGGGCGCTGCATCTCATAACCATTCATCTGGCGCTCCGTTACGAAATCACTGTGCCAAGTGTCCCACGAACATTTCACTATCTTCAACAGGGTAGATAGACTTTATGCCCCAATTTGCTGATGAAGAAGGTGAAGTCAAATCACTTGCCCAAAGTCAAGCCTAAAAGAGGAAGCGAACTCAGGATCCCAGCTGGCTCCAGGTTTCCGCTACTCGCTGCGCTGCTCACACTTGCCTGTGCCCCGCCTCCCCATCCTACCCCAGCGAGGGGCGCCCGGCCCGCCCCCGGAGGAGCGTGCCTCCGCGGCTAATCGCGGGCCACCCCCGCCTCCATTTTCACTGCCTGGAGACGCCCTGGCCGGCTTAGTCCGGAGACGGCTCCCCGGGCTGCGCGACGCCGCCGATTGGCCCGCGGTAATTACGGGCACGCTCCGGGAGGGGGGAGGGGCAGGGGCGGCCCCCCGCGAGCATAAATTATGCAAATACCCGGGCGCCGCACGGGGCTGACCTGCCGCCTCGCTCCTTTCACGGGGGCTGCCTCGGGGGCGGAGGTGGCTAGGGAGGGGGGCGCCCATTGTTGTGTCGGGTACTTAAGGGGTCCTGAGGCCGGTCGTGTGCCACACTCGGTACTCACACGAGCTGATCTGATTGCCGGCGAGATCACTCGGGAGACCGGCTGGAGCGTGGCCCCTGCAGGCGAGTCGAGGAGGAGAGGCCAAGTTCCCGGTGCGCCCGTGCGCCCTTCCAGGCCTTCGTGCCCGCAGCGGGCACAGAGTAAGAACGGGCTGTTCCGAAAGTAAGTGCGCTCCGGTGCCCTGCCCTCAACCCGGGTTCCTGCCCTGTAAGTGCTCTCTAATCTGTCCGTCGATCCTGCCCGACGCAGCGATGCCAGCCCCTCTGGAGACCTGCCTCTCAGACCTCGATTGCCCCAGCAGCAGCAGCGACCTGTCCGGCTTCCTCACCGACGAGGAGGACTGTGCCAGGCTCCAACAGCCAGCTCCCGCCTCGGGGCCGTCTGTGCCGGCCCACAGGGGCGCACCCGCGATTCCTGGGGCGTCCGATACTCCCCGGGCACAGGACGACGAGCAGGAGCGGCGGCGGCGCAGGGGCCGCGCACGGGTGCGCTCCGAGGCGCTGCTGCACTCGCTTCGCAGGAGCCGGCGCGTCAAGGCCAACGACCGCGAGCGCAACCGCATGCACAACTTGAACGCTGCTCTGGACGCGCTGCGCAGCGTGCTTCCTTCCTTCCCCGACGACACCAAGCTTACCAAGATCGAGACGCTGCGCTTCGCATACAATTACATCTGGGCTCTAGCCGAGACTCTGCGCCTGGCAGACCAGGGGCTGCCCGGGGGTGGTGCTCGGGAGCGCCTCCTGCCACCACAGTGCGCCCCCTGCCTGGCCGGGCCCCCAAGCCCCGCCAGCGACGCTGAGTCCTGGGGATCCGGGGCCGCCGCCTCCCCCTGCGCCGCCGCCTCCTCTCCACTCTCTGATCCCAGTAGCCCTGCCGCCTCCGAAGACTTCTCCTACGGTCTCGGCGACCCCCTTTTCTCCTTCCCCGGCCTGCCCAAAGACTTGCTCCAGACGACGCCCTGTTTCATCCCTTACCACTAAGTCCTTTTTGGACACCGTTACCTCTCCCCTCCCCCAGGCAACAGACAGTAGTAGATGGGGCCCCAACTGTGGCATCGGGACCCTCAGTACAGGCCGGAGGGAGTAAGTGGGAGCTTTAAAGGGATGGCGATACCTGAGCCGCTTGTTAGGTCGGTGCACGCTCGCCATGGCTTCCCCTTGGTCTGTTTCTCCAGCCCTCAGCTCCAGGCCCCTCCTGCCCACCCCTAGACAGCCTTTCCTTTTGCACTTTCTGAACTCCACAAAACGGCCTTTGTGGCTGGCTCAGAGCTGACCCCAGCCACCACTTCAGTGTGATTTAGAAAAGGGACAGATCAGCCCCTGAAGACGAGGTGAAAAGTCAATTTTACAATTTGTAGAACTCTAATGAAGAAAAACGAGCATGAAAATTCGGTTTGAGCCGGCTGACAATACAATGAAAAGGCTTAAAAAGGAGAGACAAGGAGTGGGCTTCATGCATTATGGATCCCGACCCCCACCACTGCAGGCTTTGCTCTAGGAAGAACCCCATACCCTTGCGTAGCTATTCAGGCACTGGGTTGGAGAGTACTTTAATTTATTCAAGATGCTTCATTCATATGAAAATGTATTTTTGTACATAAAGAGTTTATTCTATTATAATGAGCTATCAAAGTTTACATTTTTTGTACTGCAGATGTTTCATGTAAATAAAAACTAAGTCACCAAATCTCTTGCCTAACGGTGTCTCTCTGGGGCCTTTCTTCCCTTCCCCTGGCAGTTCAACCACTAACGTGAAACACTATCCCAACCCACTTTCAAACACTCCAGTCCTGTTTCAAAAACAATTAAAAATAAACTACACCTGATTTCCACCATGGAACGGATAAAGATAGACTAGGGAGTTTGTGATCTGTCATTTCCTTTCACCTTGTAAACACAAGGGAGATCTTGCAGGCTCCCCCTAAGCCAATTAAGACTTTTTAGTGGGGAATTAGGCCCGGATACCCAGCTACCTGTAGAGGTAGGGGCGGTGGGAGACCCATTCTTTTGAGGAACTCCGCATCAGCTGGCTCTGTGTTTCAAAGAGAGGGGATTAAAAAGATCAATACAGCATGACCCCTGACTAGGAAGTCCCAGTGACAGGTGGGCCTAGCCTGGGCAAGCAGAAGGGTCCACTCTTGTAACCACCTATTTAGAGGGTAAACTGATTGGTAAACAATGCCTCTGAATTGTTGCCCATTGAGGCTGGGATCACCCTGGCTGTGAGGTGTGGAACAAATTACATCGGTGTGGGGGTCCTGGGTGAGGTGTGCAGCTGCCTGAAATTGTGAGTTAGGGTGCCTGCACCTCCTCTCCCCTGCCCACACACACACACATGCTGTGCCCACAGTGGAGGTGGGGGGACCTGCAGTGGGCTCAGTCCTGGCTTGCTCAGCCAGTCCTGGGGGCAATGGCCAAAGCTTTCATTTGCTGCCAGAGAAATCAGCCGCCCAAACTCAGTGGGGGTTTTTCTGGCTGCAGTGTATTTCTCTGTTGTTTGACAATTATCTAACAGCACTGGCCAATGGTGGCTTTTGTTTTAAATTTCAGAATGCTGATACTTGGGAGAGAGAGTTCTGACTGTCTGTTCTCCCAGCTCACAAGTTACCCCACACTGAGACCAAAACATTTCCACCACTGGGTTGCCCCTTTTTAGCAATACAATTATTTAGTGGGAGGGGGTACACATGAGTTTAGGAAAATAGTATTCTATAGTGTTAGAGAAATCAGATCCATCTAGGAGGGGAATAGAAGCAGAGAGCCAGAAGTAAGGCCACTGACAACATTTTCCTGTGTGGAAGTGCTTTCCCTCTTCACACACGTGTCCCAGTGAGTTGGAGCCACAGATGCATAGGGTGGGCCCCCAATAGGCATCACTAAGCCCACCATGGGCAAGGAGCCCTTTTTCAGATAAAAAAATGCTCCTTTTGGAAAGTTCTGGCAAGTTGGATACCTTCCCTAACTGCCCTCAGAGCAGAGACAGAGTCATCCCAGAAAAGCTTTAGATGTGAGGGCTCAGAACAGAGCTGCTTCTGCTAAAAACTCCAAGGAAAAAGTTGTGTCTCTGGAGTGACCCTGCCTGGGGCCCCGCTCTATTGTCCGACTCAGAATTAATTCACTCTACTAGCTTTGCATTTTCCTATAGCAAAGGACACAAATGGTCTGCATCAGATTTTCCGCTCCCGCATGCATAGGATGCTTGGAAGTGACATCTCCAGCTTTCTAAGGGACATAGGCTGGGAATGGGAGAAGGGCAGGTCCCCTCTGGGGCCTCTGCTCAGCCCTGGTGTAGGTGCACGTGTTTGAGCCAGAGGAAAAGAACAGCCCATTATATTTATCATTGTCCAGAATCTCTGGGAAAACCAGCAGCCAACACCGCAAACGCCCCTGGAGCTCATGGCTGCGGTAGGAGCTTTGTCTCATCAACAGCACGCAGCCAGCCCTGAAAACAGAAAATGTTGCCACCCCTGGGACTGAAGAAGAGCAAACCATATTCCAAACTTTGTTGCCAAAAATAGGCTAACAACTCAAGGTGTGGAGCACCTTCCATGTGAAGAAACATGTTTAACAACATGGATTGCTGAGGGCATTCCCCCTGCATGTATGTATGCGCAGTCCTTGGAGCTCCCAAAGAGAAGAAAAGAAGAAAGATGATTAAAAATGCTTGTCTCCAGCTCAGGGGCCTCTTTCTTCCTACAGCAAAGTCCTGTTCGTCCGCTGGCATCTGGGAAGGCAGACTGCGGGTAACTGGAGTATTCTGATCAGTTGCAGAGCAAAGAACGTCCCACTGACAGCCATGTTTCACTTCCTCAACAGGGTCTTCACCGTGGAATTATCAGGCATTTAGGGAGGTCTATTTCTTCTCTACCCTGATCTCTCTCTGTGCTTCCGTCCTGCTGTAACATGTCTATTTTACAGCCTACTTACTCCCAAGCTTTTGAGAAACCAGACGGGCAGACTGGGACAGCAGGGCACAATGAAGCATTTACTCAGTCTCTCATTTCTTTCCTTTTTAAATATATTGTATTGATTATGCTATTGCAGTTGTCCTAATTTTCCCACTTTGCCCCCCTTCCCTCCAGCAACACCACCCCCTTAGTTCATGTCCATGGGTCATGCATATAAGTTCTTTGGCTTCTCCATTTCCTATACTGTTCTTAACATCCCCTGTCTATTTGTACCTACCAATGATGCTTCTTCCCTCCATTCTCCCTCTTCCCCCTCCCAGTTGATAATCCTCCAAGGTGATTGCCATATCTATGATTCTGTTCCTGTTCTGGTTGTTTGCTTAGTTTGTTTTTTTAGATTCAGTTGTTGATAGTTGTGAATTTGTTGCCATTTTAATGTTCATAGTTTTGACCTTCTTTTTCTTAAGTCCCTTATTTCATGTAATAATGGCTTGGAGATGATGAACTCCTTTAGCTTTACCTTGTCTAGGAAAGCTAAATTAGCCCTTCAATTCTAATTGACAGCTTAGAGTAATCTAGATAGAGTAATCTGGATAGAGTAATCTAGGTTATAGGTCATTGCTTTTCATCACTTTGAATAGTTCTTTCCAGCCCCTTCTGGCCTGCAGTTTCTTTTGAGAAGTCAGCTGATATTATTATGGGAACTCCCTTGTAAGTAACTCTGCTTTTCTCTTGCTGCTTTTAAGATTCTCTTTATCTTTAACCCTTGGCATTTTAATTATGATGTGTCTTGGTGTGGTCCTCTTTGGGTCCAACTTGTTTGGGACTCTGTGCTTCCTGGACTTGTATGTCAATTTCTTTTGCCTAATTGGGGAAGTTTTCTTTCATTATTTTTTCAAATACATTTTCAATTTCTTGCTCTTCCTCTTCTACTGGTATGCCTATGATTCAGATGTTGGTATGTTTGGAGATGTCCCAGATGCTCCTTATACTGTCCTCATTTTTTTTTTATTCTGTTTTCTTCTTGCTGTTCTGGTTGAATGCTGATTTCTTCCTTATGTTCTAAATTGTTGATATGAACCCCGGCTTCCTTCCCATCATGGTCGGTTTCCTGTAGATTTTTCTTTTTTTTCACTTAGTGTAACCTTCACTTCTTCCTTTATATCGTTTGTCATACTCACTGAGTTCTTTGAGCATCCTGATCACTAGTGTTTTCAACTCTGCATCTGATAGGTTGGTTATCTCCATTTCATTTACTTTTTTTTCTGGAGTTTTGTTCTGTTTTTCATTTGGGCCATATTTCTTTGTCTCCTCAATTGGCAACCTCCCTGTGTTTGTTTCTGTGTATTAGGTAGAGTTGCTTTGGCTCCCTGTCTTAGTAGCATGGCCTATGTAGAAAAGGCACCTGTAAATTGCGTAGGGTGGAGACTTAGGTAATCGCCAGGGCAGAGCAATCCATTTCACCACTTTGTGGGTCTATGTTGCAGCGGGGAGGTCTCAGAGAAGGGACTGTGCCACTGCTTGGCTTCTGGAGGTTTGCCCAGCACTTGTCCCATTTCCAGTCACTTCACTCACTTCCCATTTGCTACTGTTACCCTTCCAGCTATAGCTCTGGTGGTGAATCCCAGAGAGGTTGGGTTTACGTACATTCTAAGTTCATGAGGGCCCTTTAAACAGAGTCTCCAAAAAATCTAGCAGTTTTTTCTGCCCTCCCAACTCTCACTGATTTTTATAGCCAGAAGTTATGGGGGTTTATCTCCCTGATGCTGGAACCCTGGGCTGTGTGGTCTGGCCTGGGGCTGGGATTACTCTCTCCCAAGGTATCCCTCCTGATCTTTATCCACCACACATGAATGTGAGCCTGACCATTCCACTGCTGCCACCACCTCTCCGTGCCACACCTGTCTCTGCACCTCTCTACTCATCTCTGTGACTCCGCCCCTCCTACCCATCTGGATTAAGGTGGCTTCTTTAAAAACTTGGTTGTTGGACTTCCATACAGGTCAATTTTCTGATGGTTCTGGGTGTTATTTGTTTTGAAATCTAGTTGTAATTCTTTCTATGGTCATGCAAGGAAGGAGGCAAAGTATATCTACCTATGCCTCCACCTTGACCGCAAGTCCTCTCATTTTCTGAATGATTGCTATCAAATCCTGCTGTAGGATGAGCGCCATACCAGCACTGGGCACTGGGGTGACAAAGCCCAAGTCCACCCAAAAGGAGCTTATGTGTTAGTGGGGAAAGACAAAATAAACTAGTGACAAATTGTGGTAAATGGTGAGAATAAAAAATTAAGTAAAATAGGGGATGATGGAATACCAGGGTGAGAGGGAGGTTGCTCTTTTAGAAAAGATGGTCAGGGCAGGTCTTTTGATGAGCTGACATTTGAGAGGCTCAGAGGCAGAGAGAAGGCAGCAAACCATAGCAGTATCTGGGGGGAGCACCCCAGGGAGAAGTCCCCAAGAGTGGAAAGCCCTGGCCATGTCCCCTGTAAGAGAGGGATGAGAAGGCTGACATGACTGGAGCAGAGGGCACAAGGGGGACAACGATGGAGACAGACAGGGGCTGTGCAAATCCCAGTGAGCTTTGTAAACTACTATAAGGACTTTGGGTTTTTTTCTCAGAGTGATGTGAAGATTGAAATCAGGAGTGATATGAATTGACTTATATTCTTTATTTTTTTTTCAAATTACAAGAGAAATTTTATTTAGGAAGTTATAGAGGTCATAGAAGTAAGCCAGCTGGGTGGGCTTTGGAGATTCAGGAAACAAATTACAGAAGGAAAAGAAGGGTCCTTGGAACTTAGGAGAGAGAAAGATAAAGGTAACACTCGGGGGGTGGGGGTGGGGTGGAATAAAAGTGGGAAGGGAAAGGTATGAGTGTGCTCAGGAGAGGGAGAGTGAGCCTGAATTCACTTGCATTTTTAAAGCCCACATTTGTTGTTATAGGGATAGCAGACTTTAAGGGCCAGGGGGAAGCACATTAGTCCTGAAGAAAGCCTCACAGTGGTAGAAGGGGTGGAGAGTAGTCACAGCTAGGACACATTTTGAAGACAAACAGCAGGATTTGTTTGGGGGCATGAAAGAAAGGCAGAACTCAAGGATGACTCCAAGGATTTGGGCCGAGAAGAATGAGCAGGCAGAACCCATCCCAAAAAGCCCACTGCAAATGCCAAAGAGGAATGGTGAATTATGCCTGAAACTGCTCACTTAGGCACCCAAAGCAAAGATGGAGACACCAGTTGTAGTGTCCGTAAGATATAAACAGATTGGTACTCAAGAGAACAATAACTTGTTCTGGACTGGGAGGACAAAGAGAAATGCCTCAGAGAAAATTACTAACAGAGTTAGGGGGAAAGGTCTCATGACGTCATGGGCAATGTCCTCAATGACATCAAAACCATTAATGTCACCATCCTAGCTAACACCTTACAATACTTACTCTGTGTTCCGCGCACTGTTCTAAAAACACTATACTTATTATTAATCCATTTACTTTTCATAAACCATGAGGTCAGTAACGACATGACCTCTCTTTTACAGATGAGGAACTGAGGCACAGGGAAGTCGAATCACTTTCCTAAGATCAGTCGTGAAGCTCAAGTGTGAGCCTAAGTAATCTGGCACCAGCCTTCCTGCTGCTTCTTGGGTTGTCTCTCAAAGAAAGCAAATGAAGTGCAGCCAAAAAGCATCATGGGCCACAAGCTTAGCTTCCTGAGGACCAGCCTGATACAGGAGTAAACTTAACTACAGCTACAGGCATGGAGGGCCACAGTGTCTATAGGGGTCTTTGGCTGAATTCCTCCCAGTGTACCAGCCCCATGCCAAGCTGCACAGCAGGGCGAATGGAGTTTTCCTTTCCCTCCCCCACCACCCTTGGGGGCTGTGGACAGTGTCCAGTCTGTACAACCTTGTCCAGGATCCCTGCCCAGGAGCAAGGATGAGTTACTCCAATCTGCCCTTTCCCTACTGAGGTGGAGGTGGCTGTAGAGGGTTTGGGGAAAGTTCTCTAAGGACTTGGGGTGTCATTGCTTCAGTCTGCAAGGCCAGAGGGCTAAGAGCCTGGTGGCATCCTCTTATGAAAAACCAGTCTCTTCACCATTCACATCTGTGGGTGCCACAGAAAAGCCTCACACATCTTGCCAAGCCCAGTCTTCTCTTTAGAAAAGGTTTCGGGGATTGCTTCTGCCTCAGCCAAGCAGGGAACTGAGGCTCTGAAGCTCTGCACTGAAGAGCCTAGTGGTGAAGTTTGGGTCCTGGAAGGTGCCCCTGCCAACTTTCGCCAATTGCCTGCATCACCCATCAACCAAGAATAAGCCCAAGGTACGTTGGACTTTCAGAACTGTCACTTCCTGGAGATGGCTCAGGACAGACACCCCACTGAACTGACCTGCCGCCCACTGGGTTGATGGCCAGGAGCCAGGCCACCCTGGTAGCAGGATGCCAAGATTAAGCACTGGGGTTTCAGGTGGCTGGCTTACACCACACTTTCTGGCAGCAATTAGATGCCAGAACCAATTGCCTGCCAAGGTCACTGTCTTGGGCAGGTGATGTGCACTATGCCACTGACCAAAACATTTACTTCCAGCCTTGAGAGCGTGAGACAAAGTGCACCCAGCTTATGCCAAGGTGGTCTCAGGTCACTGAGGCTTGAGAAGGGGGCCACAGGACATCACTGCTTTGTCAACTCAAATTTTACCTTTGCTCTATCTAAAGAACTGCAGTTTGCCCTTAATAATATGCTGCTTGGTTCTAGTAGGTTAAACTCACGCCAACATAACCTGGATGCCTACTGTACACCCAGTATATGAGCCTGGCAGATTGCGCTATTTGTTCATAATTATTGGTTCCCTCCCCACTTTCATCACACTCTCCTGTAAGTCACTGGGGCATCCCATCTGGCTGACTTTGGGCTTGGTCATGCAACTGGCTTTGTCCAGTGGATTATGAGTAGACACGGGCTAAAGCACATCCAAGCAGAAGCTTTCACTGCATATGTACATTTGTACCACTTTCTGCATGAGGGCAGCATGACTGAGAAAGTGGCCACCCTTTCTGCTTAAGTCCCCAAATAAGAACTACCTGTTCAAATCCTGTCCCAGGTCTGCTTCTGGGAGAATGAAAAAACAAGCTAGGCCAGTTCTTGGGTCCATTCAGAGCTTCTACTCAAAGAAACCTGATAAACACATTCTGTACCAAAAACCTAGCTGGCTCTTCCTCGAACAAAATCCGGATGCCTTGTATCACTTAGGCTTGAACTGTAAGAACCCTCCCATCACTCCCCAAACACAGCAGGGCCCTTCATAGCTCTGTGTCTTTCTACCCACTTGCCTCCTATCAGGCTACCAATCTCCCACTCATCCTTCAAACTGCAGCTCCAATGGGACCTCTTTGGTGAAGCCTTCTCGGACATCCTAAGCGGACTTAGTCCCACCATCCGTCTCTGGGCTCCTCCCACTCAGGTCGCTCTCCTGATCATTGCCCACTCTGTGAACACGTGTCAGTTTCTGAGGGCCTTTACACTGCTTAAGCCCAAGGTACATGCCTGAGTCCTGTACGTGCCCCCAGCGCCTGCGTCTCTTCCTTCATCAGGCTCCTATGGGGCAGTTCACAGTTTCACTAGAAAATCATCGAAGCAGAGCTCAGTCTTTCCGGGAGGGTTTGAAGGTGGCCCCGGGCCAAAGAGGGATAAGATGGTTCTGTTCAGTCTTTCACCTTGTCCCAGCCATTTATCCTGAAGGAAGAAGACCACGACCCTGCAGACAGCACCAGGGGAGGTGAGCAGTGTGTGGGGGAGAAGTTCAGGCATCCACTCAGGAAGATGCCGAAAGAATTCATCGTTTTGTTTTCGTTTCTACCACAGACCTGCCCAAAGGTGCCCCAAACTGTGTAAAACAATCATCTAGGAAACCTTTCTTCAGAAAATCTAGATGTCTGAGTCCCACCTCCAAAGATCTTCCTTCAGAATATCTAGAGTAAAGCCCTGGCATTTGAATTCATTAAGAAGTTGCACAAATATCTGATATGCACAACAGGACTGAGAACCCAAGGTCTTACCAGGCCCTGTGCCTCCCACAAGGCCTGGTCTGTTCCCCAGGTGTCCCAATGGATTGGAGCCTGGGTGCAGACACCCAGAGAGGGCCACCTCTGCACACTTCCCTCGCGTGCTCCTGGCACACACGAAGGCACGGGCCTGGGTCTGCCTCTCTCTCTTCAGATTTCTTACCATCTTCATAGGACTAACCCCAAGGACAGGACCAGTAAACCTGTTTCACAGTGATTCCCAATTACTCCAAGCCCAAAATCATTTTAGATTTCACTTGTTTGGAGCCTGATAAGAGAAACTGCTGATCATTCACTAAAATCCACCCCTCTTCCTAGGCACAAGACAATATCACATTTTCCAGAATTCAAGCATGACCCTGTGACTGGGTTCTTCTCACTGGATCATGAGCGGAAATGTTGCAAGTCACTTCTGGGACCATGCCTTTATGATGATGGTGGGAACCTGTACTTTTGTGTAGAATGTAGGAAGCTTACAAAGTACATCATTCCCAGTCTAAAAATGAGAAAAAGCCATAAATCTACAGAATAACTTTTCCTCAGCTAGTCAGAGATGTGAGGTCACAAGACAAATAAAGTGAATCACGAGAGGAAAGCCCTCCAAGGGGAGATAGGGCATGAGAACTGTTTCACATTGGACAAAGCCTGGGCGAGAGAAGTGGCTGCCATACAAACAGGTCACAAGAAACTGGCTAAAATCTTAATAAAATTTTAAAAGCCACTATGAACTAGAGGGTCAGTATGGAAGAGAAGGTTTCACACTCACTCACAAGCTCTTATCCGTGGGTCCTCACAAGAAAGATCAGGCCAGGGCAGGAGACCGGAGGGAGTCTCCTCAGTGCTGAAGGCATCCCAGAGGTGACTGCTGGGTGGTAAAAGGCACAAGCCCCACTCACTTTCCCAGGTACACTATCAGCAAAGCAAAAGCCGTAAGCCACTGAAGAAGGAGCGTTATCTTCTGCAGGATACAGACAAAGACCTACTGCTGGGGAGAAATAGAAAAACCCACCTGTTTCTGGTAGAGGGGTGGGAAACTGCCTCAACCTCAGGACAAAGGCAAAGATCAACTGCTGGTAGAGAAGATATAGCACAAAACACCCTCTCTTCCTGGGGGCAGGGCCAGGATCCTACACCAAGACTGAGCAAGGGTCTGCTACTTTGGGGGCGACACAGGAAACTCCTTCTCAAGAACAACCTCACCTACAAGGCAGAGTTTGGGAGATGGAAGAGCTGAAATCCCCACCCCGGAGGCCAAGATACACAGGACTTGCCGAAGACTAAGGCTGGCCCCTTTTTTGAACCTAGCACTGAGTAACACGCAACATCAGCCTAGTACTGGTGAGAGGCAAGAGCATGGAGAGAGACACCCCTCTGAGGCACAGGCAGGCAAGGATGGCTAGAAGCCAAGGGTGAACAGGAGCACCGAGAAAAACCCTCTGGCACGCCCCTCAGTAAAAGTGCATGGCAACTAGAGCCCACTTCGGAAGAAACTGGAAGTCTGTGGTGCACCGAAGGTCATGGCAAGAAAACACAGACCAAGCTCAGCTCCTGACTAGATTGACTGACCACCATCTCTGCAATAATTGCATGATAACAGGAGAGGCATGTCCAGGGATAAAATGATTTACCTTGGTGCCTACTGCTCCTCTACCTATGCTATCTAGCATTAATTAAAAGTTACAAGATACACACACACACACACACAGAAAAACTCATTCCCAAGAGATTTAACAATCAATAGATACAGATTCAAATATAACCCAGATGTTAAAATTTTCAGATAGAAAATTTAAAATAGCTATGATTAACATGTTAAAGAATCTAGTGGAAATTGTGGACAACATGCTTGTATTAGTCAGCGTTCTCCAGAGAAAGCAAACCAATAAGACAGATCAACAAATGAGGAGATTGACTATAGAGATCAGCTCACGTGGTTATAAAGGCTGAGCAGTCCCTGTGTCCGCTGTCTGCAAGCTGGAGGCCCAGGAGAGCTGGTGGTGTGATTTAGCCAGAGTCTGAAGGCCTGAAAATAGGGGGCTGATGCTGTAAGTCCCAGGCTGAGTCCAAAAGACCAAGAACCAGGAGCACAGTGTCCTAGAGAAGGAGAAAATGGATGCTTCAGCTTAACCAGACAGAGCCAGTTCATGTTTCCATTACCTTTTGTTTTACTCCGGCCCTTGATGGATAGGCTCACGCCTGCTCACAGTGGAGAAGGGGACTATCGTTACAGTAGTTTCCCTTTATCCATGGTGGGTATGGTCCAAGGCCCCCCATGGATGCCAGAAACCACAGAGAGTACTGAACCCTCTGTATATTATGTGTCCTCCCATACATACACACCTTTTCACTTAGAGGAAGCCCTTTACAGCTTCTCTTTGGCATATTTGAATTGCCAGCATGACCACCCTGGCACTGTGGGACAGTTTACACGAGCCATGTAATACCATGACAGTGGGTCTGATAACCCAGGCGGCTAGGAAGTGACCAATGGATGAGAAGTGTCTACATTGTGGAGGTGCTGAACAAAGGGATATTTAGCAATACATCCTGGGCGGACTGGCGCAGGCCATGAGAGATTTCATTACACTGAGAATGGAGCACAATTTAAAACTCATAAATTGTTCATTTCTAAAATTTTCTATTTAATATTGAAAGACTCTAGCTGACCACGAGTAACAAACTGCAGAAAGCAAAACCGCAAATAAGGCAGGACTACTGTACTCAATCTACTGATGCAAGTGCCAATCGCTTTCAGAGACATCCTCACAGACGCACCCAGAAACAATGCTTTACCTGGCATTCCTTGGTCCAGCCAAGCAGACGCATAAAATTATCACTATGCTTAAGCAAACTGAGAATTTCAGCAGGGAAATGACAACTATCAGAATGAGTCAAATTGAGATGGTAGAAAATAAAATGTGATTTCAGAGATGAAGAATTCCTTTCATTGGTTCATTCGCAGACAGGGCATAGCTAAGAAAAGACTCCACGACCTTGAAGACAATGTCAACAGACATTATCCAAAATGAAACACACACAAAAAGTGGGAAAATTGGGAAAAAAAAGTGGGAAAACCCACCACAGAACAGGGTGGCTCAGTTGGTTAGCGCGTCCTCCTATACGCCAAAAGGTTGTGAGTTCAATCCTTGGTCAGGGCACATACTGAGGTTTCGGGTTTGGTCCCCAGTCTGGGTGCGTACAGGAGGCAACCAATCAATGTTTCTCTCTCACATGGATGTTTCTCTTTCTCCTTCTCTTTTCCTCCGTCTCTTCCTCTCTCTCTAAGAATAAAAACATATCCTCGGGTGAGGATTTAAATTTTTTTTAAATCAAAAAATGTTTATGAATTCAAAAAGTATGAACCATAAAAGAAAAAAATTGATAAATTAGATTTTATCAACAATTTAAAACTTCTGATCTTCAAAGACACTGTAAAGAAATTAAAAAAAAAACATAAACTGGGAAAAAAAATACTTGCGAGACATATTCTGATAAAGGACTGGTATCCACCAGAATATACAAAGAACTCTGACAAGAAAACAAACAACCCAACATAAAAACTGGCCAAAAAAAAAAAAAAAAAAAGATGTATACTCCACTAAAGAAGAGATAATTTTGGCAAAAGAGAACAGGAAAAGACATTCAATACAATTAGTCATTAGGGAAATGCAAGTTAAAGCCACAATGAGATATCGTGACTCCCCAACTCTTGGAATGGCTAAAATA
This sequence comes from Macrotus californicus, assembly GCA_007922815.1. NCBI lineage: Eukaryota > Metazoa > Chordata > Mammalia > Chiroptera > Phyllostomidae > Macrotus > Macrotus californicus. Next base: position 231,871 of record VMDR010000174.1, on the reverse strand, counting down.
AAACAGTTGACAATACCAAGTGCTACCTAGGATGCAGAACAACTCAGATTTTCATACTTTCTTGGTGGTAGTGCAAAACAATACAACCAGTTTGGCAGTTTCTTATACAGCTAAACATACATTTACTATGTAACTCAGCAAATCCACTCCGGGGTATCGACATAAGAGAAATGAAACTGTATATTCACACAAAGACCTCTGTACAAATGTTTGTATTAACTCCAAAAACTAGAGAGTTCAGGCACCAAGCGATGGGAAAATGGATAAAGAAATGGTCGTATATCCAACCAAAAGCAGTTAGTCGATACATGCAAGGATATAAATGAATCTCAAAGACATAATGCTGGGTGGGAAAAAAAAGACTCAAAAGATTAAATATTATATGATTGCATTTATATGGCGTTTGAAAAAAGCAAAATGATAGGGACAGAAATAAGATGAATGATTTCCAGGAGTGAGTCAGGGAGATGAATTAGAAGTGAAGGGGTAATGGAAATATTCCGTATCTTGATCGTGATGGCGGTTACATGAGTGTCCATACTTCATACAACTGGGCATCTTCAAAGGGTAAAAGGGTGACTCTTACTTATGTAAATCACACTTCAGCAAGCCTGACTGCAAATATAAAACAATGATGATGGAGGGGGTGGGTCCTCCTCCACACTCTGTTCTCTCTTCCCGTGACTGTCACCTGAACATGATACAACCTAGCTTCAGCCTCGAGGTCAATGATGATGCTCAAGCTAGTGCCACTTAAAGGGTTTTCAAACACCAGTCCCCCATGAGATAAGTACAGAAATTGAGGGGATATATTTAGTGACTTCTATACCAATTTATGTAAGTAATATTACGTCTAGTAATATTTTGTATGTCTTTAGGGGTTCTTCCATTCATTTTTCCCAGTAATTCACTGTTATTATTACTTCTAAACTCTTAGTCTGGAATGGGTTGAAAACGTTCAAAAACAGGCCCTTGACCACATACAGCTTGAGAAGCACTGCCCAGGGCATGGCGGAGTGACTTGGAGGACCCTCAACCCTGAAGGGCTCCATGAAGCAGGGCCACCCACAGCCCAGGATACTCCTCTTGGACTGTTTTGTGAATGAGCAGCATGTTTTATTTTGAGTCTTGGCTTATTGTGTGTCTCTGGCATAGAAGCTGAACCTTACCCTGTCTGGGACTGTCACAAAGGCATGCTATCTACTGACTCTGAGCCAAGCTTTAGTCCCACAAAGAGCTAGAGGCAAGCTCTTTCAAGAAAGCACAGGCTCAAAATGTATGGAAAAAGCAATCAAGGTAAGCATTACTTTTCACGCCATGGAGAGCCCCCCCGAAGAGAGGAGGTAAAAGCAAAAGTTCTTACTTCAGTAGGGTTCAGGCAGGCTGATAGGAAGGAAGATGGAGCGGGGAGCCATCCCAACAGTCTCAGGTTGTCAGCAGAAGGTGGCTTTCCCAGGACCATCGCAGGAGGAACAGGACTTGCATGGGCAAGTACAGCAGTCGCAGTTTGAACAACTACAGCTGCCCCAGAAAGGCGGCTCTTGGGCCTCCCTTTTATTGGGCCACCTGGGAATGGGCGCCTCCATTACTGAGGGGGCTCAGACAAGGTAACTCACCACTGCAGTTCTGCCGGTTCCTAAGTGTTAACTTCTTTTCGCCCTGCCTCCTCGTCTGTAAAGTGGGGGGTAATGGTGGTACCTGCGCATATCAAAGGACTTTTCAAGGTTTCAATGACAAGTACTTGTGTAGAGAGCGGAAACTGTCTAACTCTTTAAAAGAGCCTGACAGATTTTAACTATTGATTGATTTATCTGCAAGCCAATTAGCTTTGTAATGAGATGATTTTTCTTTAGTCACTAGATGGTCCCTACGGTGCTTGCAGGTTGTAGGCCTTAGATACAAACCTGACTAGCGTAACTTGATTCTAAAGCAGCGATTCGAGTTTAGGGGCCAATGCTATACTTCAAATGTAAAATTATGGTTAGAGGACTTAGGAGGGATATTAAATTATATCCAGTCATGGTCTGGTTGCAGCTCAGACTCAAATCTCACTGCCTTTAAGAACTCTTCACATTAAGCACGAGTACATGAGTACAGTGCCTTCCAGTGTATAAAGCAATTACATCCATCACAGGATATTAGCCTCACAATGTCCAGTGAAGTAGAAAGGATTATTGTATCTATAGCACAGATGAGGCAAGGGGCTCAGAGGTTAAGTGGCTCACCCAAGGTCATGGGGTTAATGAGAGGAGAAGGTGGGGCTCAGAGCCGCATCTGGTTCCAAGCTCCTTCCCTTTTTTCCCAGATACTTTTCTGACTCTCTAGGCTTGCCTCACCTGACCCAGAGCACACCTCCACTACATAGTCATTTATACACTATGCTTTGTAACCAAGCAAAAGACTAACAACAATAAATATACAATTAGGTTAAACCATATAAAATTGCTGATATTTGAACTCCAGAAATGGTGATTTCATATAATCCAACCGAATAGCTAATACTTGTCTGGATACTTACCAGGGGTTAGGCACTAAGCTAAGCACTATACAATTGCATTGGCTTATCTAATCATAATAACCCTATTATCTCCATTTTAGAGAGGAAGAACCTGAGGCCAGAGTTGCAACATTAATAAGTGATGGGAGCAAAACTTAAAGCCAGGCATCTGAGCCCAGAGTACAAGCACTTAACCACTGTACTGCCCTCTCACTTATTTCCCCAGCAGGAAGACACAAGCTCCTAATGACAGAAGCCATGTCTGACTCCACAGTATAGTGCTGCGTGCAACATGCGGCACTCATTCATTCATTCATTCACTCATTCAATAAATCTAAGGTCTCACTAGGCTTCTTGTGAGACTATTCTCCAGGAGTCTCAAGCGTTTCTACACATCTTGTGAGCAGAGGCACTGACTGTTCTTTGTCCCAGAGGACCTTTGAAAGGTAACCTTGTGTGTCGAACTGCCTTGGAAGATAGAGATAGCGTCTCCCTCCAGCGTACAGGGCAGACAGACTCTCCAGTACAAAAGAATCGGTTTCCCGAAGCTCAGAGTTCCTCTCCTGTAACTCACTGTGTAGGTGTCATCTGGCCCTTTCATGTCACCTTAGAGAAATCAGGGCTTGGGGCAGGATCACAGTAAGGCTAATACTCTGATAACTGCTACTGCTGTGAGTGATAAACTACATTTTGCCTCTGACCCAAGAGTCTCATATCTTCTACCAGCACAAAACCAGCAGGGTAACTTGTTAGTCTGCAAGTAGGACACAACTCAGACGTAAGAGTTCTCGATGGTACTATGCAAGTGCTGGCCAAATGAATGAATGCATGTAATGAGCAAATGTATACTCTTTGTGTACAGCACCCTGTGCCTCAAACATTGTAATAGTGTCTCTCAGGGAGCCCTGGCTGCCGCTGCCAGAGAAAAAAATGTAAGGAAGCAGCCAGGAGTGTGGGTCTGGTCTCCCTGGGCTGACCACTGATCTGCAAAATAGCCACATCAACACTAGCCTTTATTAAGAACCAACTGTGTGTCTGGCTTCAAGTTTCTGAATTCCACAGTGTCTACCTAGGAGCACATGTAAGTCCTTGTTGGGCAAAGGATCCATTCAGCTATTCACCAGATATTTATGAGTGCCTACTGTGTGCCTGGCTCTGTTCTTGGATTTGGGAGAATAAGACAGATGGGATGCCTGCTGTCCTGGCTTTATCAACTGGTGGGAGAGACCGTCAACACACAAAATATCGGATAGTGACAAAAAGCCCCATGGAGATTTAAAAAGGAAAATACAGTAAAGGGTGAGTGTAACCCACTGTGGAAGTGGTGGTCAGAGGAGGCCTGTTGGAGGAGGGGACTACTAAGCTGACCCCTGAGTGATGAGAAGCAGCCTTGCTCCAATGTGGAGGATGAGCATCACAAGCAGAGGGCATAAGACGGGTGCATTCAAAGGACAGCAAGGAAGCCAGTGTGGAAGCACCCAGCCAAGGGAAGAGGTGGTAGAGGTGAAGACAGAAACACAGACAGGGGTCAGACGGTGGCTTCAGGAAGCTCTATGAATGTTTCCAGTCAAAAGGACAGTGGGCACAATTGAGCGCTTTCGGTCAGAACCTATTGCCACAGTCGCAAGGATGCCACACTGTAGAAGGTACTCGATCCTGCACCAGGAAGTACTTTTGCCTCAGCAACTGTCATCTGCTAGGTGACCCCTGCTGGGAAAAACCAACAACAGCGAGAAAAAAACAAAACGTAGGTAGCCCTAATCTCCAGAGAATGGGTATTAAACAAATTAAACACATCATGGGAATCATTTTTTAAGAGTGGAACTTCTGTGACACCAGCTAAGGCCAGTCCATGGGGCCTCATACAGACACCCCTTCCCAGAGACAGCCTGAAAAACAGAAGCAGGAGTCCCCCAACTACAGGCTACTCAAGGCCACTGACACGTGAGGAGCACTGCCAGATGTCAGACTGACAGATGAGGGAGACCTTGCAGGTGCAGGTGGAGCCTAGAGTGTTTAAAGGCAGGGTAAGGGGCAGAGGTAGAAGACTGGGGGACCCTGGCAAATATTAGAGCAGCTCCCAGAACCACTTTTACTAATGTAGCTAAAGGAAGCATTTTTTTAAAAAAAAAACCCTCAATCTCCAAAGATGCAAATGACCCATTTACAATACCACCACCACAGCAAATCTCTGAATGCTTAAGCCAAGGGGAACAAGTTAGTAAAGTAGAGCAGAATAGCATCATGAAAAAGTACTGCCTTCTAAGGATGGTTATGATGACTGTGTAAGCACATAAAGCTTGAACTAAACGTCAGGCGGAAATAGACTGCAAACTTTACATACACGCTAATCAAAATGATGCAAAAACAGCTAGATGAGGGGAGTTACCGAGATGTCAACAGTAGTTCAGAAACGGTGAGAGGGTGAAGTTACAGGTTTTATAAAGTTGCTTACTCAATTAAAAAGTATAAATGAAAGGTCTTTCCTGATCCCCAAACTGGAATACAAGTTTTAAGAAAAACGTGTTTTCCAGAACCAGCAAGACTTAACACAACAGAGACACCTCCATCTAGAAGCCCATTACTCTGGCCAAGCTGCTGCAAGAGTTACTGGAAATAAAAGTGCACACCATCAGCCCTTGAGTGTCCTTAGGCCGTTACGGCTTTCTCTCTGCTCCAGGCAGCAGTTTTAATAAGCCACCCGTCCAGGTTCCTAATGACACGCTTCCTACATGAGAGAAAGGGCTTGTGAAACCTAATTCCTCTGCCAGAAGCGGGCTCAGGTCTCGAAAGCAGCCAAGACTTCAGATTTCCGCCGGGTTTCCTTGCACCTGCCCTTGCAAGGCATGAGGTTTTGTGTGCAGAAGCCTCCAGGGGGTGAAACTTAGCCCTGTCCATGTAGCAGGAAGGTCAGCCGAAGTCACTGGGTCCCAAGACACTGGACTTCAATCTCCGACCAAAAACAAAACATCAAAACACTTCTATTCGGCAGGACGTGCTCAGCAGTGCGCTGGCATTTACAAATGTAAGGCAGCACCGTGCAGCTCAGAGAGCAGGCTCTGCTCAGAAAGTCGATTGTTCATCAGAGATCTGACAGCCTCTATCAGATCTGTGTCAGCCGGGCTCCGGCAAACACTCCAGAGAAAGGCAGCCTCCTCCAGGCCGAGCCCTGGCTGCCACCTGATACCTGAATGAAGAGCAGAGCCAGCAAAATCCAAACTCCTTTCAGGGCATCTGCTTCTGTGGGAAATGGTTTTGATTTTCTCAAAAACCATTAATGTGGAAGAAAATTAATTTTCAGTTGGCCTTTAAAGGCTGATGTTACATACCCACTAATCAGAATGACAGTCTTTACCAGGAAGGACACTTTTGCTCCATTTCCCTGTGTATTTCTTAGTACTTTCCCATCTGGGCAGTCCTCTTACTTTATATTATTATTATTATTATTATTATTATTATTATTATTATTATTAATGGTAACAATTACAGTAGCAGCCAACCAAGCGCTCTGCTACTTAGGCCTCACAACAAACATGGAGATATCATTAGCCCCACTTTGGAGAAAGGATAGAGAAGCTCAGAGAGTTCGAGGGTTTGCCCAAGGAGATCACCTGGCTAGTAACTGGCAGAGGCTGGAGTTAAAGCCAAGCCTGCAACTGCTCTGGCTTCTATGGTGCCTCAGTCTCCCCCACCCCACTGCGGGTGCATGTGTAGAAGGCAGCTCTTAACCTACACAAACCACACCCCTCCCCCCAGAAAAATCCCAATTTAATTTGGCAAACACTGAACAGTTGCACAACGTTCCGACCACTGTGCACCCACAGGGCAAGGAACCAGCTACACAAGGAGTAATGCCAGGCCAAGACAGAATGCATGGGGCCAGGGGGGTGGGGGGGGGTTTGGTTGGCAGGCAGTGGCAGCCGGGCAACAGGTGAGGCGTCCGAAGGAGAGAGCACCCTGCTGAGGCTGCCGAGACGCAGAAGACATGTCCACAGAGACAACGTACTTTTGAAAGGGAACGTGATGAGATTACTGTAGAGAATTTAGAAAAACAGAGAAGACTGAAGAATAAAATAAAAATTATCTTTAGTTCCATCACCCAAAAGTTACACGTTTCTTTTTCATCAAAATAACTTTGAAGTCTATTTACAGTATATTTGAAGTGCATGTACATTTTGCTGAGTGCTGACAAGTGAGTGCACCTGTTTAACTACTGTCGTCACCAACACAGAGCATTTCCATCACCCCATAAAACTCCCGCCTGTCCCCTTCCAGTCAATTCTCCTTCATCTCTGGTCTCAGTCACTGAGTCACTTCCTGCCACTTCAGATTAGTTCTACTCGTTCCAGAATTCCATATAAATGGAATCAAAGAATATGCACCCTTTTGTGTATCTTTCGCTCAGGATAATGTTTTTAACATACAATCACGCTGTTGTGTGTCTCAGGGACTCAGACTCTCGCTTGCTGAGTGTATCCCGTTGCAGTGTGAGCCACGGTTTGTTTCTGCACTCACCTGCTGACGGACCTTTCAGCTGTTCCCAGCTTTGGCCCACACTGAATAAGGCTGCTATGAACCCTCATGCACAAGGCTTTACGTTTTCATGTCTCTTGAGAAAACACCTAAGAGCGGAGTTCCTGGGTCATATGAAAAGGGTATACTTGACTTTATAGAAAAACTGCCAAACTATTTTCAAAAGCAGTTGTAGCATTTTCCACTCCTGCCAACACTATGTGAGAGTTACAGCTGCTCCAACTAACTTGTCCGGACGTGGTATCTTATTCTTTTCAATACTAGCCATTCTAAAGGATGCGCAATGACATCATATTATGGTTTTAGTTTGTATTTCCCTGATGACTATTGGTGCTGAGCATCTTTTCGTGTTCCTATTGGCCTTCTATGTATATCTTCTTTTATAAAGTGCTTGTTCAAGTCCTTTGCCCATTTTTATACTGTGATTTTTATTGCAAACACATATTCAATGTATAATCAGATTAACATATCATATATGAGCATATTGATTCCCAAACACCGCTGTGAGGGAGGCAGCAAAAAAGAATAAAGTCAGAAGAGTAGCGAAAGATATTTCTAAAACAAATCAATGTTAAATTTTTAAAATTTAAATCAGAGTTAATTACTGCTATTTATTTGTTTTCTTTGCCACTGTTTAACTGGGTAACCTTCTCATCATTGAGTTGTAAATGCCCGTTGTGTATTCTGGACGCAGCTCTTTTGTCAGATATATGCAGTCCAGCTGTTTTCTTCCATTCTGTGGCTTTGCCTTTTCATTTTCTTAGTGGCTCTTCAGACAAGCAGAAGGTTTTAATTCATTCACCTTTCTTTGTTGTTGTTTTATCTCATGTTTTCTTTGTTTTCTATCTAGGATATATTTTCCTACCCCAAGGTTGCAAAGACCTTCTCCCAGTAGAAATGTTATAATGTTAGCTTTTATATTCAGGTCTATGATCTACATTGACATAGGCCTCTTTTGGCCATAATATGTTCTTCTTTTAAAAGGATCTCATGCTCATTTTCAATGGGGAAGACTAGGGGCCAGAGACCCTTACCCAATGGGGCTGGCATCAGGGCGTGAGCTGGAGTTCAATGGAGACTAGAACAACTTGCACAGAGTAAGTCCCCACCCTCTGGCCGCACACTATATACTAACACCAATAAAATCCCAGCAAATGCCACAGCCACCTCCCCCCAGAGAAATGCCCTCAGCTGATGGGGGAAAGGGGCAGCTTGGGAGGCTCTGCCCTCCCCTCAGGCAGCCTGCCCCCTATAACCAATCAATGAAGGCACAGGGTGGAACAATCTTGAGGTACCATTCACAAGGCAGAGCTTCCTATGGGATCAGGTTAGACTTCAGCTACACCCCATCTTTGTCTAACTTCTTCCCCTGCCTTGTCCGGTTTCCCTCACTCCTGTGCAGCTTTTACCTGAGAACACGTTCAATGAATCACTTACTCAGGAATCTCTGACTGAGACTCTTTCTTCCAGGGGAGGCAATTCCCCGAGGTCTACACTGGAAGCTGGAGTTGATTGTTTCTCTTCCTTGGGCCTCACTCTCTCCATCAGGCTGGGGATTTATTAAACTCCTTTGCTGGGCTCATATTCTGTCAGTGAGGACTCTGTGTGCTAACTAGGACAAATGATGCCCTGTCCCCCTTCCTCTGCAGAGAAAGGTCCCCAGAATACACCATTTCATTGCTTCTTATGGGTCATCAGCATGCCTTCTACTCTGTCATTTTAATATAAATCATTTCAACCAATTATTGGGGATGTCTACATCACTCACCTCAGAGTAAGTGGTCCCCTGAGTTAAAGGTAAGCATCTGGTTTTGCTCATTATCCGGAATATCGTATGCAAACTTTCTGAGATGCATCATCCCACAATAGACTTGATTTGGGCGTCTAGAAAACACAGCCTTCAATTGTAAGCCCATGAAACGCTATACCATAATTACAGTTTCTAGGCACCTCTAATGACCCATTAGGATGGATTTGTTAGAGACTGTGCAGCCAGCAGCAGGTGAGACTTCAGGGTCTAGTGCGCTCTCTCTCTGAGGGCAGAGACCCACCAGAAATAATATGCCATAGAGGAAAATCATGGGGGAAGATGAGATATTATTATGTAATACTCACCACCACAGAGAAGGCAAATCCTGAAAGTTTTACATTTCCTAAACTAAAAAATCACTTTGAGAATGGAGAACAACTTGTGCTCAGCTTTTGGGAATGCAAATTGGCACGTTGACTTTGGAAAACGAATTGACGTTATCTTGGAAAATGCTATTCACCCATTACCTTGGGCCCAGAGCAATTCAACTCCAAGTCGAATATTCTAGAGAAACTTTTGAACCTACACCAGGGGACAGGTAAAAGCAGCACTGTTTATAACAGCCTCCAAGGGGAAACAACTCAAATATTCATTTTCAGGAGAATGGAGAAATACACTGGGGTACCAGCACACAAGCATGAGTAAATACAACTACATACATCAACATCAGTGGATCTTAAAGACTGAATAAAAACAGTCCTGGCTGGTGTAGATCAGTGGATTGAGTGCCAACCTGCGAACCAAAGGGTCACAGTCACCAGTTCAACTCCCAGTCAGAGCACGTGCCTGGGCTGTGGGCCATGCCCCCAGTTGGCAGCATGTAAGAGGCAACCACACACTGATAGTTCTCTCCCTCTCTTTCTTTCTCCTTTACCCTCTCTCTAAAAATAAATAGATAAAATCTTCTTAAAAACTGAATAAAAATAGCAGGCCACAAAGACTATATAGACTATGCAATACCTTTTTAATACAGCCAAAGACAAGAGAATGATGACCACAAACTTCAGGATGGTGGTCAGGGATAGGGCAGAGTATAAGATATAAGATATAAGATATGAGATATAAAAGGGACACATAGGTAGACATGCTGGTAATGGTGATTATAGTGCATTGAATAGTGTCCCCTCCTCCCCCCAAAGTCCAGGTCCTAACCCCCACAACCGGTGAATATGACCTTGGAAATGGGATCTTTGCAGATGTAATTAAGTTAAGGATCTTGGGCTAAGATCATCCTGGATTTTGGGTGGGCCCTGAACCCTATGACTGGTGTCCTTATAAGAGAAAAGAGCGAGTTATTCAAGGCACAGACACAGGGAAGGAGGCCAGGTAAACACGAAGGCAGAGGTTAGAGTGATGCTACCCTGAGCCAAGGGACACTAGGAGCCACCAGAAGCTGGCAGAGACCAGGAAGAATCTCCCCTAGAGCCTCAGCGGGGAGTGGGGCCCTGCTGGCACCTTGGTTCTGGACTTGCAGCCTCTGCAGCTGTGAGAGAACACGTTTCTGTCGTCGTAAGCTGCCCAGCTTGTGGTCATTTGTTACGACAGCCTAAGGAAACCCAGCACATCGAGACCCTAGATCTTAAGTTGGGATGTTTCTGGGTTCTTATTTTTTAATTTTTTGTCAGAACCTACATATGCCTTACATGCGTTCTATTACATAAAGCAAATACTACAAAACATGTTCAAAAAAAGGTTAGAAGAGCATGTACAGGGTGGGACAATAGGGTTAGAGTTGTAAGTACAGAAAATGCAAAAATTAATAAATAATACAAGAATAAGCACTGTGTCCCACATACTCATGACTGTAAACCTACTTTTGCCCCACCCTGTATAAGCAAAACAGAAGTTCCTAAGCCTGCTTAAGGCTCCTGAGAGATTCGAGGAATTTCATGGGTGTCAAGTCCCTACTACGTGCCTAGGATCATGTTAAGCACTTGACAGACGAGATGACATTTGATCCTCTAAGCAACCCTGTGCTACATAAGATACCCATTTTGCAGATTAAAAACAAACCAACCAACCGAGGCTGGGAGCAGCGAAATGCTCACCTGAGGCAGCACAGCAAACACGTGGCAGAGTGAGGACCCTAATGACGGTTAATTGCAAAGCCCACGCCTTCTCCACCGTGACACCCCAGGTCTGCTCTGCGTACTTCAAGCTCCTTAACCTCCAAATACCAGATGTGATCAGTTATAACTCCAGGCAAAAATATTTACCTGCTTATCTTCTGTTCTAGACTTCTCTTCAGACAGAGCTGCATATCATCATCTGATCTCACACTTCCATGTAAATTATGCATTTAAGAGCCTTTTAACTCTCAGCATATCTCACCACAGCCTACACAGATCACCCGAAGTCACCCACTCCTTCACCGGCCTAAACCAACCTGGTGCTGCGAATACAGAAAACTGAGATGAAATCGACCTTCCTCCTTCTCCTGGGGGGACAGGCATGGTAACATTGCTTCTTCTGCAGCAACGAAGGCATCAGTGGAGCAATCAATTCAAGAGGAATAAACTCTAAGACATTTACCCTGATTTGCCCATGACTGTGCCCATGTTAGCCCTGGAAGTCCCACACCCCAGGAACCCCTCAGTCCTGGGCAAGCCAAAACAGTAGTTCACCCTGCCTAAGAGAAATCTCCTTTTCTTCCAGGGCCTGAAGTATTTACAGAGGGTGAGAAAGAGAAGCATGGGTAACCTGATTCAACCATCTACATCCTTTCGGGGGCTCAGCTTGAACCATGTTCCCTCCCCACTTTTCTCTAGGAGAAAAGACATTTGTCAGACCCTGAGGCTAAACCAGGATGCTAGGGGACATGTTCATGCCACTGGAGCAGGTGCTGGCTTCATTCCTTCCCCTCAGCAATCAGTGGGTTTTGATGAATTGACAACCAAAGATCAGCTTCCAAAGGGGCAGCCCAACTCCCAGGCCATCAACGCCCAGGAGGAAAAGCTGTTGGCAACATGTTGGACCAAAGTCCCAAAGCAGCAGCGTGCGGGGCACTTGGCTAACACTGGCTCTTTGGGTCCTCGCTTCCTCGTCCTGGACCCGATGGCAGGTTCACATCACTGTGTGGTTTATAAAACTTCTTGCACACAGTGGCTCAGTGGACCCTCAGGTGAACGACACGCACTATACAGATGGAAACAGACTAAAGGCATGGGTCAAGAGATTGACAGAGCCAGACCTAATGCTGGCTCTGACGCCAAGCTTCCCACTGCTTCATTATGCCAATTCCCTCTCTGAAGGGCTCCAAGAGCAGCAAGAAAAAGTAGGAAGGAATCACCATCTTTTCACCTCCCGCCTCCCCTGCCCCCTACAAAAATGCATCATCACCCTGGAACACACACTCAACAGATGGCTGATTCAGAAATAAATTCAGGGCTGCCAGACTTTCTCTACCACAAACCCTGACACGCCTCCTCCCTGCACCGCCTCCCATGCACGGTGGGGAGAGGAGGAGCCAGCAAGGGGCAGGGGGCCGTGCAGGGGTGGGGGTGGGGGTACAGGAGACTACAAGGACCCCTGCCCTGCGTGGTCAGTCGGTAACGGTTCCCTACCATCCTCAAAGAGAAAGGGCTGGTTCAAGAAACTTGAAGGCTGCCCCCAGAGGCCTGCCCCACAGTCCCCAGGCTGGGCATGACAGATGTGCCTGCCTCCCTCTAACTGAGATCCAAGTCCTTTGGCTGAAAAGAAAAAGCACGCGGCTCATCTTTCGCTTCCCTGGCTATGAACGGAGGGTGGAGAGGGAATGGGGTGGAGACTGATCTGACATATCCCATGCTGGACGATGGCTTTGTGGAAGGAGAACATGTACACGTGAGCCCATGTGCACGTGTATGTGTGCACAAACAAGGACTCTCTGAAAATAGGCCTTTTTAAGGATTTATTTATTTATTTTCAGAGAGAGGAGAAGGGAAGGAGAAAGAGAGGGAGAGAAACATCGATGTGCGAGAGAAACATCAATCAGTTTCAGTTACCTCTCCTACACCCCTGACTGGGGACCTGGCCCTCAACCCAGGCATGTGCCCTGACAGGGAATCGAACCAGCAACCTTTCAGTTCACAGGCCAGTGCTCAAGCCACTGAGCCACACCAGCCAAGGCAAGATAAGGTTTTAAAACAGTGTTTGAATACTTTTGCAGGGGTCATCTGCTTATTGGGCCCCTGCTGAAAGGGCCAGAACCTGAACCACAGGTTGCTGAAGAAGCAAAGACAGGTGCACAGGCTCCGGTCTCCAGGGGAAACGAGTCACACAGCCACTGCCTTTATCCCCAGTGCACACTGAGCCAGGCATAGAGCAAGTGCTGGGAGTGTACGGAAGGTATTGTAAAGGCTTTCACTTCATTTCCAGTGGGAGAAAGGGGGAAACAGGAGTGGTGAAGCTCTTTTGAAATGAGTCCGCTGCTTCCCAGTAGAAGAAATCAGGTATAAAGTAAAGAGCAAAGTGGATCAAGTCCCCCTGCCCCTCGTTTTCTACTATCACATAGCCATGTGGTCCCCCAAGGCCTCCTCCATTGTCAGTAACTGAGGCAGACCACAGGGAAGGCATCAGGCTCCTTCCAGATCAGACTGGGAGGCTGGGTTTATACAGATGCCTTATACAGAGCTCAGTCATGTATATAGTCCAGTTGGTCTCAGTAACATTACTCTCAAGGCTGTATCCTTGAAGCAGCTCCTAGTACAGGAGGAGGGGACAGAATGTACATCCCAAGGACAGAGAGGAAGGTAAAAAGCCTCTGACTGCCTGAGTCCAGCTCAAGACCAACTGGCAGTGATGTCCTGATGACCTCCTCCAACAACCACACACAGGGCAGCTTATAAAAAATAGACGTTGACTTCTCATAGCTCTGGAGGTCAGCCAAGACCAGGGTGCCAGTGTGGCCAGGTTCTGACAAGGGCCCTCTTCTCTTCCAGGGTTGCAGACTTCTCACTGTGCCCTCACGTGGGGGAAGCATGGAGGAGCTCTCTGGAGCCTCTTTTATAAGAGCATTAGTCCCATTCATGAGGGCTCCACCCTCGTGACCTAATCACATTCCCAAGGCCACTTGTAAGGACTCACACCCCTGCCCCAGTCTCTAGAAATCTAGGACAATTCCAAGGTTCCAATTTATAACAATCTGACTTGGACACAGTTTCCCCAAAGATGTCTTCTACAGACACAAAAAGCTACCATCTGCCTTGGACACGCTGGCAGAGCCCCAGGCAGTAAAATTCTATGAAGGGCTCTTCCCCATCCGATTACTCGCTCCCATAGTGGCTCCGTGGTTATTTGTTTCTCAGCATCTATTGCGTGTCAGGCTTCGGCTGAGCTCTAAGGACATTGCAGGGAAGACCAGGCCCAGCATACATCATGTACACAGTAAATTTTGCTGAAGGAAGGTGAGCTGCCCTGGAACAGGTTCCTAAGACGCTAACAGAACTTCACCTCAATATTCAACTAACTCTTGACCATATAAAGAAAGAAAGGAAACAAACTTCCACTGCTGGGGACACTCCGGAGCTGCCCCTGCCAGTGCCTGGCCCAGGCCCTCCACAAGGAGAACTCCCTGGCACCTCCAACCAGCCAAGGGAAATGGCCTGCTGCTTCCCCAGGCCTCCATCCCCGGGTCTAAAGCGGGCCTGCTGGGTCTCTGCACAGGACAGGGGGGTTGCTCCAGCCCTGCCTCCGTGAGAGATGGGGAGGCCTGAGCCACTGGCCACGTCAAGCAGAGCAGGCTGGGGGTGAATGACTTGTGCCTGTGCAGCCACACACAAAGCAAGTCTTAATGATTCACCAGGGCAGCAGGGTAAATATTTAGAAAGAGAAGCCCCTTTCTTAAGAGTACCAGCCTTTGTCTTCTTGTTCAGATTGAAAGGACTTGGTCTGATGAGGGGTTTGTTACAATGGGAAGGAGGACAGGCAGCAGAGCAGCGAGGCCAATGCTGCAGCCTAAATGATGGAGGTGACCTGGCATTATGGGGAGGGCGGAATCAACAACCACAGTGGAGGAGCCTCCCCAGGATTCTCCCAGGCGCCCCCAGGGGAGCCTGTGCACGTGGTACCATCAGCCCTGCCTCTAGCTCTCCTGTAGGGCTGGGAATGTGCCCAGGACAACGTTTGTGCCTCTTTCTCTAAAAGCAAGTGTTCCAAGGCTCCAGAGGACAGGGAGGCTCTGTGCCCTCTGCCTAGTCCTTCCCAATCCACTCTCTAGCCACACAGCTGCTGTCCTCTCTCCAGTTAAGGCACCCCTTGAGTCTGTTTCCCAAGCAAGGCTCCAGGGCCCTCCCCTGGCAGCTGGCCAGCAACTCTGGATGGCTAAATTCCTCCCATTCCTGACTCTTCCCCTCAAGATGTTCACGACCTGGTTCTTAGAGGGAAAACCTTTTAAGCCCCCTCATGGTAAGCAGCCACTCGAGTCGCTTCAGGGATGTAAAGATTTCTTTTTAGAAATAATGAATTAAGTCTGACCTGTCCGAGGTAATCGAGAAGACGAGGTCCTCCCTGTGCCTGTCTTGGCCTCTGTCTTGGTGGATGACAACTTAATGGCAACTGTCAGCAGGAGCCATCCTAACCCACAAAAGGGAAACAGAATCTGTATTTTGAAGCCTGCTGAGTCAGCCAAAACTTGTCTCGAACAGGCTTTGTTTTTCTATAGCCTGATCCTGACTCAACAGCAAGGAATAGGGTGCGAATAAGGCCTTCCCTGACCCTCAGGTCTCCCAGCAGAGCTGCTAGTTACAGAGAACCAGGTGTAAGTCTCAGGTGGCTCATGGCCAAGAGAGGCAAACACTCAGTAGAAACATACTCTGCATCTTGGGCTGCCTTGTCCCTCTCTGTATGAACTGGTTCTCTCTTTCTGGGAGTCCTCCGTGGAAGCTGTGGTTTCTGATTCAATGAAGGTGCAGAAGAGCCACACTCTGTTTCTGCAGGGCAGCCTAAACCATGAGGAAGCCAACACGATAACACCTATGGGCCCTCCTACCCCACCTGCACTTAGACACTCGTTCCAGCCCAGGTCTAGGACACTGGAGGCTGTTCACAACAGTCCTATCTCTACTCCTTGGCACTCTGGAACAACCCATTGGCCCTCCAGCCCAGAGTTAGTGCCCATTCTGCCAGGGGAGGTAGACCTTTGTCCCATGTGGAGTCACCCAGTACCCACTTGCCCATCAAATCAACACTTCAGTTTCTTTTGGGCTTACGACCATTAGCCAGCTCCACATAGTCTAAGTGAAATGATGAATTCAGGTGGCCTATAGCTCATCACAGAAGATACAGGGCCATCCACACAGCAAGGCTAATATAACAAAAGACCAGTCTGTGCAATGCTCTCTGTAGACTTTGAGTTCTTAGCAAGGCATAGGGAGAGCCTGCACTGCCCAGCCTATTCCTGAGTGCCCTATTTCCTGTCACCAAGGCCCCAGGCCACCACTGCAAGGATGGGTATTGGCTGTGACAGATGTGCCAATCTGTACCCAACATCAGGAGCATAAAATGGGGAGCTCAGTGGTGGGTGAAGTGAGGGGATTGGGGGGAAGGCTTTTGAGGGACAATCATATCTATTAGGTGGCCATTGGACAGGGGGAATTGAAGTCACCAACATATGCTGACACTTAGGTAATGAGCCAGGCTACACAGATGCCCAGTAGAGCCCGACATGGAAAAGGTAAAAACCCAGATGTCTCTTCCTACGGTCCTGTATGCCTTTTAAACAAGTCACAGCACCTCAGGTCAGCCAGCCTCCTGAAAGGCTAACAGTCCTGCCCATCAAAAAGTTTCCTGAGCACCTATTTCATGCTGCTTACAGCTTAGGTGCCTCAACAATGGCCCTGCCCCCACCCTCAGAAACAAAGTTCATGAATCAACCACACCTCGAGTGTGTATATGCAATGACAGAAAAGAACATGGAGAGGTGACCTGGTTTGGGCAGGAAGTATGGTCAGGGAAGGTAGATAAACGTTCAGATCTTAGTTTCCCCTGAGCTTTGCAGCCTCCTGAAGTGACCCCACTTATAAGTAAGCACTTGAGGCCTCACAGGCCCTCTTTCCAAAGGGGGCCGCCTCCTAGCCCCAGGCATTCTTGGCAGCAGAAGACACTCCCAGGGCCTTCCCTTGGTTCCCCAAGGCTGCCTCCATGACTGGTCAGAAAATGGACTCATTAGGCTTTCATCCATCTTTTCACTGCCCACTTCCTCCCACACCCCAGCCTGCCTCCATCTGCATCACGAAATCACAATGTTTCCTCTCTGGACCAACTAACTGTTCCCTCATGATGGGGAGGCCTGGTGCTCAAAGGCTGGTGGAGCAAGGAACCCAGAAGCACCTGGCTACCAGCTCACTCACCTGAAGTGCTCTCCATTGATCGGGGTGGGAGATGGGCAGCAGGGTGGGCCCCACCCAGACAGAGCAGGAGCTGGAGGCCCAGCTCCCGATCTGTCAATCACAGCCGAGTCCGCAGCTGCGCTCTCCACTGCCCCAGCACGCTGCTCCTTCGAGGGAGATAAACATCGAGAAATCCAATCCAGCACAGCTTCAGAGATAAACAGATGTGTGAGGCCGCCTTCGGTCAGGAGATAACGCCCCCGCCCCGCCCCACACACCCGCCAGGCCCTGCACCTGCCCGAGGCTACCAGAACGTGCCTCTTGGGAGACAGGCTGCGTCCCCCACAGCCTGGAGAAATGGTCTCCAGCCCTGAGAATGGGGGTGGAGTTAGAGAAGAAAGAAGCTCCATTAGTAACAAACTCATAACAGAGCCCGGGCTTTGGAACCAAGCATGAAGGTTAGAATCCTAGCTCTGCCACTGTTTCACAAGTGACAGAATCCCTGAGCCTGGATGCTTCGTCTGTGAGATGGGGAAAATAACTTGCCACCTCCTTGGGTTGGTACCATTGACAGTAAAGGAGGTTGCACAAAGTGAGCCTCAGGAAATAGCAGTGGCCAACATCAGCCTGCCCACGATCCCGGAAGCAATCACTGCAGCCACTCTTTGGGCATTAAAGGTGGCCCAAGACGTTTGAGGTGGGTGGGGGAAGCACTATGGCCAGACGCGAAGCCCCAATTCTAAGAGAGGAGCAGTTAGATCACATCTGGAGCTGGCAAATGACAAGGGAAAGTGACACAATACTGGGGAAATTGGGATTCGAGAACAGAGAGCCAGGGTGGGAGAGGCATCAAGGGAAGGCTTCTCCTTCCCTGGCACCCAAGGTCCCAAAGCCCCTCGCCCCTGGGTGCGTGAGAGACTTCCTGCTCAGAGGTCCCACAAAACTCATTCTCTTACTCCACAAACACCCTGGGAACAGTTCTGAAAAGCCACATCCTGTGAGGAGTGAAATACAGCCGCACCCTCATGGTAAAGTGCAGGGACTCAGGTGGATCAGAGGCAACTGCAAACTATGCACCGCCCAGCTGGTTCCTGTCGCTCCCTGTCCTTGAGTGGGGCAGTCATTTCTTCTCTCTAGCTACCCTCGGCAGCTAGAATTAAACCACTCTCCCTAACGGTTAATGGATCTCTGGGACTATATCTAATGCATAATTTGATTTCTGACCCTGAGACCACAACACTGGAAGTTAAGTGAGAGTGGGACACCCGCCCTCCATGTCCCATGTGTCTCAGCAAACGTGGGTGGTAGGGGAGTAGTTCGAGCAGCCAGAGGAAGAGGGTGAAGGAGGAAGGGGGCCACTCCAGGCTCACAGGTGTCCGGGCTCCCGGTTAGCCATCCAGTGGGCCCAGAGCACATTTCGAGTGTGGCAGGTAGAGGAATGAACCAGCCTGGGACAAAGGTGGTGGCCTCTTGGCCATACGTTGGAAACCAGCGGCTGAGTCTGCATCAAGGCTGGCATCTTTTACTGGCCTTTGTTCCTCCCGGCGCCTGAGGTCTCGAGGTGAGGAAGTGACCAAGCCTCTAGGGTCAGGGAGGCCCCTGAGGGCACCCAGGATGCAGGGGTTCCAGGAGAGCTAAGGACTGACTGCACCGCGGGCCCCGAGCGCCTCTGCTGGTGAGGTTAGAAGGAAATGCCTGGCCCGATGCGCAGTGGCTGCCTCTGGATCTCAGAGGGCGCTGAAGGGCAGTCTCCCTGCCCCCAGGGGCCGGTGGGGTGCACGCCGGCACTCATCGCGGTGCGGAGCTCACAAAGGGCGCGGCGACGCTGTCCTGCGTACTAGTTAAGAGCTTATTAGTCCCCTCGGAGCAGTGTGATCCCACTTTGTTCCCAAACGGCGCAAGCGCGCCCTTTCATGCTATTGTGCGCGCCGCGATTTAGCGCGGCCTTTGTGGGCCTGAAAGGACCGAAGGCTTCTCGGGGTGCGCATTCCCGCGGCACCAGCTTCGGCGGCGGCGCCGCCCCACGAAGCCCCAGGCTCGGAGTCCCTAGAGCCACTGCACCCTCCAGCCTGTCTTTCGTGTGCGGCAGCTGGGGTCGATGGCACAAACCGCTGAACCAGAGAATCCCTCAGCCCCCGCTCCCGAAAGCTCTCGCCTACTCCGCCCCGCTTCCAGTCAAAGTGAAAAAATGCATGTGCACCCTTTACCTCTACTTGGAGGCAATTTGACTGGGTTTAAAGGGCTATTGAGGCCTGGAGAGGCCGCCTCTCTGAATAGCTTTGTGCAATGTTTGTAGAGACATTTGCATCTGTTTGCGCTTGGGGAAAGGGCCCTGAAGTCTCGGTAGCCCAAAAGCCTGAGGATTGTTTTGTGTCGCCCCACCCCGCCCTCCCCGCACCGCTCCGCTCCGTGCTAGTCCACGTCTTGCGCCTAGCAGAGGCATGCAAAACCCGCCGGGTTCAAAGATGGGGCGCCCTCGCTCTCGGCCCACTTTTAAACAATTGCTGTTAACAATGCAATTTTAAGCAGAAAATCGTCTAACTAGATTAAATCCACGTGACATAAAAACCAGAGGGGAAAAAGTCCGCATCGGCACAGGAGTTCGGACGCCTAACAGGATAGAAGAGTGTGAAATGCATGCAGAGGTGGAGCGACCGGCAGGTGCCCTGGCCTCCCTTGGGCGGACAAGGGCTGGACTGTCACTCGCCTCCCTCTAGGTCCGATGCCCCTGAAGAGGAAGTGGCTCCGGGGGGCGCAGGCCCACGAGGTTGGTGTCCCACCGTGGGCGACCCAGGGAGGGATGGTGTGTGCCCGAAATCATGCCCTTGTTCCCCAACATACCCGCTACCCCAAACCCCGCGCAGTCTCGACTATTCCGCCCCGGCTACATCCTTCCTTCCCCAAGGACCAGGGGCGCAGGGCAAGGCTGGGGAAGCCGGAACGCCCTCTCCACTCGGGAGACTGAGCAGGCAGGTTCTTTATGGAATCGAATCAAAGTCAGGCCTTAGAAACCCCCATTGCTATGGCAGCAAAGATCCCTGAAAGCGACAAAGCACATAGCCCCTCTCTCCCTCCCTTCCCGGCCCTGTCCTCCGCTCCCCTCCCCCGCGCTTCCAGGAGCCACGCTCTGAGCGCGCTTGGACGGGTTAATCACTGTAAAAACAAAGAGATGAAAGGCTCTCCAATAGGAGAGCTCTCAGTGGCCTAGCGAAGAGGAGGAGACCGCTAGGACCGGACTTCCCCGGCGAGCCGGGAAGGGGCTCTTGCCCTCAACAGGGTGGGAGCTACATCCCGCCATCCCAAGGCGACGCCGCCCACACAATCTGGCGCCTCCCGAAGGGCAGGCGGAGGCGGGCGGAGTGGGACAGACTGTCTCTTCCCTCGCCCCCCACACAACCCCATCAGCAGTCACAAACCCACAAAACAGAAGCACAAAACCCCCGGATTTCTCATGGGCCCTACGGAAAGGTTTGAGAGTTGAAAAAAAAGTACTAGCTCTAAAAAGTAAAACAAACCCCCAGCAAAATATATTGATAGTAATAAGCATTGCATTGTGTGTAATATGATAATATTGTACTTAGCCAAGTGTAAACACAAGTTGCTCTATAAAAATTAAATGTAATATAAGATCTGGAGTCATTTTTATATCTTTGATATATTGTGGGGTGTGACTCAGGAAGAGTTTTTAAAGGCTTACAGGTTTCATTTTAAATCCTTGCCCCCCACCTCCAGCCAGGGCATGGAGTCCAAGGCTGACAGGTCCCTGTTTATTCTGTGACGCTGCATTGGGGTCCCTGACCCACCCTACACCTCACCTCATCCCCACCCCAGCCTCTCAGGCCGACTGACAGGACACTCCTTCATGTGGTGGGAGACCCTGAGACAGGAAACAGAGTAAGGACCTGTCTAGTCACTCTGCCTGTCACAGACCAGGCAGACATGGGTCTGTGGTCTCTGGCTGGTGGTCCTTCCTTCCTTCCTTCCTTCCTTCCTTCCACTTCTGAGTTTCTGCCCTTGGAGAGAACAGGTCATTTAGGGAGATGGGGCATAAAGGGACTAGTCTGCAGTGGCCTCAGGGTCCAGGGCTCCAGCTGGAGGCAGACTTCCCAGGGACCATCTATGAAGTACAGGAAGAAGACCACTGGGCACATGGATGGGGCTGGGAAGGTTATGCCGGCCTTCCAGCACTGCCTATAGGGACAGCTTTCAAGAACTCACTGGAGCTAACTGGAGATTTTTTTCAGCCTTGTTGATGCTGGACCACCCAACCCAGTTCAGAGCATCACCTAACCCAAGTGTCATCTAATCCTCTCACTGTTATCACCCCCTCCCCCCAGGTAAAAAGAGCACCCCACCCACCTCCCACATCACCCAACCAGATTTATTTCCTTAAAGCTGCAGGCTAAGGGTCTAGAACCCTCAGACACTCCCATGGTCAAGAAGAACAGTCAGAAAATCCCCCCCTTCTGGTCTCAGAACCCCCATAATAATAGTAACCAATCCCTAAAAAACTTTTTGGGTAGTGAATGTGGGGAGAAGTGGCTTGAGTGAGGCCTGTCAGATGTCCCTGGAAGTAGACCTGAGGATGCCAGGGGTGGATGGTGGCATTAGCTTCACTTCACAGTTGGAACATGTGTGAAGTCACCCAGGATGAAATGGCACTGCCACCTCCAGCCCTTGCACAGAACCATCTGTCCTCTCTGTCCTGGCAGGGCCAGCTTTGCTGGGACCCCAGACTGTTATTCGGGGATCACTGGGGCAAGACCCCCAGTGACACAAATCCCGAGAAGGGAAGGATCTCTCTTGGTGAGCTTTGCTCCCAGCCTGACCCCTCCCTTCAGCGAGGCAGAGGTTTCTCCTCTCTTCCCATTTGCCTCTCTGGGGACTGTCATCTACCCCCGATTGCCACATTCATCACTGGGGGAGAGGGGTTGATGAGCCCCACTGGGAGAGGGAACAGCGTGGTGCCCATCCCCACCCACTCTGTCTCAAAAGCCTCTATCAGGGAGCCTGCTCCATCCTGACATTGGACCCACTTCCTTTGGTTCGGGCGCCAAAACTTGCCGAGTCCTGGGACCCTTTCTGTGTCCTGCCGGAATCAGCCAGCAACCAGACCACCAGAGCAATACCCCCTCCTTTAAAATCTATTTTCATATCTCCTATTTCCTCTTTTGGGGACACAGGCTTTCCTCACCCCCACCCACCCGTCTTCACAGATGAACATAATAATAGGGTGGGGGTACAGTCTTCTGACTCTAAGGGAGCATCATGCTCAGGGCCCAAGGCTGGGGAGCCTAGCCTTTCCCAGCCTCATACCCTAGCCCCTGGGATCTGGGAAGCCTCAGGCCCCCTCCTCTGATAGAGACAGAGTGGGCTTCCCTTTCTACACTCCTCCCCACAGGACCAGGGCGATGCTGGGATCCCAGTTTCCCTCTTCTCCGCCTGACCCCAAATCACTTTCTGAAATGGTGTGAGACTGCAGGGAAGGCCCACATTACAGTCCTGGGAACTTTTGTTTAAAAGTTCAGGCTCCCAAGATCTGGCTCAAACCCAGGTCCTCCTCCAAGCCTCCACGGGCTCATTTGTAAAATGGGGACAGTAGCAGCCCCTCCCATGGGGCTGGTGGTAGGAGTAAATGCCACAAAAAGCATAAGCAGTTGGCACCTGTGCTGGAGGAAGCACTCCACAGATGTCAGCGATTATTGGCGTCCTCCACCAGGACTCACATCCCCTGCTCCCCCTCTGGGCTCAAAGGGGCTTCCCATTCACTTTGGACGCCACACTCAATATCCTATCCTCACATCTCCTTGTTATTCTTGCAGCACTTGTCATTTATTGAACAGTTCTCATGTTGCGGGCACCGCTCTAAGTGCTTTCCACATGCTACCTCATTGTCACTCCACTGTTACCCTAGCTTATACATGGGGAGCCCACAAACCAGCGCAGAAATATCGAGTCACCTGCCCAAGCTTCACAGCCAGTGATGGAGCTGGGGATTCCTCGTGACTCCAGAACCAGGCTCTGAAACCCCAACAGGCCCCTGGTCATTCCTGTGCCCACATCTGGTGTCCTTTCCTCAGGCCAGTCACCTCCCTCTGAGCCACCCAAGATGGGAAAGGACAGTCCTGAAGGAGCCTGTGGCCTTGACCCAAGCACTCTGGAAAGGGAGTTTGAGCATACCTCTGAATGGGAAGAGGAACCCCCAGTGCGGCAAGGACAACCTGTGTAATTTATCACCCCTCCACTTCCTTCTCAGCCACTTCTTACTTATGTGATAGTCATCAAAGCTGCAGCCTCCATGGTGCTTCCTACTGCCACCCACAGCGCTTGCGGGGCCCCTTCTGTGTGAGACTGGTGCCCCTGGGCTGCCCAGCTGGCAGGGATGCCACTATCCTGATAGGTGTGCCTTGGCACTGCACCTAACTAGTCTAATTAGTCAGAGGCAGGCAGGTGGGACAATATTCCACCCACTGGAGGGACTGTGCAGTCAGGATGAACCAGCCCCCTCGAGCTTTGATCTTGCCCCATTGGAGGGGCCTCATGGACTCTGGCCCTCTGGATCAGAGCCATGCAGATGGGCAGATGGAAGGGAGCCCAGGCTCAGCTCGGGGCTCACCCCCTCACTGCGCCAACACAGCCCAGCAGGGTGTGCTCTGATCTCTGTGATCCATAGGAAAAACAGGTTGCAGCCCCCACAGGAAGGCCGGGCAGGGCCAAACACCTCCCCTGCTATCCACCTTGTCTAGACTAACTTCCTCTCACTGCCCAGGAGCAGAAATATATTTAGGACTCCAACAGACCAAGACAATGAATTCTCTTCCACTGACTGTCAATCAATCATGTCCAAGTTCCTTATTGGAAAGGTGGGGAAACAGAGGCCCCGAGAGGCAGTGACTTGCCCCAAACCAGAGCCCAATGGTTAATAACAAGAAACTGGAGTATGGACCGTCCACCCCAGGAAGATGGTGTTTCCTGGGTAAATGAACGGACATTCCCTGCAGGCCTAACTGTGCTCTAGGTTTCAGGAAAATACCTGTGAGGGACTTGTCTCAGGGCTGATGGGTGTGACCTTCTGGGGTGAAGGCTTAACCCCTCTTAACCTTTGCTCTCTGGCCATCAGTCCCCCTCTTGGCCCCAACTCCTTCTCCAAGGCGAAGTGAGTACAAATCCGGCACCAGTCCACATAGAGGCCACCTGGGGGGACAGAGAGGCCAAGAGGCCCAGCAGGCATAGAGCCCCTTTAAGCCGATCAGCCTTGCCCCAGTGAACCCTGGTGGGAGCGAGGTGGCTGCTCCGTAGGGTGATTGCTGCAGCAGGGAAAAGCTGGGCCAGGGAAGGCCCCTCACGCCCCAGGCCACAGGCCATAGCTGGGATGTGCAAAATGCTCCCAGGACTCGGGGGAGAACAGGTGGGTTTGAAAATCCTGTGGCCCTGTCTGGACAGGCTCCTCCAGAAGCCTGGAAAGGCCTCCGCAGAGACTTTTAGCCTACTTGAAAAAACAAACAGCTTTCAAGTGCTCTCTAGAGCACCTATTTCATGGCAAACTCTTGTCATGCTAATGAAAGACCCTACTTCTGTATTCATTAGAGCACGTCTCCAAAAGACCTCCTCCTAGCTGCTGTGAACCCGCACGCCTTTGTATGTGGGGGTCTGAGAGCCAAGTGGGAGCTCCAGAAAACAGGGCTGGGGCTGCATGATACACCCCGCTGACATGCCTCTGACGTACAAGTCACAGGAAAGGACATGTCACCAACATCTTCCCTACTCAGAAGCCACTTGAAGGGAACCTGCCCTTTCTGGGAGCACCACTAAGAAGCAGGTGGCCAGTCAGGGAGAAAAAGTCCAGGCTGAACAGGGGATGTCACTGAGCTACGCCCAGGACCACAGTGCATCACAATGTACGCCCCCAAGTCACACAGGCCCCTGGTTCCAGTCTTGCCTCTGCACTCACGAGGCAGGACATCTGACACTGCTCTGACATGTGGAGGCCAGGTGCTTTGGAGACTCCCTATTTGGTGCAAGGCCAGTACAGAGCAAATGAGCCCTCAAGGAACCTCTGCTGTGCTGGGCCTTGCCCTGGTCCCAGGCTCAGCACTCGGCACCCAGTCAGATGGAAGAACCCAAGATGGGCAGGTTTGGATGAAGACTTTGGGAGGGAAGCCCCTAGTATCTACTGCAAGAGCACAGAGGAGAGTCCTCACCTCCCTCTGAACCAGGCAGTGCTCCGCGGTTACCAGGCATGCCCCTGGTCAGTGACTAGGTGCTAGGGACTGAGCTGTGGCCCCTCCTCTCACATTCATATGTTAAAGCCCTAACCCCCATGTGACTGTCCTTACAGACAGGGCTTTCAGGAGGTAATGAAGGTTAAATGAGGTCATAAAGGTGGAGCCTGAACCCCACAGGACTGTGGCCTTATAAGAAGAGGAAGAGGGATCTTGCGCGCGCTCGCTCTCTCTCTCTCTCTCTCTCTCTCTCTGCCATTCGATGACACAGTGAGAAGCCAACTGTAAGCCAAGAAGAGAACCTTACCGAAACCTAACCATGCCAGTACCCTGACCTCAGGCCCCCAGCCTCCAGAACTCTGAGAAAACACGTTTCTGTTAAGTCCCACAGTCTATGGCATTTTATCATGACGGCCTGAGTTGACTAGTATGTTTGGCCTCTTCATGCCTCAGTCTCCTCATCTGTCAGGATAATAATAATAATAATCCCTTCCCTGTGGGGTTATTAGACACATAAGGGAGCTTAGCCCAGGGCCAGGCACCATAGTACAGGCTTGATACATGTCATCGCCGTCACGATGGCCCTCCCGCAGTAACATGCATCCCCCCCACTATACTCCTGGTGCAAAGTGACGTGCAGACCCTCAATGATACGGCAGTCTAGAGAAGCAACATCTCTCACCCATCTTCTGGGGTCAGAAGTGGCTTTCGGAGGAGGGGAACATTAAAAACTACGTTTCTAGTGGCTTTGCTGCCCTCCCCCTTGGGGATAAGGGAGGATAAGACTGGAATAGGGATAAGAAGCCAGCAGGAGGAAACAGCTGCAGGATGGGGCTCACCTGTGCCCCTTCCCCACCTCCCCCCTTACCTCGGTGGGGCCATGAAGGGGCAGGATGCTCACACAGAGCAAGAAGAGGGCTGTTGCCTTGGGGAAGAGAAAGCCCTCAAGAGCAGGCCACTGATCTCAAAGGGAAATAATGGGATTTTCTGGGATTCACATTGATCCCCAAAGGAGAAAAGCTTCTGTTTGCCTTTTTTTAAGCCGCCAAACAAGGAACTAAAGCCTCTTTCAGCCCTGAGTCAGGGCTGTCCTTTCTGAAGTCCTTATTATCCCTGGGGCACTGGGAGAACGGCCCCAGTGCCCGGCCCTCCACGCAGGGAGCTTTCCGCTGGTCAGAGGCCTGCCTGGTTTCCTAGCGACCCACGCCCCACTGGACGGCAAGCACTGGCACCTTGACCCACAGATCTTGACTGTGTCCTGGCAAGGGCCTGGCTCCTGCCCTTGATCTGCGCAGGGGCAGATTTCCATATCCAGGAGCAAACACATGAAGCAGTAGCTCTCCAAGCCACCAGACGCCACACACATCCCTCACCCCCACTGACCAATGATGATAACAGTGATAACAGACCAGCCAGCTCTTGGGCAGTGTGATGCCCCAGGGACTGTACTCCTCTCCACGTGGCCTTACCTCTGAGGATCTCAACGCCTGGTGGAACAGCAAGCCTTCACCCCCAAAATGTGGCTCACGGCTCCAGGCCTGCCTAAGTGATTCCAGTGACCATCGCCCTTTCTCATGATTTGGTCATCCTCCACTACTGCTCCCCCTCTGAAAGCTCCCACACACTCAGGCACTCATGCCCACATACTCACCCACACAGCATCACACACACCCTGCACGCACACCCCTGGACTCAGTCTCTCTAGCCTTCTCTCTGTCCAGCTCTTACATCCGGACTCCCTCAGACTCTCCCCCACCCCAACTGCTCTCCCCACCCCTGGCCAACTTCCTCAGACTCCACAAGAGAACCGGTCCTCTGCCTCCCCACTGGCGCCTGGTCCACCCCCACCCACCAGTCCCCCAGCCCAGGAACCCGACGGCTACCTGCTCTCCTCTCACCTCTCCCCCCTCAACTTCTCATGCAGATTTGACCTCCTGAAGGTTTCAGTTTCGAAAAACTAAACTACAGTTCAGTGCAATTGACTCCACACTGCACTCAGAAGAGATAAAGCCAGAATTTCCTTTGGAGGTACACAGGGCACATGACTTAAGCCCTGCCCTCTTTCCAGCATCAGCTCTTGACAGTGCCCCCCCACCAATATGGGTGCATGCACACGTGCACACACCTGTGCACACCCCCCACACAGTGCCCCCCACCAATATGGGTGCATGCACACGTGCACACACCTGTGCGCGCCCCCCCAACACACACACACATGGCATGCTGCTGCATTTCAGTCCTGTGCCCTGTCCACACAGTCCCCTCTGGGTGGTCCGGACAGTCTTTCCCCCCCTCTCAGTGAATTACCAGCAGAAATTCATCTTTTAAGACACCTCAGGGGCCACCTCCTCCCCTGACACCCACTACCACGATCACCTCCTTGTGTCACGTGTCCATGGCAGAGACCATTGCTTGTCTTCCTTCTCCTGCACTAACAGAATGGAATTTTTTAGCTGAGGAAATGGTCAAGAGACTTCCCAGCCTCCATTGCAGCTAGATGTGGTCACGTGACTAAATTCTAGCCAATGGAATAGAAGCAAAAAAGTGGTATGTGGCGGCCTCCAGGACCCCCTCCCTGCTTTTTTTTTTTTTTTTTTTGAGAAAGACAATCTAAACGTTTAATGGTCAGAGGATGACACTTGAATCTTCTCGTCTCGTTATACAGCTCTCACAAAATCTTTACCCCCCAAAACCGGCCTCTTGAAGTGTCGTAAAGTTGTGAAGGAAAAAAATATATTCCAAATACGCGTGTCCTTTTAAGTATGAATTACCGTGTATACTGGACTATAAAGTAACTCGTGGAAGGGTTTTCCTCACTACGTGTCACATAATTTCGGCCACAATGTAGAAAAGGTTTATACTATTAAACCCCTGGGATCAGAACTGACAAAATACTGAGAATCACCTAAATATACATTAAGTAGTCAGGGCCCTGGGTCCAGCTGTCATAAAAGACAAAAATCACGTTCTACCTAAGGCGGGTTCCCTGGAGCGGCGCAGGATGTCCCTCGATGGAGAACGGCATCCCAACCGCAGAAACCGACACTGGAGCTCCCAGAAGCCCCCGCGCGGAGGTGGGCGAGGGTGGCCGGACCCGGATGCTGGGGCTGGGGCGCGCAGAGGAGGACCGTGGCTGGATGAGCGCGCCCACGGTGCTCGCTCCCACTCTTCCCTCTGTGACCTGGACCCTGGACAAGCCCTCTGCGTGGTGCGTGTCCCCACGACCCGCTCTTCCCTTCCCCACTGCAGCGGGGGTGGCACTACTGGGTCTGGTGCGGGGGGGGCCAACCTGCGGGCTGGGATGAGGGCAAACCCAACTCATCACCTGCTCCTATCGGCGCTGCTGGTGACATGGGAGTGAGCTGGGGCTGCAGAAGTTGGGCTCGGGGCTGCCTTCTTGCTGCTGCCTCTCAGTGAGGCAGCCCGTCACTCTTCAGGGTGTTTCCTTCAGGAAGTCAGGAACCTTTCTTTAAGAGACAGCTGCAGTGTGCCCTGTGCCTCTTCTTCATCTTGTTCTCCTTCCTGCCGCCTGGAACAGTGCTACCATCTTGGGTCATGAGATGAAAGCCACCGACTAGGAATGGCAGGCTCCTGAGGGCTTTAGGGAGCAGGGCTGTCCTGTTAGCCATGGACAGAAAATCTGGAGAGAAAGATAAACTTTTACCACGTTTAAGCAATTCTTGCTTTGGATTTTATGTCACTCCAAATGGTGTCCATGGTGCCCTCTTATAATGCAGGCATATTTCTATCACCATGCCCATCACATCGTGATGCAACCACTATTAATGGGTCTAGCCCCCCAACCCCCAACCCCCCATAGACACTGAGCTGCCTGATGCCAGGGGTTATGTCTAAGCCTGCCCCGTATCCCCACAGCCCGGAGCATGGTGGGCACTCAATAAAGAATACAGATAAGTAGATGGATGCTTGACGATTAGACAGGCAGATTTGGAATGAAAGATTTATCTGGGGAAGATAATGTCAGGTGCAATAGCTCAGAGAAACTGTTGTGGTATCCATTCTTGTGCCAGCTCCAGAATGAACGCTGGCCATGCTCTCCAGCTTTCATTGTTCCAGTAGCTGCTTCTGGTCCCTACGGCATGACCAGACCTACCCCTTACTTCCCACAACCAGTACCTTCCACCAGGCCTGTGGGGCTGCAAGCCACAGGTGGGCAGGCAGGGAGCACTGCAGCTACAGGGGGCACTGCAGGTGCCACCACTGCCGTTTGGGACTTGGCTTTGCTAGTGGAGGGCCAGGTGGCACAGCCCAGAAGGACAGGGGGACTGATGCTCTAAGGGACTGAACTTTGACCAACCAGAGACAGAAGCTAGCAGATTAATTCTTTTCTGATCCTCCTCTGGACTGTTTGGAGACAAAGTAGCCCTATACCACCTCTCCGAAGGTGTCTTGCAGAACCAAGCAATCAGCTGTGCTGGTTATGAGTGATCAACTCATGACCCACCCCCTCATTTCCTCTCTTACTCCCCTTCCCCCTTACTCCTGCTTTCCTGGATTTGAACTCCCAACAAAATGTTAGCACTTGAGTTCTGTGCTCTGTTTCTAAGGGTCCTGATGGTTACCAAGTTTAGGGGATAGTGAACTGGCTGCTGGGGTCAGAGGGCAGGAGAGTGATAGGGTGCAAGGCTGGTAATTTAGCTGGTGCTGGGTGAGCAGCCGGGAGTGATTGGTTGTCAAGCCAGGAGTCTGTGTTTCTTCTTGAAGCCACTTGGGTACCATGAGGACCACAAGATGCCTGCACTGTTGCTGCCACAAGCTGGCCAGAAGCTTCCCCCACCTCCTACCCTGCCACAAAGCTGGGGACTTCCATGGTGCACAAGCAGTGGCAGAGCAGGTTGGCTGTGCTAAAACGAGCATCTCCTCTGGCTGACCATTTCACTTCTAAGAAAATTTCCTACAGGTCCACCCACACATGTGTGCAGAGTTGAATATGTAAGCGATTCAAGCCAGGCCAATTAGACTCCTTTCCAGGACCTTCGCTGGAATTAATGAGATTGACACCCTCTTTTCTGCTGAGGTTGTCAAGCTCATAAGACATAAACTTGGAATAGGATGGTGGCTTTCTTGCGTTCACGTGGAGAGAGCCTCTCTGAGAACAAAGCCAGAGAGAAGCAAAGCCAAGAATAGGAGGGAGGGAGGGAGCAAAGAGAGGGAGAAAGTTAGCTAAAGCCACCATACTGGTTCCATTGTCCTTGAAGTTGAAGCCAGACTCATGGCTTTTCAGCTACACAAGCCAATACATTTCTCTTTTCAATAATGCCAGTTTGTCTTCGGTTTCTATCATTTGCAAGTGAAATGTACTCATCAATACAATGTGTAAGGGTGTTTACGACAGTGTTGTTTTAACAGCAAAAATGCCCGTCACAGTACCTTATTTAAATAACTTGTGGTACATGTACAAAATGGAACTGGGCAGCTGTCACAAAGGAGGAGCAGAATTCCACCTGCCCACACAGAAAAACACCCATGCTAATATTAACATATTAGTGAAAAAGCCAAGGAGCATGATCACATACGTGACATTCTCCAAAAAGTGTGTGATGTTTAAAGGATGGACATACATCCTTGCACCACGCATTTGTTTGGATGTACACGAAGTTTTGGGGAAGTCACACACACTTGTTTGTTACTAAGCATAGTTTCTGTGTGTGTGCATTGGAGCGTGCTCACTAAAGGCACCGTTCTGAGGTCTCCACATGGATCATCTCGTCTTATTCCACAGCAGTCCAACGAGGTTGATAGCATTATTAGCCCATTTTACAGCTGCGGAAACTGCGGCACTGAAAGCTGGAGCATGGACCTAAGTCACAAGACAGCCAGTAGCCCTTCCCTGGCCCAAGGTGCTGGTTTCCTCTAGGCAGTGGGCAGACAGGTCAGGAGAGGTGACTCACTTCTTGCACTGTTCCCTTCCATACTGCTTGTTTGGTCATAAAAGCCATGCATGCACAGGGCAAAATGCAAGCTAACGGAAGAAGAGCTTGGAGAGGGCCGTCCTTCATGTGGTGTGGCAGCCTGAGCAACCAGAACAAGCTGGCTTAGCTGAGGGAACAGCTCTGTGGCTCAGACAGGAGCCTGGGGTAGCAGCAGGGGGCCCGAGTCCCCTTGGACTTGGCTCTGCTTGTGCGGAGCCTGAGCTAATGGGCTGCCCACTGTCTCCCTCATCCAAGCAGACAGGGCCTGCTGATGGTCACCCATCCTCAAGGAAGTTAGCCTCCACTCCCCAGATCCAAGGAGTCAGGGGGCATCTGGACCCCCAGAAGAAGGTCAGCCTGGGCTGAGAGTCAAGCAGCCCCACCCTTGCTATGAGTGACATTGCCTCAGATGTCCAGCAGGGTGTCCGTCACACAGGGCCTCCCCAACAGAGGCATAACCCCCACACCCGGCCTAGTCCCCAGGGATATGCCCTTTGTTGGGGAATAAGACGCTCCCTGAAAGGCTTTGTCATTGCTGCTACAGTGACCTCACCTCCCGAGGGAGAAGACCTGGCCATGCAGGGATCCGCTGCTCTGGTCTCTTCACACTGCATTTGGCCACAGGCTGCTTGCTGGGCATTGTGAGTGGTCCTGGCCTTGAGATTATCTCTGAGCCCAGAGCTCTCCGGTGTGCCAGGTGGGCAGTCAGCCCTGTGAGGGTGCGGGGGGGCAGTGGGCGGAGGTTAGAGGGCAGCACCCAGCAGACCTCCATTAACCCATTCAGTGCAGGATTGGCCTGAGCTGACCCCTCCCTCTCTCGTATGCTTCCATCTCACTCCTTCAGTGAAAATGTCTGCTACTCCCACCCCAACCCACCTGCAGCCCCAACTTGATAATGAGCCCTGAAGCTTAGAAACCCCAGGCCTCTGCTCCCATGACATGCCTTCGTAGGAAGCCCAGGGTAGCCAGGTTGAGAGCCCAGGTTTGGCATCTGAGACCGGTAGGTTCAAATCCTAGGTCCCCCACTTTCTATATGCATTCAGTGAACAAGCATTGACTGTGTGTCTGCTCTGTGCCGGGCACTGTGCTGAGCCCTGGAGATAGAGGCGTGATAGAGCTATGAGAAAACTCACAGGTCCTGCCCTCTTAGAGTTCACGGTCTGATGGGGAGAGAAATTTCTAACACATCGTTGTGTGGATCTTCTGGTGAACATCTTACTACTACAAAGGATACAAAGAAGGGGCACATATGCTGAGACTGCTGAGGGTGGGGTGGTTGGGGATTCCAACCTAGTCTAGGAGGAAGGCTCTTGGGAAGAAGGATGCATGGGAGCTCATTTTGGAAGTTGGGGATGGGGGTGGACAAAAAATAGTCCACTCAGTAGAAACAGCATGTGCAAAGGCCCTGTGGTAAGGGAGAGAGTGCTACATAGAAGGCCGATGTGTCTATAGTGCAGAAAATATGAGGGAGAGTGATGAGAGACACGAGTGGGAAGTTCAGCAGGGACCAGAGCCACGGAGAGTCACTGAGGGAGGGAGAGCTAAGGCAGGGGGTCCTGGAACCAGTTTGTGTTTTTAAAAGACCATTCTGGCTGCAGACAATGTAGGAGCACAGCCTGAACAAGCCACACACCTCCGGACCTCAGTGTTCTGCTCTGTTAAATAGTAATGATACTATTCCTGCCTTTGAGGTAGTCAAGAGGATTATATGACCTCCTCTGTGAAGCATTTAGCAAAATATAGGGCCCACAGTAGCAGCTCAAACCAGGACAGTTGCTGTCATTGGAGACTGAGGCTGTCCTGGGACCTTGGGGTGGGAGAGTTAGCAAGGCTGAGAAGTGGGCTCTGTTCACAGGTCTCCGAGTCCTCATTTCACTGAATGGGCCACAAGGCTCCCCAGAAGACAGGTGCTGTGGCTTCCGCAGGGAAGGAGCTAGAGGCGTTCACCAAAAAGTGAGTGAGAGAGCGGGCCTGGGCCGGAGCCCATAGCCCACAGAAAGGGCAGGGAAGAGTAGAATGGGAAGAGCCTGGGGAGGGCTGGCCTCCTGTGTGCATGCGGCTCACTCGGGCCTCAATTTAGGGACAGGTAGCTCAATGCCGTCTCCATTTTGCAAACAAGGAAAGTGAGGCCAGGAAGGTAAAGTCAGAACCCCTTAGCTGGTGAGAGGAAAAGGTGGGCTGTGAGCCCAGGCTGTTCACTTCTAGAACCACAACTACTGAGCCAGATTCATGCCAGCAATGAGGAGTAGGTGTCCAGGAAGGGACAGAGAAGCTGAGAGGGAAAGGGGTCGGGGACAGAAGGACCAGGCCCACCCAAGAGCTGCCTGTTCTTCCTAAGGCTTGATTACCCAGCGTCCCTGGGTGCTCTGGCAAATGGATCCTTTCAATTCCTTCTCTCAGCCCGTCACACTGTGCAGTAAGTCCTGCTCCTGACAACTCGACAGGACAGAAGGGTCCTGGAGGAGGTGTCAGTGACTCTGGGCATTGAAGGATGGACAAGAGTCAGCAAGGACATTCCGGGGGGAGGCACAGCAGATCAAAGGGCTGGAGACAGAAGTGGGAACTACACAGCCTGGGTGGGGAGAGGGAGCAGCCTGGCCCAGCTGGAAGGAAGGGAGGGCAGGAGAGGGGGCACTGGGAGATGCTCTCGGGGGGGCAGGTCCTGGGGGGCCTGGAGCATCAAGCTAAGAGCAGATCGTGTAGACAATTGTGTGTGAGCAGATGACTCACAGGATAAAGGTATCTCTTTATCATCAAGATGGACTTGGTGGGGGGCGGTGTAGCAGAAACCAGGTCAGTGCCTTGGAGGCCCATCAGGGCAGGTGTTTGCCTGGCGGCTGGTGGGCAGGATGAGGCAGGTGCAGAAGGCTTTGGCCCTGGCCCGCCCCTTCTCCTCAAAGGCTGCTCCAAGGCCGTATTCTGGCCCAGCTAACTCCCCTGCTGATGGCTTGTGTCCCCTCAGACCCCCCAAGGCTAATCAGCTTAGGATGGCTGCAAAGGAGAGGCTCCAGACCTGAAGGGCCCTTACTCTCTGAAGCTACAAATTAACACTTCAATTAAAAGCCAACCAAGCCACACCCGACATCCACACTCTCACTGGGTGAGGATTTAATTAAGACATGGTGGGGAAGTGGCAGGACAGGAGGTGACCTTGGAAGGCCCCACCTTGAGCTGACCATCTCCGGCAACTTTTTGTTTCCAGCTCAGTCCAGGGGCTTGAGACCACTGAGCACACTAGAGGCAGTGGAATTTCCCAAGATGCCAGGGGTTTCTGTCGCCAAAAATACCCATTCCTGGGCCCTACTCCAGGGTCACTGAACCCAACTCTCAGAGATGGGCCCTTGCATCTGCATTTTTACAAATTCCCAGAGCAGGTTCTGATGCCTGTGAGTGTGTGAGAACACTCCCTTTGGGGCCACTTTGGTAGCAGTTTGGAAAGCAGTTTAACACTGGGCTGACATGGCTGGAATGTCAGAATAGAAAATACCAGAGTGCATCGCACAGAGTGGAGGGAGGTATTACTCTGTGAAACTTTGGCTTTAGTTATAAATGCGTGTTGCTGTATATTGGGTTGCTATGAAAAATATATACGTGAAATAAATATACAAAATGTGTGTGTGTGTGTGTGTGTGTGTGTGTGTGTGTGTTTTACTGTGGGTTTCAGTTAAAAAAACGTTTGGAAGCCCCACATCCATAATTCTTCGGCAACAAAGAGGTACCCACATCCCCCACAAAGCCCTAGGCACCCAGTTCATAGATATGCCCACACTGAGACCTCAGCTGTTTCTCCGAGCCTACTGGTCTGAAACGTCATGCCCACTGGCAGCCCGCCCTCCCCGGGAAGACAGGTGAGAGGATGCAGCCAACCCCCAGCTGCTCCTGGGGGTAGCAGCCCCATTCTTGGCCCAGGCCAGGGCAGGTTTTAGAAAGGAGACCCCTCCCCAAAGAGACTGGAAACAGACTGGGGCTTGCACTGATGACAAGCAGAATCCCCAGGTCAGCCTCTGCGCTTGGAACAGCAACAGACACATCCATTCCTTCCAGAGCCCACTGCCTGCTTGGGAGACAGAGAAGTAAGTGCAGGAAAGAACCTGAGGACATCACAAGGCCAACAGAGCAGAGGGAGGGACGTGAAGGGAGGCCTGGGTGTGCGGGAGGTGGGCTGGGCAGGCAGGCTGCCTTCCGAGTGCCACATTCCCCGGCCCTCGTGGGGCCATGCTGAGCCTGCCCTCTCTGCCTTGGAAATCCCTTTGAGCTCCAGAGGGCAGATGGGGGTCAGAGAGTGATGAGCCCTGGCCCCAGCCCTGTTTGAAATCGAAGCATCCTGGGCCAGGGGCGAGGCCTTCGAGGTGGGGTCGCCACCTCCAGGGCAGTGGCATCCACCCGCCTGGGCCTGGCCGTTGCTAGGGCCCCTCTTCGGAGGCATCAGGTTATAGGGCCGCGTGGAGCAGCCCATCTGCCGGCTAACTTCTCACTTTCCCCCCTAAGGCTGCCTGTGACCCGGCTCCCCAGGCTCTGGCCCGTGTGTAAAGTGGCGGGGGGCCTTTATTCCCACTGAGCCCCTTCTCAGCAGCTCACAGCCAAACTGCTCTTGGATTACATTTTGATGAGTTTTCAATTTAGACCCAGCAGACAAGGGAAAGGAGGGGAGGGGAGAGGGGGCGAGGGGGGGGTTCGGCGGGCAGGGGAGCCCGCGGAATAAATGCAACAGATGGGTCCAATTGTGCTGCCTAGGCAAATGAAGGAAGACATCTGTAGCTCCCGAACACTGGTGGTCTGAAACGCAATTAGCCCTCTGTGAAAGGGGCCCCTCGCAGCCCCCTCGGCCAATCCCCTCCGAGGCACTGCTCATGTTACAATGGCCTTGACCACAATCCATTGAGCAGAAAAAGGAAAAAAGAAAAGAAAAGAAGAGAAAAGAAAAGAAAAAAAAGAAAGAGGGAGAGAGTAATCCAGGAGTTGTTGGGCGCTGGGGCTGCTGGAAGACTTGCTGTGCAGGAAAGGAAAGGTTACTTACGTTTCTGCTTTTCTCTTTTTTCCTCTCAATATATCTGATGCAGGTTCTTACTGAAGAGAAGGAGAGGAGGAAAGGCCTTATTTTCTGACTGGTGAGGCTATGTGGACTCACATCTTGAGTGGTTATTAATCTACCAATTGCTCAGAAACCTCGATTTTGTACTGACATTCGGAAAATAATGAATGAAGACACAAGTCCCTTTGGTTGCTAGAGGGCCTCATCTCCTGCCCCCTGCGGGGTGAGAAAGTTGTCATGTGGTAAGTCCCCTTCTGCAGGTGATAATTATAATGGTTGCTGCAAGTTGCAGGATGTTGGTTCTGCCTGGCTCCTCTGAGGACCCGCCTCTTCCCCACTATCAGGGAGCCCAACTGGAGAAGTGGGAAAGGATTGGGGCCTCCTTTATTCATGCATATTTATGATTGGTGGTGCCTAGAAGAAAAGGGGGGAAGCCCAGTACAATGGTGCGCGCTGCCCCTGGGGGGTCAGGGCACCTTTAAATTACCCTCTTGGCTTTGTTCCCCTCCAAGTTCTCCTGTGCCTCATCTGGGAGATGGCAGCTCCACCCAAGGAGGTGAAAGAAAGCCCATATTTGAGAAACCCCTCCTCTGGTTTCTGCTGTCTGTGCCCAGGGAGAGCCAGCGGGCAGCCCACAGGCTCTGAAGCCCAGGTCTCAGGGGCCCCTGTAGCACATGCGCTCAGCCATTCAGTCCCGCCTCTACTAACAAGAACCTCTGCTCAAAGTGGACGGCCGTGCTCCCTGCTTGTTTTCATTGTGGCAAAACGTACAGAACAGGCCCTGGCCAGGTAGCTCAGCATGTGAGAGTGTGTCCCGATATGCCAAGGTTGCGGGTTCCATCCCCGGTCAGAATCAACCGATAAATGCATAAATACGTGGAACAACAAATCTAGGTTTTTTTCCTCTCTACCTTGCTCTCTCTCTCTTGCTCTCTCTCTCAAATCAATAAAACACACATACATAACATAAAGTTTACTGTTTTTATGGGTCAGGGCTATTAAGCACATTCACACTGTTGTGCGACCATCACCACCGTCCCTCTCCTGAGCTTTTCCAGCAACCGGATGTGAAACTCAGTGGCATTTAATAAGTAGCTCCTCATTCTCTCTGCCCCCAGGTGCTGGGCAAACATCATCCTACTTTCTGCCTGTACGGATTTGACTACTGTGGGCACCTCATGTAAATGGATCATACAGAATTTGTCTCTGTACTGGCTTATTTCATTTAACATAAGTCCTCAGGGCTCATTCGTGTGGTGGCACGTGTCCGCATTTCCTTCCACTTTAAGACTAAGTGATATTCTATTGTATGTATAAACCACACTTTAAAAAAGATTTATTTCAAACTTATTCACGAATACAATTTCATACTGTTTTTTTTTTTTATCCTCACCTGAGGACATGCTTATTGATTTTAGAGAGAGGGGAAGGAGGGAGGGAGAGAGGGAGAGAAACATCAAGGCAATAGAGAAACTGCAATCATTTGCCTTTCATGTGCACCCCGACCAGGGACTGAACCAGCAACCTAGGCGTGCGTCTTGGCCAGGAGTCAAACCTGTGACCTTTCAGTTTATGGGATGACGCTCCAATCACCTGAGCCACACCGGCGAGGGCATATCAGCCACATTTTATTTACACACTCACTCATCGGCATTTGGGTTTTTTCTGCCTTTTGGCTGTTGTGCATAGTGCTGCTGTGAGCGTGGGGTACAAATATCTGTTTGAGTTCCTGCTTTCAGTTCCTTAGATATAGACCCAGAAGTGGGAATGCTGGGTCATACGGTAATCCTATGTTTAATTTTGTTTTGTTTTTATTTGTTTTTTTTTTTCCTTTCTACTCCCAATGTGGATGCTCTGATGAAGGAAACAATCAGTTCAGTCCCAGGAAGATGCATTTTAAAGACCAAATTGATGATGGCTTCCAACAGTCTTAGGAACCTGGTCCTTGGACTCACATTGAAGCCCGGCCCTGCTGTTTTTGTTTGCTTTGATTTAGAATTGTGCATGATGCACGCCCCAGGGGTCTCCATGGGACTCAGCTGGTTATTGACGCCAGTTTGGGGTTCACAATCCATTCAGCTCAGGCCCCCGTCATCAGGCCTGCTCACTCCAGGCCCTTTCTCTTCCCAGGTCAGGCTATGGGTGCTTTAGTGATCCAGTTGTTTGGGTTTTTTTTTCTTGTTATTGTTGTAAATTATTCTCGAGGGCTTAGACAAAGTCATTGATTTTGGTGCAAAGACTCCTGGTGTTCCAGCTCCCTCTTTCAGAGGCTCATGTGTCCCTGTGCCTGCAGAGTCACGGAACCAGGCATGGTCACTGAGCCGCGTATGGAAGCAACACAGGTCACCCCCCCGCTGTGGCATTTCTTTGCCAGCACAAGATTCTCTAGCCCTCTTTCCCTCTGTCATAGTGAACCACAATGTTGCAGAGAGTGGATCTTCCTTTAGCCCATTTGATGGGTTCTTATCTCGGCACGGCCCAGCCCATTCCCAGGAAAACACAGACAAGGGCTAGAACAGGGGTTCTCAAATGTTTCAGTCTCTTAAACACTATTGAGAACCACAGAGGGCTTTTGTTTATGTAAATTATACCTGTTTACCTTTTTAGAAATAAAAAAATACTTATCTAAATCATTCTAAAGTAGCAATCATAGGGGAGGGTCTAAGCTGGTGACACTGGAGATTCCTGAACTTACTCCCTCCCGCAGACACCCCGAATGTAAAGTGATTTCCTCTGAGGGGAACCCAGAAACTAGCACCTGCTACACCTGGAGAGAACGAGAAGAACACCCACACCCCTACGGGTAGAGTAGGAAAGGCTGAGACACACTCTCAGCATAACCCCTGCCCCAGACAGTGCCATACAGCCAGGAGGGAACTCCCAGCGTGTAGCTTCTCCCTCAGGAGCAAAGGGGTTGGACCCCACATCCCACATCTAGCATCCCAACTTGAAGCGCCCACCCGGTAGACGGGTCCCCAAAACATGGAGCTCTGACAGCCAAGGGGACTTGTATCCACGAGTCTCTATGTAGCAAATACCTATGGGTGGTTAGCACTTGCAATGCTAACCTTCACACCCCATGCTGGGCTCAGGGGCTTCACACAGAGGGCACAGGCTACATCACCCATTTGAGAGTCTTTCCCTGAGAAGGGTTTGAATACATACTTTACAAGCTGCTGCCTGAGGGTCCTGCTTCTAATCAGCCTGCATCTAGAGGCTGACTGTGATCCTCCCCTTCGGGACGTTGATTGGACTGAGCACTACTGGGAGCCACTAAGAGCAAAGTATGCTGCTTGGACAGTCACAAAGACTCCAAATGGTCAAAGCAAGCTTAAGAAAGGAGAACAATGCTGAAGTCATCAACATCCTGATTTCAAACTATATGATAAAGCTATAGTAATCAAAACAGTATAGTATTGGCATAAAAACAGGTACATAGATCAATAGAGCAGAATAGAAAGCCCAGAAACAAATCTATGCCTATATATGGTCAATTAATTTGCAACAAAAAAAGGAATATACAATGGGGCAACGATAGTTTCTTGAACAAATGGTGTCGAGAAAACCGGGTATCCATGAGCAAAAGAGTGAAATGGGACCACTGCTTTACACCATAGATAAAAATCAACTCAGTATGGGTTAAACATTTTGGCCTTAAACAAGTGGTCTTAAACAGAGGACTGGAAGCCATAGAAGTTCCTAAAAGAAAATATAAAGGGTGAACTCCTTGACATTGATCATGGCAATGATTTTTGGATTTAACACCAAAAGTAAAAGAAAGGAAAGCGAAAATAAACAAGTAGGGCTACATTGAAATAAAAAAGCTTCTGCATGGAGAAAGAAATTATCAACAAAACGAAAAGGCGACCTAACCTATGGATGGGAGAACACATTTGCCAACCATGTATCTGACAAGGGGTTAATGTCCAAAGCATACAAGGAATTCATACAACTCAATAACAAAATAACAAATAATGCAATTTAAAAATAGGCAAAGAACCCAAGTAGACATTTTTCCAAAGAAGACAAACCAATGGCCAACAGGTACATGAAAAGATGCTCAACATCACTAATCATGAGGCAAATGCAAATCAAAATCCCAATGAGATTTCACCTCACACCCATTAGGATGTCTCTTATCAAAAAGACAAGAAATAGCCCTGGCTGCTGTAGCTCACTAGATTGAACACAGGCTGGGAACCAAAGGGTCTCCGGTCAGGGCACATGCCTGGGTTGTGGGCCAGGTCCCCAGTGGGGACCATGTGATAGGCAACTACACATTGATGTTTCTTTCCCTCTCTTTCTCCCTCCCTTCCCCTCTCTCTAAAAATAAGTAAATAAAACCTTTTTAAAAAGACAAGAAATAACAAGTGCTGGTGAGGGTGTGGAGAAAAGGGAACCCTTGTGCACTATTGGTGGGAATGTGCACAGGCACAGCCACCGTGGAAAACAGTGTGGAGGTTCCTCAAGAAATTAAAAGTGGAACTACTATATGATCCAGCAATCCCACTTCTGGATATGTACCTAAAGGAGATAAGGACACTATCTTGAAGATATATCTGTTCTTCCACATTCATAGCAACATTATTTACAATAGCCCAGAACCTAAGTGTCCATCAACAGATGAATGGATAAAGAAAAAAGTAGTAATTTCATATTAGTTTTTTCCATATGATGGTTCTAGTTAGTGCTTAGTTGTCTTTAACTTCATTCAAAACAATTTTGTTAGATTGTATTGTGACAGCTGTCATATCAGTGTGCCTTTAAAAAACTTAATCAAAACTGGTGAATTTTTGTGCAGCCATTTTAATATTGAAGATGGAAGAAGATGTGCAACATTTTTGATGTATTGTCTTTTATTATTTCAAGAAAGGTTAAAACACACTGAAATGCAAAAATAAGATTTATGCAGTGTATGGAGAAGGTGCTGTGAATGATCAAAAGTGTCAAAAGTGGTTTGTGAAGTTTCTTGGTGCTATTGACATGTTGGCCAAATAATTCTTTGCTGTGGGGCTGTCTTATGCGTTGGATATTTAGCAGCACCCCTGGCCTCTACCCACTAGAAGCCAGTAGTGGGAGATAGCCAACATACTCAAAATATCCAAGTCAATAAAGTTATTGGTGAAAGTGGAAAATGTGTCTTTTATTTTACGAAAGATGCCTAAATGAACTTTATGGCCAACCCAATATATACGTATATCACAGTCTTGAAAAAGAAGGGAATCCTGCCATTTGTGACAACATGGATGAACCCAGAGGGCCTCATGCTAAGTGAAATAAGCCAGACAAAGAAATAAATACTGAATGGCATCTCTCTCTTTTTTAAAAGATTTTATTTATTTTTAGAGAGAGGAGAAGGGAAAGAGAAAGAGAGGGAAAGAAACATCAATGTGTGGTTGCCTCTCACATGCCCCCTACTGGGAACCTGGCCCAAAATCCAGTCATGTGCCCTGACTGGGAATTGAACCAGAAACCCTTTGGTTCGCAGGCTGGCACTCAATCCACTGAGCCACACCAGGCAGGGCTGAATGGTATCTCTTATATGACTAAAAAAATAATGTGAAACTCATAGAAACAGACAGTAGAATGGTAGAATGTTGATTGCTAGGAGCTTGGGGGTGAGAGAAATAGGGAGCCTGGTAAAAGGAACAAACTTTCAGCTGTAAGATAAATAAAGTCTGGGATCTAACATATAACATGTAACTACAGTTGACAATACTATATTGTAAAATTGGGGCTTGTTAACA
Source organism: Macrotus californicus (assembly GCA_007922815.1). Classification (NCBI taxonomy): domain Eukaryota; kingdom Metazoa; phylum Chordata; class Mammalia; order Chiroptera; family Phyllostomidae; genus Macrotus; species Macrotus californicus. The sequence continues at coordinate 189,791 of VMDR010000174.1, read as the reverse complement.
GTAGAACTTGAGTGTTCTTTAAAAAATAAAAAACAGCCCTGGCTGGTGTACCTCAGTGGGCTGAGTGCAGGCCTGCAAACCAAAGGGTTGCCGGTTCCATTCCCAGTCAGGGCACATGCCTGGGTTGTGGGCCAGGTCCCCAGTAGGGGGTGCACAAGAGGCAACCACACATTGATGTTTCTCTCCCTCTTTCTCTCTCCCTTCCTCTCTCTCTAAAAATAAATAAAATCTTTTTAAAAAATGAAAACTAAATATGTGAAGTGATGAATGTATTAATAGTGGGAATCTTTTAGAATATATACATATATCAAATCATGTATACTTTAAATATATTAAAATTTTATTTGTCAGTTATACCTCAATAAATCTGAAATAAATAAATAATGTTAACATGTAACATTTTTAATGAAAAATAACTATACTTTTCAAAATGAAAAATTAGTGAGAAGGGTGACATTGCTTTACTTTTTTTTTTTTTTGGCAAATCTTTGTAAATATCTGGCTTAATAGAAGACTAGATTCCGTACCCATTTCTGTATTCAAGCTGGCCTGATATGTTGTTGACGTATATGAAATACAGTCTTAGCAAACATGTAACTGGAAAAGCACAGCCCCTATGGTCCCCATAGGAGGGTCTTAGGGGGAGCCCCAGGGTCCTTGGGACACCCTTTGGGAACCTCTGGGCTAGAGCAGGCTGAGAGAGCTGGCAGTTGAGGGGGGGTTGCCCAGTCCAGAGGCAAGGGGACGCTGGATACTGAAGCAGGAAAGAACGGATAACCTGGCAGGTTGAAGCCACTGGCCGGGCTCTTTGGAGGGTGGGTTATGGTCTGGCTCTTTGGAAGGCCTGCCGAACAAGAAGGCAGGAGTGGATGAGGAAACCGGGGGGCCAGCTGTGGGCCTGAGTTTCTACAGCCAGCAACAGGGGGAGCAGAACTTGGGGCCACCTGGGGTTCTGACAGCAACTGTCTCCTCTGCCTACTTGGCCCAGGCATTAAATGCTAGGAACTGGCATTTAAGACAGTCTTCACCTTTGCCCGCCTTCATTTGTAAAGCTGTCTATCAGATGCTGAGGTCTTAGTCAAAGGCTGTACCCTCGGGCTCATCAAGTCGTCTGGGAGGGTGGATCCGGGAGAACTTCAGCCCGATTCCAGGCTCCTGGCACGTGCCCTGGAGGCTCCTGGCAGTTCTGAGGACCTGGAACATTTACATGAGGCCAGACCCCAACCAGGAACACCCTATGGAACACCCTACGGAACCCCTGGTGCTATGAGGGGCAAAGACATGCGCCCTCCTCATAAACGACTGTAAGTAAAACTAGACATTGTTAGTAAAAATCTGTATTTTATTTTTATATAAATTTAATCTTCACGTGTTTTCTTACATTACCTTTTGTCCCCAGCAACCGAAAAACCTGTTTCATTTATTAAGTTCTCACAAAATGCCAGGGATTTCATCCCAACCTACTTCAAGGTCAGAGTCTTATTCCCTTTAACTGCTTAAGAGCTTAGATTCTTGTGTGTGTGTGTGTGTCATATTGTTTCGATAACTTTTTTTTACTTTAATATAAGTTCAAACACAAAACAGTCGCAAAACTCCTGAACACCCAGCTTCCTGAATTGCTGACACTTTCCCACGTTTCTTTCTATCAGCCTCCAGGTAGACAGGTAGAGAAAAGTACTTTTCTAAGCTGCGTCACTGGCAAGCCAGCTGCAGACAGTGTTACCCTTCAGCGCTAAGAACTCCAGTGCGTGTTTGCTCAGAAGAGAACATTTTTAAACCTAAGCTCAGTGCCATTATCAAAATAAGGAAATGTAATGTTGACATATGCTAATATGCAATATCCAGTTCACATTCAAATTTCTCCGATTGTCCCAGTAGCGTCCTCTCCACCTATTCCCACCCCCCACCCCAGGTCAGGATCCAGTCTAGAATCATGCGTTGCTTTTGGTTGTCAAGTCCCTTTATTCTCCCTAATCTGGAATTGTCCGGCAGCTTTCCTTTATTTTTTTCATGACCTTACATTTGGGGGGAGTACAATCATTTTGCATGATGTCCTCAGCGTAGACTTGTCTGATACTTCCTCACATCAGATCTGGGCTTTACATCTTGGCAGGAAGACCACAGAAGTGAGGTGTTCTCCCCAGCGCACCCCCTGAGGAGATGCTAGGTGTGGAGTTGTCTGTGTCCGTGATGTTCACTTCAATCATTTGGTTAAGGGATGCGGGCCAGAACGCTTCGCCGTGAAGTTTCTGATTTCCTATGCAATTGATAAGTAATTTGTGAGGCGAGTCTTTGAGGCTGTAAAGATCCTGATCCCCACCAAAGTCCCACCCGCGAGTTTTAGCACCCATTGATGATTTTTGCTTAGATCAGTTATTACGTGTGTCTTCAAAATGACAATTTTCCAACTCCATCGTTCTTTCTACACTCATTAGTTGGCATTCTACAGACAGGACACGTTTTTCCCTTCTGCGCCATTTATGATTCATTCAAGCATTCATTTTGTACTAGTTTAAATTCTCAAGTTCATATTTTATTCAGTGGGTAGGGTCTTTTCCAATCATTGTTTGTCGTGATGTTCAAATTGTTCTAGACATGACTTGTGGGAGTCTCTTCAATCTGGCTTCTAGGTCACTTTGACATGCCTCCATCATCCTTTCTGGCGTGAACCAAGGTTCCACGCCCAGCTGGTACCTTTCCTGCCCCCGCACTCTTCCAAGGAGCCCTGGTTCGCTTTTTCAGTAAGGAACGGTGTTCAGAAACCAGGATCCAGACACTAAATGCAATCATTGCAACTGGGGTGTTTTTGCGTCCAGATCCTTTCATTGTACAGAGCTAGGAAATACATGCATGTGTGTACATGTGTGTGTGCATGCGTGTATATGTGTATATTTGTTCGTGCATGCATGTATTGTATATGTTCCTGTGCTGATGCCTCCAGTCCTGCAATTCCAACTCACAGGATTCTTCCCAGCCTTCCTCCACTTCATATTTTCACTCCCTTCTCCGCAGTGAGAACCCGACTCTCAGCAGGATCCCTATATTCACTCACGTGTGCAGCACCAGAAAGCTGCTATACCTGCACTGCTGTGAAACACACACCTTCCCAGTACAGTTTAATATTTGCAGTTCTTTTTGCCTTGGACAAAGGGTATACAGTCCAAATACTGGGCTCGAAACTTTCTTGGGTTACTTTTCTTTTTCTCCCGTCAGCGTGAGTATGTCGTTCACCACTGTTGTTCAGAGGAGGCTCATTCTTTCCACGTGTATTCAACCTCAGGCTTTCTGCCATCGCTGCTGATTTAGTGGAGCCTGGACCCTCACACACTAACTATTTCTGCAATTCGTGCCCAGGTGTGGGCCCAAGCAGTGTGGGGCTTTGGGGCGTAGTTCTGTGGTTTTTTCTGGTCCCTTGACAACACATATTTTCATCCTGATTTACATTTCTGGGGGACTTCCCACTGTCTTCTCAAACTCAGCAGGCACACACTGTCTTCCCTCCTTTCCGACCTGAGCTGCACTAACCCTTCCCTCGCTCCTGGCTCTGTCTGTCCGTCTGCCTCTCAGACACGCCTGTCCGTTCTCTCGGGCACCACACCCTTTAGGGTCCAGCCCAAGGCCCAGTCCTCCGAGCTAGTTAGGATGACAGGCTGGACCCAAGGAGGTCACCTCCAGACTTCCAAGTGTCAACCTAAAAATGGCCCCCGGGGTAGCGGGTGCCCTTCTGCTGTTGCCTCGGCTTCCTTGAGGGCAGACCTAGAGGAAGGAAGCTGGTGTGAAATTTGCACACTGAGGCAAGTCTTTCTATGATGGGAATGCAGCCTGAAGCAAGCAGGCCCCTAGCAGAGGCCTGAGACCATGGTCTGGAGCAACCCCCCCTTGGTTTCTCTGTGAAAAGTCCCTCCTGGAGCGGCGGAGCCAGTGGGCTTTGGGATGCAAGGAATGAAGTCTGAGGTCTGGGGCAGGCCCTTCTCTTCCACAAGTCCAGGCTTCTCCTCTATCGCCAGCCCTTGGTAACCAGTCACTTGAGGATGCCTTCCCTTGATCCTCTCTGCCAGAGTCCACATGCAACATTCACTTCACAAGAGGGAAATTTAAAATTGGATGTCAAATATCATCACCCCATCGTTCAACAGAGTAGCTCCATTACAGGGGTCCTGTCAAGCCCTCTTGTTTCTCAGCCGACACCTTCAGCTCCAGGACTTTGGTCAAGCATTCAAGGACTCAGACCCTCCTTTTGCCTGGTCTATTCGGCACACAGCCGGTCGGGTTGCCAACTGCCACCTGGGGCTCAGGAGGGCCGAGCCCAGTGTGGGTGGTTAATGTCTGGCCACTGAGAGATGCCCCCTGGTCCGCTTGCAGATGTCCAGGCCCCTGTTGAATCACGCGCACAGGACCCATGGCCCACAGGAGGGACCTCCCTGTGCCAGGTGGCCCTGGCCTGACACCGTTGCAGAGATTGGCAGATGTCGCCACATCCTGGGACTCCCGGCCGTCTATTTCCACTTGGGGACAGTGAGCGCAAATTTAGCTCTTGCTACCACGACACACCTCACTCCACATGCCCTTCTAATGAGGCAGCACATACGCGCAAACACACAAGCTGTTCAACTGCGGACACGCCGCAGCTTTCCAATGAGAGGGGATTTCAAGAGTGTATTTTTATAGGAAAGAGATGACATAAGCGTCCGTCTTTGTTATTTAAATTTCATGAAAATCAACTATAGACGGTGTGTAATTGAGCACAGAATAGAGCCCAGAATATATTCTGAAATAACGGGGGCCCTTTTATCAGGTTATATATGAAGAAAAGAAAGTCAAAGAAAAGCAAAATCTCCATGCAAAATAATGAACTATTTGAAGGAAGAAAAAAGAGAGAGACTGAGGATCAAGCACGGCTGGGAGAGTATTCAAGGGGCTGGTTTGGAGAAGTCGCTTGGGACTGCGGTTTAGAGATGGGGCGGGTTGCGGGTGGGTTGACTTGGGCCCAGAATCAGGCCGAACGCAGAGCTTCCACCAGGAGCCAGGGGCAGGCAAGTGAAGAGATGAGAGCCACCCTGGCTGGTGTGCTCAGTAGACTGAGCGCCGGCCCACAAACAGAAAGGTTACCGGTTCGATTCCCAGTCAGGGCCTGCGCCGGGGTTATGGGCCAGGTCCACAGCTGGGGGTGTGAGAGAGGCAACCAATCACTGTTTCTCTCCTTCTCTTTCCCCCTCCTTGACCCAGGGCCTGTAGGGGACAGGAAGGGCTCTAGATCCTGAGAGGACACCTTCCCAAGGCCCTCCTCTCCCTTCCCCTCTGTGCTCTGAACCCTTGGGTCCCCAGAGGCACACACCTGGGCCAGGTAGGTACCCAGGTGATAAACCAGAGCCAGCCTGGGGCCGAGTCAGGGGCAGCCTAATGGGGGCATGTGGTCAGGAGCTGGCCTGACTCAGGAAGAGGTGATCACTGACTCTGCACTCATTCGGCCACACACAGGCCCCTTCTCCAACACCAGTAAAGGGGGACGCCAACCCTAGTCTCCCCCAAGCATCCCACCTGTGCTAACCGCACAGCTACCCCCATGGGCCACTCACCGCGCAGACACCTGGGCCTGAGACTTTTCTTCTCTGAGCCTCCGTCTGCTTAGCAGGAGACACACGTCACCTGAATGGGCTGCTGTGAGGATGATGCAGGAAACAGTGCCCAGTACACTGCCAGTCACTCATTCCCTTCCCCACTCTCTTCCTTGTAGGTGGCCGCCCTCCCCATGGCCCATGCCCCCTAACCTGCAGCTGGATCTCTCTTTGAGGTCGGAGCATCCCTGAGGCCCGGAACACAGCAACTTCAGAGAGGGTGCCCAGGTCACCATCATGAAACGCTAAGGAGCCAAGAAGTCCCCAGGGAAGCACACTCTTGCCACTGCTGGAGCGCGGCGGGGCCAGGCCACTGATGTCTCCGCACGCAGCCTGCAGAGCACCCTCGTCTGCTCCCCTTCGCTTCTGGAGAACTGTGTGCCTGGCGGTGCCTGGCCCCAAATGGCCCCCAGGCACAGTCCTGAGAGAACACTAACTCCAGCCTCCTCCCCAGTGGGTGCATGGCTATCCAGCCCCAGAGTGAGGTGCTCTGCAGCCCCCAAGCCCCTGCCCAGGACCCTCCTGTCCCAGCTATGGTCACACTGAATTGCAATGGTCCATCGGTCCTCCCCATTGGACCATGATCGCTGAACACCTAGCACACATCATGGGTCCAGGTACTTAGTAGGTGCCATGTAAGTGTCTGTTAAGAGGACAGTGAAGAGGCAGCCCTTGCTCTGGAAGTGCAGACGCCTCCCAGTGAGTCTGGGATGGGCTGGCTGAACCCTGGGATCTTCGAGCTCCCGTGGAATGGCTGTGACCACAGAGCAAGGAGCAGGGTCGCAGCGCCATCTACTGGCAGCTTCGCAGACCGGCAGGAAGGGCCGACGCGGCGGCGGGAATCCGGGCACCTCTAAGACCCTCCCTCGGACTGGTGATGTCAACTTGTTTGCGACGCTGCTCCGGAGTCCATGCTGCAAACGCTCTACACACTGCCTCGAAATCACCAGCCGACTTGACCACCTCATTCAGAAAAAAAAGGCTGGGGACCGAGAGTGATAGCCAGTCCCGAATTGCATTGGGAATATCCAGAAGTGAGCTTCTCTTCCACAGGCCTCTCTGGGGCAGGAATTTCTCAGGAACAACTCATGGGGAGGCCTTGGGCAGGAGACAGCGACAGCAGTGACTATAGAGCTGGGAAAAAGGCCTACTCCTGGGGGAAGGGGATGTGGAGAGACCAGCAGGCTTTGGGGTCAGACACACCCAGTTGGAATGCCAACTCTGCTACTTTCTAGCTGTGTGACTGAGGGCAAGTTACTCACCGTCTCTGTGCCTCCATTTCTCCATCTGTGAAACAAGCTCCATGATAGTGCCTCCCCTATAGGGCTACTGTGAAGATGAAAAATCCTACCTCTAACCCATATGCCCAGACACCAACTGCTCCCAAAGGTCAGCCTTCCCTTTGGTGCCTAAATGGTACGAGACCCATCCAGACTTCACCATCCTTGGTCATGCTGTGGCCAGCTCCTGTCAGGGTCCCCTCCCCAGTGTTTCTGGGAGTCTGCAGGCCGAGGACACTCTTCCCTCAAGTCCTGGGTGCTGTTACTTTCCCAGTCCACCTCCTGACTCAAGCTCCCCCACTCACTGTCCTTTTCGCAGGTGACCCTCTTGCCACCTCATAACAAGCTTTCCCAGGACCTGCTGATCCCCAGACCCCTCACCCCAGTCATAGCCAGGGCTGGTCTCTCAACATTCCAAACCCAAGTAGGACCAGACTTGCCTGAAAGGAAGCCGCAGAGCATGATAGAAAGGCCCAGCTAATTTCTGGGTATGGCCAGGCTCAAAGTCCCAGGCCCCAGGCTCCTCCTGACTCTCTTCCTCTTTGGGGTCCCTGGGCTGCTCCCTCCTGAATAAGCAAGAGCCCCAGCCATGTTGCCCCTCCCCAGTTCCAGGAACCTCCAAAGTTTTTTTATTCCTGCAAGCAGACTGGCCAGAGACACCGTTCCGCCCTGAGGGAAGACACCTTTCACGTGATTTTATGAAACAAAACTCTCAGCTGTTTTTATTCTGGTGCCTGAAGCCTCTCCATCCCCAAACAGCATCTTGGCATTTTTTTCTATATACAATCAAATATCCTGTGAGTTATTTTTTCTATTTTCAGAAAACAAAGGAATAGCTTGTTCTCAAAGTTGTCTCCTATAGAAACTAAACATCAAATAACAGCAGCTAACTTTCCTTTTTTTTTGCATGTCCTAGTCAAGGCCCTGCTGTCAGCCCTTTGCCCGTTTTAAGATCCTTTTGAACATTTACAGCAACACTGGACAGCAGTCACCAGTTTGCCTCTGTTTTGTGGGGGGAGGAAAAGAAAGTGCAAAGAGGTTATGGGGTGTTCCCCAGGGTCCCACAGTTAGAAAGCGTCTGAACCAGCTCGAATGCCAACGCAGCTGTGTGGTTGCAACAAACCCTTAGACAAATAATAGAATTGTGACATTAATCACTCCAAAAATGACAACTTGATGGAAAGTTGTGTTCTTGGTTTTTCTTGAATGCTAGTGTTGGCCAAAACAACTCCGTTCATACCAAATGTCCCCCAGGCCCCCGCACTTTTGGAGGAAAGGATGAAACAGAGAGGAAGGAGGGAAGAGGCAGTCCTAGCCCCTCACAGGCACACTGGGGTCCTCTCCACTGGAGACTGAAATGGACAGAGTCAATGCCCCCACGGGGGCCGTGGGGCTCTGGTGGAGTGAAGTGGGGGAGTTCTTGCCCTGAGGAGGAGGCGCTCTGCTGGGGTCCCAGCGAGCTGACAGAGTATGGGACAGCCCTGCCCACTGAGCATCCTGCCCTCTAAATACACAGGCCAGAGTCCGGCAGTCACCCTCCTAGGTATTTACTCAAACATTGAAAACTTACGTCCACATGAAAACCTGCACGTGGATGCTCATGGAAGCTTTATTCATCATTGCCAAAACCTGGAAGCAGCCAAGATATGCTTCAGCAGGTGAGTGGATGAGTGAGCTGTGGCCCATCAAGACAATGGGATATTGCTCAGTGCTAAAGAGAAATGTGCTATCAGGCCGTGAAAATAGATGGCGGAACTTAAATGCATGTTACTAAGTGAGAGAAGCCAGCCTGGAAAGACTGTGTACTGTATGATTCCAGCTACATGGTGTTTTGGAGAGGGCAGACTATGGACACAGTAAAAAGATTGGTGGTTGCCGAGGGGTGGGGATGAATAGGTGAAGCACAGAGGACTTCTAGGGCAGTGAAACTATTCTGTGTGGTGCTATCATGGTGGACACACATCATTATACATGTGTCAAAAGTCCATTGAGTGATGACAGCGTGTCTGTGTAGGTTCACAGATTGTAACACATGTACCACACTGGGGCAGGGTGTTGGTCGTGGGGGAGGCTGTGTGTGTAGGGACAGGGGCTACCTGGGAAATCTCTGTACTTTCCACTCAATTTTGCTATGAACCTAAAAATGCTCCCAGCACCAAAGTCTATTTTAAAAACTTCAGGCGAGACCTTTTAAGCACACAAAGTTTGCCCCACAGTGCCCTCTAGTGCCCACAGACTGTAAACTCTCACAGAGAGTAGAGCTGGGGTTTTAATATCTGAGACCAAGAGCATAGGGGACCCACCCAAGTGTCCATCAATAATAGATGAGTGGATAAAACAACTATGGGACATTTACACAGTGGAATACTTCTCAGCTGTAAAAAAGAAGAAAATTTTACCCTTTGCAACAGCATGGATGGACCTGGAGAACACTATGCTAAATGAAATAAGCCAGGCAGAGAAAGACAAATACCATATGATTCCACTCATATGTGGAATCTAATGAACAAACTGAACTAACAAGGAAAATGGGGACAGACTCACAGATGGAGAGCAGGATGACAGCTAGTGTTGGGGCAGGAAAGGTGAGGGGATGGAAGGACTGAGCAAATAGGAAAAAGGACTCGTGGACACAGACAACGGTGTGGTGGTTGCTGGGGAGAGGGGACTTAAGGGGGCTAAGTGATCACGGGAAAAATGCAATACAAATTAAAAAAGAAAGAGTGTAGGGGAAACTTGTTTCTCTGAGCCATACTTATCAATAACTTGAGTGTGTTGGGGGTTAGCGGGGAGGGGAGAGGGGAGAAGGACAGGCAGGCTGAGGCAGGCCTCCACCAAGCCCTGGCTCTGGTCTTTCAGCCAGGACCCCAGGTGTCAGGCCGGCCAGGTCATGGCTCGTACTAAAGGCTCACAAAGTCCTGCCAAGGTTGAGCCGGAAGCCCGTGGGCTTTGTTTACAGATGGCAGAGCCATCCACTGCCTGGCAAACCTGCAGCGGAAGGTTTGCCCCCAAACGGCTGAACCACGTGGCCCTCAACTAGAAGCAGCATAGCTCTACCATCCAGGTCTCCGTGGGAGCTGAGCCCCTAGGCGGTGTGTGCCCACCCCAGTGCCCGGTCGGCCAAGGGCAGGAGAGCCCAGCACTTATACAGCAGGGACCCTTTGTGTCAAGCAGCCAAGCGGCCACCACACAGAAACAGCCACGCACTGGGCCCCTGGGTGACAGCTTCGCCAGGCCCATTTGGTGATTTACGCTTCGCGAGGTGACGCGGTCCCGGGAGCCTCTGGAAAACCACTTGGAGAGCGAGCGCTATAGGCAGGATTTTTCATTTTCTCATCGCTTTTCCATTTTCATGATGTAGTTCCCCCCGGGGCCGAGGGAAGTGGAAAACGCTCTTTGTATTGTATTAGTGGCCATGTGGAAAAGACATATTTCCCGTGCCATTCCACCTGAAATGAAGACGCACATTTGTAAAGCACGTGTGAAAAATGTCGTGCGTGAAGGGTGTGAAATATTTGTTCTCGTGGCGCAGGCTGACTTGTGAAATGCCATAGGACAGGGAGAAATTTAGGAGCCAGAGACCTTGGGGAGAATGTGAGCTGCTGGTCTTAAGGACACGGTCACAAAGGGTGACACCAGTGTTCAGAAGAAGAGGAGGGATGATTAGAACATGTACTCGCGTTAGCTTGTGCCTGAATAAAGAATATCAGGAAGGATTCACAGGACACTCATTAAAGAAGCGATTACCTGCTGGGAGGGGCAAGGCTTTCCATGTAACTTCTTTCTATTTCTATCTGGGACTATATTACCTTTTCAACACATTACATAAACATGAAACAAGCACCCTGCCCGGGGAGCACAGGTGGTTAGAGTGCTGTCCCCAATACACCAAGGTGGCAGGTTTGGTCCCTGGTCAGGGCACATATAAGTGTCAACCAAAGAATGCAAAATTGAGTGGGACAGCAAACCCCTCTCTCTCTCTCTCTCTTTCCCTGTGTCTCTGAAATCAATAAATAAATAAAAATAAATAAATAAAATAAAGCAAGCAAAAAGCCTTTTACTTTACTTTGTGAGTCTGCATTTCAGAACAGAACTAGGACATCCAAGGAAATGTTGTATATTTTGACCAAAAAAAAAAATCTCAAAAATGAAACCTCCTCCCTCTAGCCACCCCTTTCTCCGCACCCACATATTGGCCATCTGCCATCAACCACCCTCCAGTTCACAGCGACCTGCTTCTAGAGTGAACGATCCTCTCTCAGGGACATCTTCCCTGCAGCTAAACCATACGTCCCACGCTACTGTTTTAGGTTGTTCCCTTGTTTTGCACTCTAAGAAGGTGGGGGGCTGATTGGGGTGCTTTCCAACAAGGCAGGTCTGGGGTGCCGGGGTGGCAGTCAGCTTCCCTCTGTGTGAATGAATGTGTAGCTGATGAGCCCACCTCTGAGCTTGTGTGAGGTGCAAGCTCACGGAGCCTTTCATGCCCTTGATAAGTACGCTAGCAGGCTGGGAAAGAAGACTCAATTGCATTCCAATATCCGGTCTTGCTTTTTTCTATAACAACAGAATTCTTCTCTGGTCGCTGAGCACAAGGCCACCCAGCTTCCCTTGCAGCTAGATCTGGCCGCTGGCTAAGACCAGGCCGATAGGATGTGAGCAGAAGCAATGTGGCAATCTCCAGGTCATGCTGTTAAAGGCGGAGGCTGTGTTCCACACCTTTCCCTCTGCCCACTCCCACTGGTGGTGATGTGGACATGGTGGGGGCAAGCTATTTGGAGCCACACAGATGAGGGCAATACTCTGGCATCAGCTGAGTGACAAATTGGAAGGCGCTTAGGTTGCTGACACTGTGGAGTCACCATATGAGCCCTGGAGGAGAAGAGCCAGAGACTCTGGGAGCAATGGCGGCAACAGAACCCCAGGCGCCTGCGCAGAGAGCTGAGCGGGCAGCAGCCTGCTCTTTCTCTCCCCGCTCTCCCGACGTCTGCTCCCTCGCACTCCTCAGTGAGCCTTTGCTCATGCACGGCCCCTCTTGAGGTGCCTGCCCCTCCTTATTAGCTTAGCCAGCTCCTGCTGGTTCTTCAAGACCTGGCCTTGGCATCATCCCCTTGAGGAAGACGGTTAAACCACCAGGCTGGTCTTGGCACCTTGTCAGGACTCCTTCATGGGTCCTACTGTCTGGTCCTTGTCTGGCCCGAACCTCCTTTGAAGATGGGGGTGTCTCATGAACTTGGCCACCGCAAAGCCCATCCGGGGCTGGTCCAGAGGAGGCCAGTTCCCTTGAGTGCAGCCTGCTTCTTGGGAAGAGGTCCAAGAGCCCCACTCGGGATCACAAGTCGACTGGAACTTGGCTCTGGAGGCATGGGCGGTAAGGGGCTGAAGCAGGGAGGCCTGGTAAGCTGAGCCACTGCTCTGTTCTGTGTGTGGACACAGCGGCTGTTCCCCCTGAGCTCAGAGCACATGTGCACATGGGGGCGATCCAACCGCCAGAGCCTCTGCTCCCCAGGACTCCCCGCAGTCCGTCTCTTGTCGTAATACCTAAAGCCATGTCATGTGGGATCTCTCATCCACTCCAAAGTGAGATTTCTGTCTTTTGCAGGTTTTTGAAATTCCAATTTGTATTAAATTCGTAGAGGAGGGTTAAAAATAGGTGATTTGATTTTGCAAAGCAAATTCACAAAAATTGCTGTAGGGCCTTTACTTTGTTTTGGCAAAACCAAGCCAGCTGGCACTACGCACAGTGATAGCAGCTTTCTGAGGTGGCACCTGAGGCACACAGCCTGAAAGCTGGGCCAGGCTATTTTTCTTGGCACCAGAAGCTTCTCCGATTTAGCATTTTTTTGGCAGGAAATTTGGGTCCTCTCCCAGCTCATGATGACCATCCCAGATGCAGGAGACGGGCTGAGGTGTTGGGACAGCAGGAGTGAGGCGAGGCCCCACGTGGACAGCACAGGCCTCTCACGATCCCACTTCTGGGGGCGGTCCACACCGTGGTCGGCTTTCCTGGCAAGTAGTCTCCAGCAGTTTAAAGAATCAAGCTTCCAGTATGAATTGTAAATTATGAGGAAATTCAAAAGTTTGGAAATGCTTTGAACTTCTGGGGTTTGTGTGTCTGCATTCTTGGGCAGCTCAGAGCCCTATTCACGGGCTCCAAGCCTGGGGCCCAAACCCGCAAAAAAACGGAGACTGACGGTGACCATTTGGCCCCAGCTTTATTCAGAAGCCCGCGGGAGGAAAACATAACAAGAACATCATCGTCCCTGAAAATCTGTGACATCAGGGACACCAGGCAAGAGCAGCGAATGAGTGGCACAGGATCCTGCTTACAGTCAGGAAGCAGCAGACGCGGTGCCTGGCAGGTAACAGGACATGGGTGACTCCCTGAGCCTCCCATTCATAACCCCTGAGGTTTATACTATTGCAACGCGGCCCACCCTGGTGGACACGTGCCGTGCATGCTGTTGTGAACAAAGGGTAGTTCTCTGAAACAACGTAAATGTGAGAGCATAAAGTTCGTAGAAGCTGCAAGCTGAATTTGAGTACTTTTTGTTTTGTATCGTCCCTGAGACGTGTAAACATCTGAGCCAACCAAATGTGGTCAGTTGTGACCATGAATCATAAATCTTATCTTAAGGTAACTTTTTGGAGGAACACTGGATGTCCACACGAAGCAGGCCCTTAAACCACATATTAAAACCAACTCCAATGGATTAAAGATCCGCATCTAAGACCAAAAACTTTAAAACTCCTAGAAGAAAAGCTCTATGACATTGGATTTGGCAATGGGTTATTGGATACCATTGGTTATCTTGGATACCTTGTGCTTTTCATCAAAAGCGCAGGCAACAAAAATAAAAGTAGACGCAAAGAACCACATCAAAATCTAAGACTTCTGTGCATCAAAGGACACGACCCACAGAGCGAAGAGGCCACATACAGACAAGCACTTGTAAACCCACGTCTGACAATGGGCTGATATCCAGAAAATGTAGCGAACCCTACCAGTTAACAGCAGAAAAACAACAAACTCAATTAAGACATGGGCATGGGACTAGAGTGGATATTTCACCAAGAAAGATACACAGATAGCAAACAAGCACATAAAAAATATTCAACCTTAGCAATTCTTAGGGAAATGCAAGTCAAAATCACAGCAAGACATCACCTCCTATCCATTAGGGTGACTACTATCAAAACACCCGAAAACAACAACTGTTAGCACGGATGTGAAGAAACAGGACCCCTGGTATATTGCTGGTAGGAATAGAACACTGTGGACCCTGTGTGGCCGCTCCTCAAAAACTGACACAGAATTGCAGTACGGCCCAGCAGCCTCACTTCTGGGAAGAAAAGAACGGAAAGCAAGAACTCAGGTATTTGCATGCCATGTGCACGGTAGCATCCTTCACAACAGCCGCAAGGTGGAAGAATCCCAGTGTCCACCGGCAGATGAATGGAGAACACGAGCGGTGGATCTGTACCAGGGAATGCCATTCATTCTTAAAAAGGAAGGAAGTCTGGGCATGCCTACAGCATGGGCCTTGCAGGATCAAATCCTGCACTGCGCGGAGTGAAATGGGCCAGTCGTCAAAGGACAAATACTGTGTGACTCTGCTCACGGGAAGTGGCTAGAGGAGTCCCACCCGTGGACACAAACCGTCGGTGGCTGCCAGTGGCTCTCGAGTTTCAGTTCTGCCAGACGGAAGAAAGTCCTGAAGGTTGGTCGCACGACATTGTGAATGTGCTTACCAGGCTGGCCTGTGCACTTAGAACGGCTAAAGTGCCCGTTTTAAATAGCACGAAATAAATTTATTTTGTAAAGGTGTGTGGGTGCGTTACTGCAGAGGGGCGGTTGCTCCCCCTCCTCCTGCTGGCGGGTCGGCGTGGAGCACCGGGAAGCACCAGGGACCGCCCACAGTCCCCCACGGAGGGTTTTCAGGGTGTACTAAGTGTCTGCCTTGAAGACACACTAATTTCAGAATACACTTTACTCCTAAATTTTAGCTAGAAGAACTTACGCCGGGATTTTCCTTCACTTAATTAAAAACACAAAGCCCACGTCTGATGTGAGCTGTGCTGTGTTTGAGGATGCCTTTCCTGGCCGGATGCATCCTTTAAATAAGACCGAGCTGGGCTACCTCGGCGCTGCCCTAGACCGAGGAAGGAAGCGGCAAGACCTCGGCAAGCCCTTCTGACCGACTGAAAGCCAACTCCTCTCCAAGTATTACACAGAGACTCCGACTCCAGGGCAAGGGTGGGGGTTGGGCAGGCATGCTCGCCGCACTGTGCAGGTGAGAACACTGAGGCCCAGAAACGCAAAGCAACTTGCCAGGAATCATATCCACGGTGGAACTCAGGCTGGGCTCCCCTGAAGGCTCCCTCGCTGCCCTCGGGCCCCCAGATGCAGTTGGAGAGAAGGGACAGCACACAGGTCAGGAGACAGCCCTTTAGCTCAGGGGATACAAAAGAGGCCAAAAGCTTGAGCTGATTGCTGGGTGTACCTGCACCGGCCCCGTGTGGCCTGGCCACCGCACCCCAAGACAAGAGCCAGGGAGGCCTGCAGAATTTCCAGGCGCCCCAGGCATCACTCAGGACTCCAGGCATTGCTGGATTTAAGCATTTGGTGGAACTGACGTTTGTTAAGAATTTAGAACAATAATGGAATTGGGCTTAGCCATGACCTTGGAATAGGGGAGGGAGCAGGGGCCAGAATGGCAGCAGCTCCCGTGTGTTGCCACCTCCTCTCACCTCTTCTTGCCCCTCGGCAGATGGAGTCACCCTGTCATGATGGCCACCCTACCCCCCTGCAAGCAGGCCCGCCAGCCCTTGGGAGGGACGTCGCCGGAGGGAGCAGTCAGAGCCACCCAATAGCCACTTGCTCCCCACCAGGGTTCGGGTCGGGATCATCCAGCCCAGTCATCAGGAGAAGGTGGGGACTCAAGGCCCCGGGAAGGGAATGGACTTGCCCCTTGGAGGCCACAGGGCACAGAAGTTGAGGGTAAGGATTTGGAGATCAGAGTGGGGTTTGAGATGTGCCTCCATAGCATATTGCGGGGGTGGTCTTGTGTTAAGTTACTCAGCCGGGCTTCGGTTTTCTCCTTGCTGAAACAGGACGCACACTGGGACCTATCTCAGAGTTTCAGTGAGGGTTAAATAAGACAATTCATATAAGAGCTTAGTAGAGGACACAGCACCCAGTAGGGCTATTACTGGTAATGTTACTGTCATTTTGAAACTCAGGCAGCATTCCTTCTGTTATCATTCTTACTAGCTGATAGAGCAAGTGAGGCAGAGCCATTTCCAGAAGATGGGGATCTGACTCCCACTCGCCTCTACCAGGTCACATCCCACATACCATCAGTTTCTACCTGTCCAACTCCTAGCCATCCTGTAGGAGTCAGCACAAGTCGTCCCCTCCCCCAGGGAGCCCTCTCTGAAGCCCTCTCCATCCCTGGTGGGTCAGGTGCCCTTTCTGGGATTCAAGATCCTGTGCGGCCCCCCTCACAGCACCCATCTCCATGAGTTACAGGTGCTCCTTTCCTCACCTGAGAGTTCAGGGAACACAGGGAGCATTCTGTCCTGATGGTCAGCGTAACAACGCTCCGTCCACACCCTGGGCACTAACTGTGCACGAGGTCCTGCTCTGAGCTAAGCGCTTGGCATGCATTTCCTCACCCAGCGCCCCCTGCCTAGAGAGGATCACCGTCACTCCATTTCACAGACAAGGGAGCAAACCTGGCTTCTTGTCCTGGCTGTGCTGTACCCTGAGTCTGTGTCCTCGGACTGGTTACTTAACCTTTCTGAGCCCCCCTGTGCCTAGAACCGCTGCCCCCACAGCCCCGTGCGCTGACTTTTGGCTTTGTCTCCATGCTCAGTGAGTTGGTGTCCTCTGGTGAGGTTTTCTGTGGATTCATGTTGGGCAGTTTCAGGGCACTTGAGTCAGAGAAGCACGGACCCATCCCCCATCCCACTCTGAGCACTAGGCCCTCCTCCCGAACCCCTCAGCAGCAGGCCCTTGAATGGCTCGGCCAGACTTCCCCTGCCCTTGCCTCCCGCCTGGGAGAGCAGCCCACAGGGTTTAGGGATGCTGCCCCCTGGTGGCCATAGGCCATCAGGATGCAGGGGAGAGGGTAGCACACTGGCTTGGTGGGTTGGGAGCAGGGCCCCTCTCTGCTTAGTGATTGACAGCGGTCAGCCATAACACGTGTTTGGGGAAGGCAGGGCAGCTGGACTCCAGAGAGCACCACCTATCAGACACCACAGCTTCATGGTTAAGTCCTAGAGTCCCACAGACTGGGCCCAAGTCCTTGTTCCTACCCTCCCCAGACACGTGACCTTGGGCTAGTCCACTAATCACTGTGAGTCTCAGCTTCCCCGTCTGGAAAGTGGGTAGCCTCCCCCTCCAGTGTTTGGGACGTGTTCCCCAACAATAGCCTGGAGATTCTTCCTGGAGCATCCTCTTGACCTCATTGTTGTAAAGAGGGAATTAATATTAGACTCATGCCAATTATGTATTCAACTCCAAGATCATGTTTGCTTTAAGCAAAACCTAGAGCCTTCTGAGAACTGAGGTCTGTGCAGGCTGCCAGTGGGCTCTGCCTGCCCCTCTCCCTAGGCGCCTCTTCACTCTGCTCTGTCTGCTGTCAAGGGCTCTGCCAAGGGCAGGTCTCCCTCAGCTCCGCACTTGGCATCTACCTCATTCAGCCCTCACACGACAACAGATTACCCTCATCTTACAGAGCAGAAACCAGGCTCAGAGAGGCTGAGTGACTTGTCGAGATCTCTGATGCCAGAGTCCTCGCCTGCCCGCCAGTGCAGAAAGCCCCAGAGGCTCTTGTTCTGTCCCTGAGTTCTCCAAGGAGCACACGACAGGGGGCATCTGCTAGAAGAGGCCGTGTCCTAGCCGAGGGGGCCAAGCAGAGGGAAACCAGCACCTCCACTTCCCCTCCTTTCGCCCGATTCCTGCTGGCCTGTGGAAGATGCAGCCGGGCCGGCCCTCCTCTCGCCAGATCAGCTCCCTGACTGTTTCAGTTCCCTCTTTCTGGGAGCTGCCCTGAACCGAGTTGCACAAGGGCCGAGAACACATCTCTTCTGCCTGCCCTCTCTGGCCAGGGCTGGGAGTGCAGACAGAGTCCTCCTCTCATGGTGGCAGGGGGCAGTGAGATGGAGCTGTCCCATCCCCAAGGGAGGATGACGAAGGCCCAGAGAGAGACAGGATTCACTCCAGATCCCACACGTAGGGGGAGCAAAGCCCCCTGCCAGGCTTCTGCCCAAGGCCCACTGCCCTTCTCCTGTGGTGGGGGACCTGGAGCAGACTCTCACATAGCCCTCCAGAAGCGCCCACTCTGCTGAAATGATCTTGGACTCCTGGCCTCCAGGACTGCTGGACCGAAGATTTCTATTGTCTAAAGCCTGCCCCAGTCTGTGGTACCCTGTTATGGCAGCCCTAGGAAACCAATACACCAGTCAATACTTCCCTGCAGACATAATTCAGTGTTCTGACCTCTACTGCCGCAGGCCTGTCCTTGTGATTCGTGGACCTGGAGGCGTATCGTCTAGAGCATTTGTGCCCGGTTCCCTTGGCTCCGCCTATGGTTTTGAGCTTCATCTACGTTGTGTATGCATCGTTAGTTCATTCCCTCTTTACTGCTGTGTAGTATTCCATTGTACACGTTATGCAATTGATTTATTCGTTTTCCTGTTAATGGACATTTGTGTTGTTTCCAGTTTTGAGTTTACACTTGGTTCACTCTAGGGGCAGACACAGTTCCCGTTTCTGCGGAGGCTGGTTCCCTGGGGGACCCTTGGTGGTAGTGTCACACTGGCTGGGACAGGCAGGGGCGGATAACGGTTTTCAGAGTTCTGTTTTTCCTTCTTAGTTACTAAGCAATTAACTAGGGTTTAAATGCTCAGAAAAGAGGAAGCAGGCAAGAAGCACTGAATAGGACCCAGAGGAGCTTTAATTCAATTATCCCTGGGGTATGGTTTGCTGAGACGTCAGGGGCCACAAGAATCAGCCCTGAGGAGTGAGTCAGCAGTCGGCCGGGGGCAGTGAGGCAGAGCAGGGAGGCACCTGCTGGTTGACAGGGATGACCTGGCCTGTACTGCTCACCTGTACACCCGCTAGGAGACCCCAGCATAAGATTTGATGGAAGAAAGAAAAAGGATTATGTCCCTAGCTCACTCTGGGGCCTTGGGCCACACCCTACCCCTCTCAGGGCCTTAGGTGTCTCCTGTATAGGACGGATACAGGTCTACTGCCACCCTGGCAGGTTGGCAGGCACAGTGGAGGCAGTACCATCACACCAGTGAACTGCACATAGCTGTGCCGGGTAAGAGTTAGGATCTTCGTGACACTGGATCACTTCTAGGACAGCAGAGCCCACAGTGTTGAGCAAGCATCCATCTTGATCCTTCCAGACGGCCCTCAGAGGCCAGCAGAGTCCAGGTGGTGGGGACGGGGAAAGTGGCTTTCTTGCTGTCCTCCTGCAAGAGAGGTCACCTGTGTGAGTGGCTGTTTTCTCCCTTCCCCTGAGGCCCTGCCACTTTCTGGGCTCTTGGGGAATTGCCACATCGCCCCAGACCAGCCATAATGCTCCCTTCACAGCATCCCATAGGCAGTGCCCCACCCCCGCCCTCTGTGCAAACAGGCTCCCCTTTCTAATAAGCCTGGGGTGCTTTGCCCCCACCTGACTGGCAGGAGAGAAGAAGGACATGGCTGATACCCTGGACACAGCTCTAAGGTCCCTGGGGTCACAGGGCCATAGGGACTGGCCAAGCTGAAACCCAGGAAGGAGCCAATCTTTCCGAGGGCCTCTCCTAGCAGGAATCTCAGACTGGGGTTGCTCAACCTCTCAGCTGTGGGTTTGCACTTCTGCAATAGAAAGTCACACTTCATTTTCTCTCCTGAAAGGAAAAGGGAAGACAGCAGCAAAACTGTTGAGAACTCTCACACCCCACACCCCTGAACCACAGCCACAATGGCCATTTTCACAAGTGCCCATCTGGGATCCACTTCCTCCCAAGAGCTCACAGCAAACGTGCCAGAGCCAGCTGTGCTCCTAGAGGTAAGGTAGGTGGAAGACAGAGGGATTTGAACCTGCAGTGAGGAGAGCAGCCCTGGTGGGCTTGGGAGCGGGGCCCCATTGTCTTCTTGCCAGGCGCACACCCCAAGTGTCTTCCTCCCGCCTCGTTCCAGAGGAGGCGTTGGCAGGGCTGGAGTTCTGCTGCCCCAGA
The DNA here is from genome assembly GCA_007922815.1 of Macrotus californicus. Taxonomy (NCBI): domain Eukaryota; kingdom Metazoa; phylum Chordata; class Mammalia; order Chiroptera; family Phyllostomidae; genus Macrotus; species Macrotus californicus. Next base: position 169,660 of record VMDR010000174.1, on the reverse strand, counting down.
ACAGCTGGGGTCCTGGGGACACGGGTCACAGCTGCTCCGGGCGGAGGGTCTGCTGCTCTGGAGTGCTCAGAGAATAAGGTCACATGAGCAGCGGTGAACCCTTCTTTCGGAGGGTTACTCTTAGGGTCCCTGGCCATGGAGTTGCTTCTTTCAAGCAAACTCAGTGTCTGGCCAGGCTGAGGGCTTGGATGCCCAGCCCAGCTGTCCTGGACCCCGCCTGCATCACACTCCTCAGGGAGAGTCTTTCTGCAGGTTGGGGCCAGAGGGGAGTATGGTCGGAGGCGTGTATGTGTGTCAGGGAAAAGGGGATGTCCTGAGTGGCCCACCCCAGCCTGCATCACACTCCTCAGGGAGAATCTTTCTGCAGGTTGGGGCCAGAGGGGAGTGTGGATGGAGGCGTGTATGTGTGTCAGGGAAAAGGGGATGTCCTGAGTGGCCCACCCCTCACCATCAGACTGGAAGGTCCCCATTATTACCCAGCTTCATCCACTAGGCAGGAGGGGCAGAGGGGCAGGGACTCAAGAGGGACATTGAACCTGTACTACATGTGACAGGCTCCCTGTCTCACAGCCTTTAAGGACCAGAGTCCAATTTGGGGTCAATGTAAACCTGACTCCATGTGATTCTCATTTAGCTGTTTGTCGAATGTGCCTCCAGACCCCTGCTGTGGCCGGGCCCTGTCTGCACTGGGGAGGCCTCGGAGAGATGGGAGGAGAGGAGCCCAGGGAGGGTAGGACAAGGACCCACGGAGTTCTGACATGTAATGCAAGGAGAAGCTGGGTGGGGGATTGGCCAGGTAGGTGCCCAGGTCGGACAGGTCTTATTGTTGTGGGGGTCAGAGGGCAGGAAGCAGAAACTACCTTCCTAGAAGAGGTCACATTGGAATCAGGCCTTTAAAGAAGTGCAATATCTGGACACGGAGTTTGGGATGGAAGATGCATTCTTAGTAGAGAAAATTGTGTGAGCAGAAGCCTGGTGTTGAGAAAGGATGACTAGCTGTTCAAATCCACTCAGCCCTGTTGAGGGCTGGCTGCTGCTGAAGCTGGGGGCAAGTCCCAGGCCACAGGGGGTTGGTGGCTCTGGTAGAGAGCTTGCGTTCCTCAGATCCATGCAGGAACAAAGCTGACCATTGTAAGTAGCCTTCCCACTGGTGCCAGTGAGACCCTGAAGGACAAATTACTGGGACAGTGTGTGTGTTCCACGCTGTGGCAGAATATTGCCAGTGGCCCTTCGTGGACCCTTGATCAGTCCTTGAGCAAGAGACCTCCATGCCAGGACCTGTCTTCTGCTCCAGGCAATGAGGATGAGACACCGCATCAGGCCCATAAGCACTTGGCTTCCTGTGGGAATGTGCTAGCTGTTTTTATTCCTCCTTCGGGTTACCAGGCAGCCTCTCTGATCTCCCAGGAGCAGATCGGGGTTCCCTCTCCTGTGCCCCTCCGTATGCCTGATGCTAGAAGCTCCTGTCTCTCCACCAGCTGGGGGCTTGTTCTCTTACATCCACGGAACCCCAGCAGCTGGTCAGAGGAGGGCCCAGCAAGGGTTCTATTGTGACTGTCAGTTACGGGGAAAGTATGTCCTGTCTGTCCTTCCCTTTCTGTGAAGCAGGGCCAAACTGTCCCCAAGTATTGGTGGTCACCAGAATCCTACTCAGAAAGCTAGAATGTCTTATACTTTGCATAGGCAAGGTCAGGCATACCTACATCACAGAAAAGAACATGAAAATTCAGAGAGGGCAGGTAGCAGGCCCCACTGACAGACTGGGAGAAAGGAAGCTGTACCAGTACCCACGGTCAGCACTTGGGTGTTTGGCTGGAGGTAGTCCAGGGACCCTGAGGTGGGCAAGCATGTCTGGGCTCAGTGAATCAGAGGTGGATCTGGCCCCAGCCAGACCTGTGTGTCTGTGTTCTGTCCTTCCCAGCCTCACATCCATGGAAAGACGCCTCACAGTCCTGCGGGTGAGCCTGTACCACCCCACCCAGGGCCCTGCCATCTTCGCCACTGTCCCTCTGAGGCAGCAGCACAACGTCAGCCCGCTGCTGGTGGGACGGGGCCTGGACACTCATCTCCGGCTGCATCTCCCTTCCCTGTCCCGCCAGCACCTGTCCCTGGAGCCCTACCGGGAGAAGGGTGGCACGACACTGTCCTTCAACCTCAAGGTCCTGAGTCGCAGGGGCCGCGTGTGGGTCAACGGGCTGACACTGAGATTCCTGGAACAGGTCCCCCTGGGCACCATCAACAGAATCTCCTTCTCTGGCATCCAGATGGTGATCCACGTGGAGGACGGCACCTCCCTGGAGGCCTTTATCTGCTGCTTCCAAGTCAGCCCCTCACCCCTGATTTGTAGGCCCCAGGCCGAGGAGACTGACGACTGGGAAGACATCCCGGAGGAGCCACCTGCCCCAGGCTCAGAGCAGCTGGCTCCAGGCCACCTGGGCTTTCTCCATGGCCCTTCCCAGACTGGGGACAGCTCGCCCCAGCCAAGCATGGGAGGAAGACCAGAAATACAGCTCCAGAGGGAGCCCGCAGACGGCGTGCTCTGCTAGCCCCGCCGTCGGGAGCAGGCCTTGGCTGGAACAGGACTGGAAATATTCGAGCTACAACAGGCGACGCTGACAAGCGGGGCCTGCCTGGCTAATAATGAACCAATTCTGCAAACACGAACCGCGCGGGGTGGGGGGCGGGGGAAGTGCCCTCCCGGCTTCCAGCTCTGCAAGGCAACGGGAACGTCATATATTTTTAGAGGCGCTGAGGGGCTCTGGGAGCGCTTCTCAGCATTTTTCCACATTTCACGGTCTTGTCGGACTAGGAGTTACTTTATGTTGCTAATTTTGTGTGCTGCTTAAGAGCAGGAGTTTGAGGTTGCAGCAGGAACGCGGGGACACATGTAACAATTACATTTGTGGTAGCTGGGGGTTACCTTCGGCTCTCAAATACCCACAGGCCCTGGGGGCTTAGGGAAGCCTGTGTCTAATAAACTACAAGTATTTCATTAAGCTGGCATGCCCCACAGGAACCCCTGATCCCCAGATGGGCTGCATGCATGCCACATTGTCACAAAGAGTCAGGGGCGGGAACTACAGAAGAGGTGTAAGAGGAAATTGGAAAGGTAGGGGCTCACATTTCTGGAAAGGATGCAAGCAGAGCTCAGGGCTTCCTGGGCAGGAGAGCTGGGGGCTGGGCCTGCCTGAAAATTCATTGTCACCATCATCCTCCTCATCCTTACGCTCCACCACGCTCGGTCATTTCTGGATCAAAGCCTTGGCTGACCAGAGGGCACAGGTCTTCAGGAAAAAGCGGCTCCCCAGAGAAATGGGCTGTTTCGGGATTAATTCTGTGAGAGGGTGGGTGGGAGGTTGTGTTAGAATTCAGTCAGGAGTCAGGGTAGGTCATACACCAATGGGGTGGGGTGGTCTTTTCAAATAAGGGACCAGGAGGGGCTAGGCCATGGGTGGGATAGTTTTCTCAGTAAACAGAGGGGCCGAGGAGAAGTGTCTATGAGATGCCTGCATCCTCGAGCCCCGTGTCCAGGGGGACACAAAAGGCAGGAAGAAGCTCCATGAGGATGTGATGGCGGATGAGTCAGGCAGCGCCATCTTGGTCACGGCCTAGAGTCAGGCCAAGCACAGGCATCCCACGCAGGACATTGGCTCGCTGTGACCACGGCTTCCTGTTCTGTTCCTGTGAGACCTTGAGCTCCATGCAGACGGGACCACGGATTGCCCACTGTTGTGTTCCCAGTGGTCATCACGGAACTGGGCAGAGGACGGACAGACAGGTGCGGGTGGTCAGGGAAGCAGTCACCTTGGCTGTGCCTGGGCATGAGCCAGCTTTCCCAGGGCAGGGGTGGGCAGTGCAGGACAAGAAGCAGGCCAGGCAGCTGGAACAGGGAGGCTGCGAAGCCATGGGCTGACAGCAGGTGGAGGCACACAGCTCTCACCTGCACCGGGCCTCAGTGGGGGCATCCTAGACCCTCCGGCTGGGTCTGAACAAGGCTGGTGCTTCTGCCTCATTATTGAGCCCCCGCAGCCCAAACTCAACCAGGTCTCCGGGTGTTTGTAATTCTGGGTGCTGAGGAAGGTTGACAGATTTGACAGTGCCTCATGGCACGAAGAGACAGCTCCCAGCCAGCAAGTCCTGCCCCAAACAGAGGCCCAGAGGGGGGCAGACACCTCCAGGGGACCCTGGGGTGGGGTGCAAGCAGAAGCAGTTGGGATGGCTGGATTGAGCCTTGGCCTGCAGCCCACCAGGTCTCCACAGGATCTGGTTCGACCCTCTCTCCAGCCCCCACCTCCACCCACACGCAATGGAGGCCAGCCCCTGCTGACCTCCTTCAAACTCACCTGGGAACACCCTCTCTATACCAGCACCCCACCCACACGGGCCAGGCAGTCTAAGAGGCTGCCTGTGGCTGTCGGGAGCTGAGATGTGCCTCGCTGGAGGCGTCTACATTTTGGAAGGAAGACCTGGAGGGCGTCATGTTGGCCCTGAGGAACGAGTTTCCTTGTAGGAAGAGTGGCGTGGAAGGGTTCACAGGGGGCAAACATTTCCCCTTCCCCTCAAATGGATGGTCCCTTCATACATGTACAAAGCCAGATACAATCCAGGGGCTGGCTCAAGGTCTCCCTGTGACTGTCATAGAGCGGGGACGGGAACTGAGAACTCGGTCTTTCCCCAACAGCACACTGGGCAGCCAGACTGCAGTCCAAAAAGGAATGAGCAGAAGCGAGTACACCCCAGGCAATGTGGACAGTTCATCACACCTGCAGGACCTCCCCACCCCCACCCTGGGCTGCAGGCCGGGAGACCTGCCCTCCACTGTGCGGACTGCATGTGCTGTGTTCTCCAGCTCCACTCAGTGTCCTGTTCTTCCTCGGCTCCGATCCCGTGGCGTCTGGTGGTGCTGACGTTGCCATCGGTTAGCTGGCTCCCCGAGAATCACCCAGGACCATTAGGACCCTCCAGCTGCTCTGCCGCAGCATTCCCTGCGTTCCCGCGCCCCCCCGGGCACTCTCCAGCACGCCAGGCGCCCATTGCCTGTGCCAGGTTGTGGGGCGAAGAGTAAACAAACCCAGCTCCTCCGCCTTGGAGAGGAGATCCCGCAGTTAATGAACTCTTCGCATTGCAGGGCTGTGATCCCTCTTACCTTGAACGTGAACTCGCGGGCGGATTACAGTGAAATAAAACCTAGCATTTGAGTTACATTCTCAGCTGATTGGAAACATGCATTACCTCCCCGTGACCGGGCTGTGAGAAGGGAAGTTGTTATCTCTCTTCAGAGTCTGTAAACTCTTTATGGCTGAGGCAGGCTTTAATCCTGCTGGAGAGGAAAAAAAATGATCCGGGAATAAATTGTTCTCATTTACCTCTGTTTTCCAATCACATGCTCCAATGGGAACAAAACATACTAAGTGAGGGGATGTGGGAAGCCAGGTGATCCCAGGCAGGAGAGTTTAATTATTTTCTTTGTTAGGCACGAGGTGAAGAGGGCCTGCCAGTGCCGTGTGTCCTGGGGCTGGCTCCACGTAGGCCTGTGCTCCTGGGCGATGCCCACGCTCCTGAGCGGTCATCGCCTCTGCCTTTTTCTCTGGGGAGCATGCCCTCCACTTCCCCACAACACCCACTTCTTTGGGGGCGAGGCACTTGCAGCCACCGTGCCCAGCTCCAGGAACTTGGAAAGACCAGGGAGGAAGGGATCTGAGAAAGGGTAGATTGGGGTCAAAATCTAGGCCCAGCCTGGGAAAAAGGAAGAGACGGTGGGGTGTGTGTTTCCAGAAGGGTTTTCTTTCCTCCTCTGTTATTTCTCTCTTCCCTAACCCGGAGCTTACGTACAGCAGATACTGTAGAGCAGATACCCAGCAAAACCACCAGGTTGCCCATTCTCAGTGCTGGAAGGAGTCCCAGCTGAGAGGTCTGCCTCTTTTCCTTTACAGATGCAGAGGCAGGGATGGGGGTGGGGACTCTTCTGAAGACAGCAGAGACTGCACCTTTGGAGGGAGAGCTCGGTCAGGCACCCAGCCCTGGGGCTTCCATAATGGCTCCTCTGAGCCTGGTAGCATTCTTCCATTCACCTGCATTTTGCTGGGCTAAGAAAATGGACCCCACCAAGCTTGTCACCTTGCTTGGGGGGATGTGGCGGGGAGTGTATCAGTCAGGAAGCAGTGGGGAAAATAAAAGCCAGTCTAAGTATTTCAAAAATTTAATTCAGGGAATTGGGTATACAGGTGATGTTGCTGAGAGGCCACACAGGCATGCAATTCAGATTCAGAGATCGGCCAGAGCAGGAAGTTGCCACCACTGCCCATCCCCACCCCGGGGCTGCCGGGGCGCCTGAGAGAGATGGGTCCCTGGAGCAAAGAGGAGACGCAGCTACTGAGGCACTGAGAGAGAGGGCCACATACCCTGGCTTCTCCCTTTCCCACGGCATGGGCCCCCACTGGCTGAAGCAGCCCACAAGGCAGCTAAGCAGCAGCCCAGGCAATGCGGCCTGCAGGCCAGGGCAGGGGAGTCATGGGGAGCGATGGCCCTGCGGGCAAACTGTCAAAACCAGCCCGGAGAGTATGCCCACTTCAGTGCCCCTCAGTCCCAGCCTGGTGGCCCCCATGAACAGAGAGGGAGCCACAGCCCAGGGCCTCCGGGAGGCAATTGGCCAACACAGGTCACCCTCCACCAGGGGCATCCCGACCTCTGTGACCTTTGGTGTCTGTAAGACAGGAACGAGAAGGGCACAAAGGACAAGAGCCATTCAGTGAGGGACAAAGAAGAGCTAGGTTCGGTCGGGCATGGCCCACATAATCCCACCCACCGGGACACCCGCTTTGGAGCCCTGCCCGTCCCATCTCAGAGTCGGGGCAGCGGAGCCTCTCACCCCGGCCCTCTGCTTCCTGACTCAGGATCAGGCCTTCCTCCCCTGAGCTCCTTCTCCTCGCACGTTAAGTGGGGCCCCAACTGGTACCTGCATCGCCTCCGTGACGACTGAAGCACGCCTGGTGGGCGGGGACTTCGTGCCTGGCCCCCGGGAAACGTTCCATCAGTGCCAGCCAGTCTCACTAGCCACCACCCACCCCAAAGCGTTCCCCCCCCCCCCCCCTCCAGGACGCTGCCCTGACCTTCTCCGCTAAGGAGCTGCTCCCTCCTCGCCCCAGGCCAGTGTTGCAGCCCTCGGAGGGGATTTCCAGGCAGTGGTCCACGGGACGAAAGGTGTCCCCTCAACTGGGAATGTGTGTGCTTGCCATGCACTCTGTGCCATGCCGGAACCCCCCAGCAGAACCCCTGAGAGGAAGAGCCTGTCGTGGACGGTCTGGACTGGTCCCTCTCGGACAGAGCAGCCACCTGGCACCCAGTAGAGGGTGTAAAAGGGTCTGTTGTCTGAATCACAGGAGACGGAGCGGAGAGAAAGAATTCAGGTGGGGTGGTAGCAAACCCTTAGGAATGAGGCTTTGGGAAGAAGCTCAAACGACAACAAAGCTCCTGCTCAGAAAGTTGAAATGCACTTTAAACAACTAACTGCTCAGGGCGGGAGGGGGCGCTCAGAGAAGGGACTCACTGTGTGCACGGGACCTGAGCCCAGGAGCCCAGGACAGGCCCCAGCAGGGCCAGGCAAGGCCCAGAGCCCCAGTTCCTCCGCCACCCACGACCCGTTTTCCTGTTCCCAGATGAGCCCTGTCTCCGTGATGCGACACGACCACCCAGCCCCTCTCCACGCAGAAACACACGCACGAGATGCAGAGCTCCCAAACTTGGAGCTCTGCCCTGGAAGCCCTGGAGGCAGGCAGGCTGGATGCTTGGCGTCAGAGGCATCCAGAACTAGCTCGGGGCCTCATTACTGAGGAATACATGGTCCCCCGTGGACACTCATTGGAGGCCAAGTGGGGGAAGCGAGCAATACGGGGGCTCCATCTTTCAGTTTTACGTTCCTCTTCCCCTGGGCCTGCGGTTGCCGTGCAGATTTCCAGTGGAAACATCAGGAAAGCCTCATGTGGTCTGACTTCCCCTGCCTCTCCCCACCCCCCAACTCTCACACATGCACACACATGCACACGCCTGCCTCTGGGCTCCCTCAAGCACCCCAGGTAAAGTGTCGGTTAGGAAACCACAGGGTAATTATGAGCCGAGAGATTTGCTCCTCAGTTGCAGAAAGAAAATAGTTCCATTTGAGATCCTCAGCACGCTTTACGAACCAGGGGGAATGCTTTGGCTCAGTGCAGGGGAAAAATGGAAGCCAAGGAGAGATCTCATTAGAGGAAGGGAGGGGGGCGCTTGAGGAGACCAGAGTGTCTGGATACAGGAACGCATACACCCTGGAAGCAAGACCCCAGGACGGCGGGGTCAGCTCCGACTGCAGTGTTGACCAGTTTCCAGTTCCAGCCAGTCATTTCTGTCACCACGGTCAATTTCAAGGTTCCCAGATGACGTCACTGAATTTGGAGTTGAAAAGAGAGGCACAGTGAGCACACGGTTCTGTGGCATTTCCACCAGACAGATATGTAGGCCAGCGTGGAAATGACCTCGAGAGCACAGACGTGGTAAAACAAAATATAAAACAACTAGGAAGCTGCGTGCTTTGATTATTCATGAACTTGTACTTGACAGAGCTTATTTAAATATAAGTTTGTACAATTTAATTTTTAATGACGGAGTGCTCGACCATCAGCCCTTACCTGACAGTGTGAGGTAGGCCCAGCACACCGCAGCCTGGGCAGCGCGGCAGCCCCTCGTGGGAAGCAACTGACGCAGAGACAAAAGAGGTGCCTGCACAGAAGCCCTGGAGAGGTCAGAGGAGCCATTCTAAGAAATTGGTACGACACTGTGCTATTTAAAAGTGGATGTGCTTGTACGTATTATACATATAGGCATGAGATATTCAAAATAACCTTCGGAGGATGTTAAAGCACCCACACTACAGATGAAGGAACGGAGGCTGAGAGGAGAAGCGTGCCCAGATTCGCCCAGCTGGTAAGTGGGGGGCCCAGCATCTGATCTACTCTAGACCCTTGCTCCACTCCTCGCCCCCTCCCCCCGGGCACACCCGTTGAGGGGCACCCTGCTGACTCTGGCAAAACTTGGGTTGCAGAGCCCTGCCCTCAATGCCTGCCTAGAGATGTTACCGAGTAACGAGCAGCTCACAGCTGGATCCTGGAATGAGTCCTCTGGCTTAGAACATGCAACAGGAGAATTAAGTAAGAGACCACACTCTCCTTCCTTCCTGAGGCCTCTCTCTCTCCTCGGACCTCGGGGGCAGCAACAGGCCCCCTGGCATTTAGAGGTTGCCTTCCTTCTCTGGAGGAGGGACCTCACAGCTCTCTGGGCCCTACCCCTCTCTCTGCCCTCTTGGACACCACACATCGGCATCTCTGGTAAACTGGGAGCAGACAGGCTTTCAACTCAATTTCTGAGCCACAGCCAAACCCCAAACCCTCCTTGACAATGACAGCGGGGCAGTACCTGGTTGGCCACCCAGGCTGTGTGTGAGCATTCCCCAGAAGTCCTTTGGGGAGCCCCAAATAGGCCACCTCCCCCCCAGCCCAGAGCAACTGGCATTGGATTCCAGACAGGAGCAGGACCCCCACTTGAGGCTTGGATCCCACACCCCAAACACATGTGGCTAGAAACCAGTCTCTAGAAAATCCTCCAGTACAAAGTGACTCCTCTCCTACCTCCCAGAGTCTCCCAGCTTGGCGACGGCCGCTCTGGCTTGTGGGTAGGAGACACCCCATTGCCCAGGCCATGTCCCCTCCATCCCATGTCATTTCAAACTTTCTGGCATATAGGTTTGGTATGCTTGGCTCTTTCAAACGCCACGCTTTATGGCCTCTTGCCGTGTAATTTTATTCCTGTCCTGCCATTCAATTTGAATTAAATATCAAACAGATGTGTCTTTTTTTTTTTTCTCTCTTTTTAAAGAAAAAATTTAATATTAGGGAGCATGCCCTTCTATATGATCAGGAAAGCCATTCAGAGAAATAAGCCCCTTCAAATTAAAAAAGAATCACATTGGTTAACGTTAAGTTGCTTTCAAGTGATACATTGCGAAGTGCTAAGGGAAGGTGTTTCCAGCAGGCTACAAAGCCGCCAGGAGAAAAGGGGAAAGATATACGGCCCTGGTCTGATGGGGAAATTGGAGCTCAGAGAGGGGCATCCCCCACCTGGGGAGGAAGCTCTGAGAGTGGAATGAGGTTCACGGATGATGCTGGGGGGAGCCATCTTCCCCAAAGGCCTGCGGGCACTGCTCTCCGCAGCCTGTGTTATCAGGGCTGGGGGGGTGGGGGGGGTGGCAATAAGGAGGAGCTCCATTCTGCTTCAGGAGCCAACCCGACCTCGGGACCCGTTTCTCACCCTGCACTCGTGCACCAGCCTGGCACATCTCGCCCAGCCAGCAGTCCCAGAGGTGAACCCTGTATGTCTGGACACACTGATTGGTTTAATTCCCTGGCCCCTGCTTCGGGCTCTTGGATAGTGGAGTCTTTTGCTTTTTGTGGGTCTTGGACGCCTCTGAAAAATGCAGAGAAAGCTATGGCTCCTCTTTGGACACGGGAACGTGTGTGGACTTGCACACAACCTCAGGGGCGCACGGTCCCCTGATTTAGACCCTCCCCTCCCCCCACAAGGCAGCCGTAGCACAGAGCATTTCATCATCCAGACACTCAGACCGCAGGACCACGGCCCTTCACGAGCACTCCCACGCCCAGCACTGTGCAGGGCCTTTGCATGGACTGGGGAGTTGGGCAGCCTCCAAACCCCTCTGGCTTCTTGGCAATATGCATGCCTGAAGCTCAGCGTTATTGGACCTGCCGCCATTCGTGGCTATGAGCCAGGGCTTCTCCAGTGCCGGCTCAGGCTGAAGTGTTTCCATGTGGTCCTTTGACTCACTGAGCCTAAAAGGCAGCTCTCCAACTACAGCCGGCTGACTACAAATGACATTTCCATGTGGTGGGGAAAGGGGCCAGAATGCCTCCGATTCCAGCTGGTTCTAGACATCCCGGACCCCGAGACAAGGCTCTGCACACCCAAGCTTTGCCTCTAGGGATGACGGTCAAATGCCCAGAGACCCTGCTCCGTGGGGAGCATGAGGCCCGGCTGATGAGAAACAGGACCAACACTTCCTCGGATTCTGCAGACAAAAGGGAAGGCTGAGTGGAGGGATTTAGAGCAAAGACAGCCTAGGCTTTGGAGTCAGACAGCTGAAGTCTGGACGCGGCTCTACCACTTACTGGCTCGGTGACCTTGGGCAAGAGACCAGCCTCTCCCAGCCTCGGGTTCTTCCGTCTATAAAGCGGGGATGCCACCTGTCCCGTAGGGAGTTTGGGAGGGTGAGATCGGGGGATGCACGTGCAGTGCTTAGCTGACCTACAGCAAGCACGTGATGTTTGGAAGTTACCTTGCTTTGCCCTTCCCTCCGGCTGACAAGCCCCCTGTCTGATGTGCTTGTGGGGCCTGGAGGGCTGGGAGGTGGGTGAGAGGCAGGTTTACCCCTGGCAGTAACCACGAGAGGAGCAGGAGAGGAGAAGGGAGGGATGTCAGTTACTGTCTCATGACTCCTGTCTGAGGGTGTGGGGAGGAAGGCACCAGAAATATCTACAAGTGGTTTTAGAAAAGGAATTGAAAGCCTGCGGGGAGGGGCGGTGCAGCAGAGAAAGGGCGAGGCCTGGCCCCTGTCGTCCAGGCACTTGGGACCACACCCAGGTTCCAGAGGGGCTCTGAGCTCCAAGCAGTGAGGACAGGGCTGGTCAGGGAGGTTTCTGGTTAGAGGAGGACGAAGCTGTGCCTTGGACAATGGGGTCTCCTGATGGAGAGACGTCCACCCTCGATGCCTTGTTGCCCAAGGAAGGGGTCCAAGGACACGTCAGCCTGTTCTCCAGGGTCTCGATTTAGACCCCCTCCACTTCCCAACCTACACAGCCACACACAGCCACCACTCATCTGTGCTTTGCTCAGAGGGAGAGGTCCTGTCTGTAGTGCTGCTCAGGTGCCGAGCCTTGGAACTCCTGACGGCAATGAAAACACGTTTCTCTCACCCTCCAGCTAGGGGCAGCCACGTGCTGGTCAGACACCCTCCCCGGGCACCCAGTCCCTCCCCAGGCTGCAGGGGCAGAGGGAGTACCTGGTTACTGTAACAGTGGAAAATTATAGCAGTGGGGAAATCTAACCCACCCGCCGATCTTCTGATGCTGCTGCTGTAAGTGCTCCCTCTGACTAATACGTGGCTTGTAGATGAACAGCACGTTTGTATAAGACTCCTAGGAACTAATTACAAAAGATACAGACCAGGACCTGCAGGCATCCCAGCCCCAGGAGATTTGCTGGTCTCCAAACCTAAGGTCAGGATGACGTGGAGCCAGGATGACTAACCCAGGGTGACGCACACCTGACTGTCACTTGTCTTATCAGACTGGACTGTGCTCACCTGCACGCAGGGAACTTTGTAACCCCCTCCCTTGGTCACTTGGTTCTGTTCCCCTCTCCCTCCTTACAGAAACCTCGGCCTCCACTGAGAGGGGAAGATGGGCTCTATCACAGGAGTCCCCATCTTCCAGGTGGCCGACACCTGAATAAACCACTTTCCTTTACATCAGTGCCAGCCTCTCAAGTGCTGGCTGTCATAGCAGCAGGCCGCTGGACTTGCTTGCAGTCACTCTATGACTGGGCCTGTGCCCCAGGGTTCCCAGCACACCCTTCCCGCCCCTGGAACCTTACTGGGGTGGCCACACTCATTCTAGTGACCCTGTTTCTATGTCCCCCAGGAGCAGGGTCTCAGCCACAGGTTCTCCAGCCTTTGGGACACATATGTCTTGTTGACCTAGACTGATGTCACGGACCCTCTCTCGTCCTTGTAGGAACCTGACAACTTATCTTCCTCTCTTCTTAGTGAATTTTCCTTTTAATTATGCATTTAAATATCAAATGACTTAAATACACTTGAACAAGCAATCACTTAGGTCTCCCTCCAGTCTTGGTCGAGACATGTTTTCCCACAGTTGTGACAGGGCACTCAGGCTTGATTTTTCCAGGGAGGTTTCCTGGCTTTTGACTTGTCACATCGATCATGTTGGTTAGTCACTGTCACATCCCTGATACGCTCGGTCTACAACCAGCTGATGGGCGTTTTCATTTGGTCAAAATTGTCTTATGCCAGGTTTAAAATTATACCCTAAACTCTTCAGAAAATAATTTTTCTTTTGAGGATTCCTTCAGGGATGCCTCCAGGGGCAGGATGTCCCCAGGGGCAGGATTCCTGGTCCAGAGCTGCGTGCAGATTCTCTGCACGTGTTATCCATTGTGGGCCCAAGGTTTTAGGGATGGTATTCCACTCATCCGTGTGCCAACCCAGCATGTTTGTTCCAATGATTCCCAACTCGCACGAGAACACTGACGTGGGTAGGGTGGGGGTGGACATTTGCCCAAGCCCCCCCACTCCATAGGTCCCTTTCTCAACGTGGCCCCTCCCTCCAGGCACACTGTGGATCCAACAGGAGCCTAGAGAGCCTTTACCAGGGCAGTGAATGGCAGACAAATGGTAGAAATGCCCGGCGGTAGCATGGGGACGTTGCAAGGGAGGGAAAGCTGCTACTTTTAGCCTCTGAAACAGGCCCTGCAGATGGCCATCTCAGACGAAGCTCGAGGCTGCCCCTCCAGAGACCCTTTAAGCCAGAGAGGGCCTGCTTTTCGGGTATCTAAGCCCTTTAGAAGATGTGAAAATGGGGGCAGGTCAGCCACATGAAGTGCCGGCTACAAAGTGTAAACACCACCTCAGGGCGCTGCTAATCTCCCAGGTCAGGCCCTGGTGCCACCAGCTGCCCACTGCAGGCACAGAGGCTGGGGGCTCTCGCCAAGTCGCCTGCGTGATCTTGTGTCAGTGGCAGGCGGTCACTGGGCTCCCGGGGCCAGACAGGGGATCATTTACTGGTACCTCTGTCTGCCCTGCAGTGGCCTGATTGTCCTGCCCAGCATCCTCTAGATGCAAAGCTGCGGCAGCTGCCGGGCCAGAGAGGCTGGGAGCTCTCACAGGCGTCCCCCGCCCCCAGCCGTGCCCCTGGGCGAGGTGCATGGGGCTAACCAGAAACACCTGTGTACATGGAATTTCCTGCCCGGGTTCAGCCTTCATTTCCTCCTCTAGTAAAAACCCAAGGCGTGTGAAGGTGAAAGAAACCAGCCAGCCGATCACCCAGACGACCGCCACCAGGGCCGCAGAGACAGGACCTCCTAAATTAAATTTTAATTCCCACCCGACGGCCTCGCCCGGACAGCCACGACTCCAAACGTGCCACCGGCCGCCTTGGCCAGGCAGATCCCCGCCCAGGTCCTTGCAGGAATTAACCTCTCCACTGGGCCAGCGGACGGCGCCCTCTGCCCTGGCCGTCAGGTTGTGGCAGGAGACCCTGAGAACAAGAAGGACCCCTTTCCTCTCCATCTCATTGTGCAGCTGCCAGGGCCGCCCAGCTGATTAGCTGCTCACTACCCCAGGCCGTTTGAATTATTAGGTGCTGGAGAGATCAGAGCCCACCGGTGACTTGGGGACATTTCCCAAGACAACATCAAAGCCGGGGGCACCCAGATCCAGAATGTAGGATGATGGTCAGAGCTCTGGGGTCTGTGCTCCGTCCTGGCCCAGCAGGTTCAGGTGAGGAGAGAGTCATAAAAATGCCTCCGTTTTTCCAGATCATTTTTCCAGAGACTCCTGCTGGTTAGAGGAGGTGGGGCTTAGATCGAAAAGGAGAAAGATACTGAACTGCCCAGTTTCCGGTCAAACCAGCTCACTTGACCGCAAAGCTGGCTGGAGCTAGGCCAGCAGACCGGGCGCGTGTCGCTGGAGGCTGAGACATCACCTCAGCCAGCAATGGAAGACAGGGAGGTGGCCTTGAGAGGTGATACTGGGGTCACAGATCCGAGCTCAAAGCCCAGCTTGTGCCTTCCCGCAAATTCACTTCCCGCAGTCCCCCTCTCGTGGTGACTAAACTGGGGAACAGCGAAAGCCCCTCCTTTACACGGTTATTACGAGGAATGAACAAGAGTCTGTGTGGTGCGTTGTACTTGGGACTGTGGCAACCGGGGCTCCGGAGGAGGCAACCTCTGCCAGGAAGCTTCTGCGTCTCTGTTTGCCAGGGGCCTGTAAGCAAGTCGCCATGGGAACATATCCCCTTCAGGAGAATCAGGACTCGAAGACCCTTGCTTCAGGAGGGCCTGACCCCATCCTGGGCAGCCACAGCCCCCCACCCCCTGTTCAGCTTTGTGCAAGATGCACACACCGCCCCCCACATTCTGCCTCTTGGTCTCCTCATCGAGGGGCCCAAACTCAAATACGCATCGCGGGTGACCGACCGAGGGTGAGCCAGGAGATGGTGGAATCAGCCCAGACCCTTCCTAGTCCGGGAGAGGCAACTGAGAGAGGCCAAGCCACCTGGCCAGAGGCCAGGACCAGCTCCCCAGCAGGACTGCCGAGCTCTCTCATCAGGAAACAGAAAGCGCTCAGGCTTTAATAGTTGCCGTCTGCCATCTTTTAAAAATAGTTTTATGATTTAAAAAATGATAGATGCTCATTATGGCATGCTACAACTCCACAGCATAGCATGGATGAATCTCACCAACCACACTGAGAAAAAAAAGGCACAAGGGTCCACACGGCGTGATTCTGTTTATATAAAGTTGTAAAATAGGCCAGTGAAACCCACGGTGTTTAAACCAGGAAACGGGTCGTTCTTGGGGGGTGGTGCCTGTAAGGGGACCCGAGGGGAACTTCCGAGAGGCCTGGTGATGTTCTGTTTCTTGACCTGGGTGCTGGTTGCGCAGGTGTGTCCACCCAATGATGATCTGCCGGTCTGTACACTTAAAACTTGCACGATATGTAATATTCAATCAGACATTTTCTTAAAGTAAATTTGTGGATTTACAGCAAAGCTGCATGTAAAAACAAATAAATATAAAACATTCGTGCTCAGTGTAGACAATGTGTTTCTTTAAAAGAAAAAGTAGAAAATTGGAAACATGTCACTCGTTTGACCATCCTGTGTTAATTCCTTTTATGTTTTAGTCTCTTTCCTTTCCACCTCTCTCCATGTGTGATACGTGTGGTTTTGATACATTTGCTATTATTCTTGCATGTAAAACTGTACGTGTGACTTTTTCCCTTAACACTATATTGTAAGGATTTGTGCACACCCTTAATGACTCCAGGAAACTACCCTGTGACTCTGTAATCTAACACCATATGGACAGAAGATGTTTTAACCGAGTGCTTCTCAACCAAGTCATTTTGTCCCTCCCCAGGGGCATTTGGCAATGTCTGGAGACATTTTGGGTTGTCACAATTTGCAGGAAGTGGTGACTGTTGGCATCTGGTGGGTAGAGGCCAGGGATGCTGCTAACCCTCCTTCGACCCCGGGACAGCCTCCACAACAAAGAATGTCCTGCCCCAAATGTCAACAGTGCTGAGGCTGAGGATCCACATATAATCACGACCTTATTGTCACACACGCAAGCCACTTCCCGCTTTTCCTGTAATTACCAAGGCCACAACAAACCTTTGGTTCTCTCCTTAGCCTCAGTTTCTGCTGGTGCGCTCACTGGTAGGGCCACTTTAAAGCGTTTTACATACAGCTAGACTGCCTTCCAAAAAGTGGTCTGGGTGTACCCTCACCATCCCCGCCTTCTTCCCCCTTCTCTGGTGACAGGCTCTGGCCCCTCAGCCTCTAGAGGCTCAGGGACCTCGCATCCCCCAGGACAGCCCTGCTCACAAGGACTGCCCCCTCACTCACTCATTCTCAGCAGGGCGTCCTGACAGACCTGCCCACATCCCTCACCCTTCTCCCTGCCCATTTCCATTGCTCGCGCACCGCAGAAGGACCCCCCACTGTTCCACTGATGCTGCCCTCAGAGTCACCGCAGGACCCCCCGAATAAAACTTCAAGGCTGTTTCTCAGTGTTGGATCTGCCCTCAGCCACATCTGCCCCAGGCAAGCACCCCAGCTCTCTTACAAGGCTGCTGAAGGCCCCTGTGCTGCCCCTCTTGGGGATCGTCACCCCAGGGTCGGATCCCCACCCTTTTCTCATCCAGGAAAACGGAGATGACTGGAACTCAGCCCGCTTTCCTGAACTCCAAACTTGAGGTTCCAACTAAAGCAGTGTGGCTTGGCCTCTCCCCCAAGGCAGGAGAAGCGAGTCTTCCAGACCTCGCCTTGTCTGGGTGCTCTTCCGAAAACGAAAATCCCAAACGTAGTCTGCAGGCTTGGCTGGAATCCTGGCTCACACAAAGCAACCTTGAAGCAAACGCATTTGGAGGGTGACCAGGGACATTTGAATATGAACGTGGTGTTAGAAGCTAACAAATTGCTGTTAATTACGTGGGGTGTGATAATGAATGGTAGGACAGCTGTGTAAAAAAGAGAGTCCTTGTTTGTAAAGGGCGAATCGCAGTTTTTTGAGGGGAATGGTTAGGCTGTCTAGGTGTGCCTTAAAATATTTTAGATAAGTCTAAGAAATACATCAAACAAGCTTGAAAAGACAGTAATAATCATTTAATTGAATCACAGGTTCATGGAGGTTCACTCTAAAAAATTTTTTAGAAAATTTTTTAAACCCCTAATAAATCTGAGCACACGGCTCCTCTGCTGGGAATCCTATGGTATCCCTACTGCCTCGAGGGTCCAGTCCAGAGGCGCACATGTGTCCCACCCGCCTGAGAGGCCTCCTAGGGCCAGGCCACTCCCCAGCCTCCCCTCCCCCTCCCCCTCCACCCTCCACCACCCGCCCCCCATCATAGACCATCATCATAACTCTGCTTGAAAAACAGGGGAGCATAACCCGTCTTCTCTGCCTGCAAAAACCTAGTCACCTATCAAGAGTCTCTTCCAAGTGTCCCCTCATTTCTGAACTCTTCCTTGAGTCCTCCCATCTCTGAACCCTCAAACCAAGCCACCGGACCTCCCTCCACACCCCTGCCCCACCTGCTGGTCAAATATTTCACAGTTGCCAGTTTTCTTTTGTTCTCCACTCTCACCCCACACCGCACCCTCCACGTCCCATGACCCTGGACTGAGCTCCCTGTAAGCACAAGCTGTGTCATGTCCACTTCCACTTCCCAAGGGACTGGTGCAGATGTAGCACCTGGTCAAGATTCAGTAAAAATCCAAGAGATGAAAGAAGGAACCTCCTTCCTTTCTCCTCTTTCCCCTCTAAAGATGAGCAGTCCTTGCATGTGAGTTTCCCGGCTGGGCTTTTCCCTGTGCTTTACTCTGGATGGGGCCTGTTTGAACAGGGTCTGAAAATGAGTCATACGGTGTCAGGGTGGAGGTATAAACCACGCTCAAAGAACACCCGAGTTGCTAGGAAACAAAAGGACGCAAGTGCAGATTCGCAGATATCAGTCCACAGATGTTTGGTAATTGCTCAGGGCCATTGTCCTTACCAGTAATTTGCTTACTTACCTGCAAGGTAAGATGTGTTAAAAACAAAACAAAATAGCAAATCATGCCAGTCATTGGAAGGACAGCAGAAGTGAGATCAGGACCACTGATGAAGAAGCACAGGCCTGACCTGGCACTGGGAGTATTAGGGAGAAAGGAGACTGCATGACCAGCTCCAAGAAGAGGTCAGGACCCAAAGTCCCCTCCTGCCTTTGGCCTTTGCTGGACCCAGCAGAAGAGCCTGTCTGGGGGAAGTGCAGGCTGGAGAGGGGTGCGAGACTGTGCTGACATGGAGGTGGGTCAATGGCCCGCAAAGCCCTGGGTCTCAGGGCCACAGGGTTGGGTAGCCTGGGTAGACCTGGGATGCAGCCTGGGTAGACTAGTCCACCCAACGCCTGGAGCCACTGGGTGGCCTACCTTACCTTGTCCCTAACTGCAAAGTGGGAGTGTCCTTCCAGGACAAGCTCTGAAAAGCAGCAAGCACGCCTCTTTTGTTTTTGTTTCTTGTTTTCCGCAGGAAGACAGTTAGCATGGCTGATGCATGCCTGCAGTTCTAAAGGAAGCCCCCGGAATACCCACCAAGAGACACTTGGGAAGCTGGTCAAAAAGACACTTCTTGGGCCCACCGTGGACTTACTGACTCAAGTCTGGGAGCACATCCCAGGAACCTGCATTTCTGCAAGCTCTTGGGTAATTTTTTTTAAATTGTGGCAAGACGTATATAACATAACAGGTGCCATTTTAGCCATTTTAAAACATACAGTTCGGTGGCAGGCATTAATCACATCAACACTATTGTGCAAACCTCACTCACCATGGCCTATTTTCAAAACTTCCCATCATCCCAAGCGGTTAAGCAATAACCCCTGTTTCCCTTAGCTTCTGGGAACTTGTAATCTGCTTCCTGTCTCACGAACGTGCCTATTCTAGCTGGTTCGTGTGAGTGGAATCCTACGAGGTGTGCTCTTTTATGTCTAGCTTATTTTACCTAGCCTAAATGTTTTCAGGGCTCACCCATGTAGTGGCGTGTGTTAGGACTTCATTCCTCGTCAAGGCTGAATGAGTATTCATCCACTGCATGTGAAGGCCATGTTTAGATTACCCGTTCCTCTGTCCATGGCACTGGGTTGTTTCTGTACCTTTGGCTGCTGTGAATATGCTGCTGTGAGCATGGAGGTATGGACCTCTGCTCAAGTCCCTGCTTTCAGATGTTTGCTGTTTACGCCCAGGAATGGGATGGCTGGGTCACGTGATAATTCTATGTTTCAACGCTCTCCACCAGCTGCACCACTTTCTGTTCCCGTGCACCAGGGCTCCACCCCCATCTTGCCATCACTTGTCTTCCCCGGGTTTTCAATGATAAGCATTCTAATAGGGGTGAAGCAGGGCCCACTGTGGTTTCTTCAGGTAACTCGTATGCACACGAAAGACAGAGGCCTCTGCTGTGTGTGAAGGGGACGGGACATTCCACACGGAGAGGTCAGGGCTTGGGGAGAGGGAAGGGGCGGCTATCATTTTTCAAAGAACAAATTCTCCTTCTTCCTCTTCCTCTTCTCCTTCTTCCTCTCCTGCTCCTCCTGCCCTTCCTTCTTCTTCTTTTCCTCCTCCCCCTCCTCTTCCTCCTAACAAACGCTGCTTCTTAATGCTGAGTCCAGTAGTCCATCAGGAGCACCCCACAGTCCAAACTGAACCTGAAGAGTCTGGGCGTCGCCAGGGCCGGGTTGAGATCTGAGAAGACTAGGCACGGGAGCGCGACAGCGCTGGGGACAGAGGCCCAGGGCTGGCGACAGCAATGCCGTGGGAGCCTACAGTCAGGGAAGCCGCTCTCGTGAAGCTTTGGCCAGTGGACGGACTGAGTCTAAGCCTCTCTCCAGGGTCTCTCAATTGTATGGGTCAGCTTCACAGGACAACTTTGCCTTTCAGAAAGTGCTGTGATGAGAATCCACCCAGCTTTTTAATAAAAATAAAAATTGAACAAACAAAACTATGCCAGTCAGGGGAGAAGAGAGTGACTTCCCTGTCCCCCCAACAGCAGTGTCTGTGGAACAGTGCTCGGTGGTCGAGGTATCAGACTTCATGCCCATTCTGACAGACACCCAACCAGAGGGGTTTTCTTCTGTCCCAGGACCTCAGTCCAGGCTGAGGGAGACTCTCTCTGGGGGCAGGGGATGCCGCTCACGACCCTCCGTCACCCTGATCAAGAAGCGACTGCCCACTAGCTCGGAGTACTCTGAGTGTCTGCCAAGGGTTGGGTGGGACCCACAGCGGACCCCTGAGCACCCACAGAGGCTGCCCTCTCCCAAATGCCAAACCCTGCCTGAAGTAACACTCACTGCTTTAGGTGGAATTTTGCTTCTCTGGCTACACCGAGCCAATTAGCCTAGCGGAGCTCTGGGGGTAAGCACAGTCTCAGTGGGACTTGTAGGAGCCGCAGTCAAGAGATCAAATAACCTCCTTGTTCTCCATGCAGCAGGCCTGGACTCCATCAGAGGGACATGCCCAGCCAGCCAAGACGTAGCTTTGCTGCAGACAGCAGGGCAATGAGGCAAGCAATAAAAAGGCCTAATCTCTTAAGGCAACATGAATTGTTGGCGAGAACATAAGGGGAACGCAACATTAGCCAAGGATCATTTTCCTCTTGTTACGGATGCCTGCTGACTGCTTGGAAAAAAAACAAAAGTGGGGGAAAAAAATCCCGCTAACACCGGTGGGCAGCAAGATGTAATTTACAGAACTGGTTTCCCCCAAATTTTAACAGCTAGCACTTAGTCCTGTGGCAGTCATTGGTGACCGCCGTGGACGGAGTGCTCCTTCTGTGACAGGCATCACAGCTTGCCGAATCCTGTGACCTTGAGAAATTAGCAGTATCATCAGCCTGCCTCAGTTAGGTTCAGTGCGAGAAGCAGAAGTCACTCGAGGTGTTTCGAGCAAAGGGGGGTTTTGGTGTAGGGAATCAGATGCTCACAAGGTTACAGCAAGGGCTGGAGGAGCACACAAGGGGTGGCAATGAGCTGACGAATATAAGGACTCATTACGTAGCTGAGACATCAGGAAACCGCCATCGCTGCCAGCATAGCTGCTGTCACAGCCGCCTCTCCCACTGTGAGGCTGGTGACCATCTTTCTTGGCTGCCTCGTAACTCACCCAAGCCAAGCATGCCTCAGCACGAGGAAGGGGGCTCCCTCAGCTGCACCTTCCAAATGTCCCATGAACACTGTCCAGTGGGAGTTTCTTCCCACCCAGAATTCTAGCTGCAGAAGAGTCTGCAGAGCTTTCCAGGCTCCCCAGGGAAAGAGGTTGACATTGAGAATAAGAGTACCTCCCATCCCTATTTTTCAGCTGTGCCCAGAGAGGTTAAGTCACTTATACAAGGTCACACAGCCGGTGCGTTGGAACCGTTACTGGAGCCCAAGTTTGCAGGACTCTGAAGCCTGTTCTTACCCATTGCTTTCAGGGGGATAAAGGAAAAAAAGCACTCTGCGTATTCTAAGCCTTCCTATTAATTATAATTACATTGGTGGTTATTATTAGATCTTTAACATTTAAAGGAGGAGACGCCATAGCCCAAATGACGTGTAGTGACTCTGGGCCCCTGGCGTAACCTTCCTCATCACCCAGAGCTCCCCACCCACCCTTCTTGTTGGCTTCTGAGATAGGGGTAATGTTTTATTTCTTCATCTGGGTAGTATCACAGAGCTATACTAACCCTGTGAAAATGCATGAAGCCAATTACTTACGGGATCTTTTTAATTTTTTTGCACTTTTTTTACATTATGGCAAACTTCAATATAATGCTTATTAACAATAATGTTGGCTAGTTAGACTTCCCCCAAGACCAGAAAAATATTCCATGTTTTAATTGACAGGTATTTTCCTTCTAGTCTTCAGAGGCTGAAAATGCCCTACCCCATGCTGCTGTCAAGTGAGGGTTTTGAAAAAACCAAGGATTACAAGGGCCAAGAGGGCCTGGGGGCAGAAGCGAAGTCATTTCTTTACTTCCTCCTCTTCAGGAGGTAGGAGCGCACACCTGAACGTGAGAGCCGGGGCAGAGACCTGCAACCGCTCACGAGCTGTTCACCCTACGCCTTCCTCCTAGGCAACCACGAGGCTACTCTCGCCAGCCGCCCCTGGGTTCTCACTGGATTCTGGCCTACGGAACACCCAAAGTGGGTGGGAGGCACAGCTACAATTTCCACGTCTGGCCCATAAACCTCCCTCCCCATGTTCAACCTTTGATTGCATTTTGCTACCGACTGGCTAACCGGAGGTTTCTCTGAAAACCCAGAAGAAGCGGGAGGCCCAAGACCGAAGGATCCTGGGTGCCGGCACGTGGCGTGCAGGCGAGCCAGTAGGAGAGTCACCCCACCAGGAAAACCTAGGGTGGGACATTGCACAAGAAAGAAAGAAACTTCATGGTGTGAAGCGTATCTGTTTCAAAAGTTAGCCTGCCCAGAGTAGAGCCATTTTGAAACTAGGCAAATCCTGTTCTCTAAATCACCCCTCCCTTCTCTACCCAGAGCCAGCCTCAAAGCATGTTTTTAAATCTGAGCAGCTGAAGTCACCTCTTTCCTGCTACCTACTGACTCTTAGTTAAGTTGTAACAGGTACAATTCACCACTCCCCTAACTGAGTTAGGGTAAGAGATCAGGGGAGAAGACTCATTGTTATAAGACGCATGAGTTATCAGTCTTTTTTTTTTTTTTTAATTGTTCTTTCTCCTCTTTTGCTAACAAAGGGCTCAGAACAGCTGCATTCTAGGCCCATTTAATACAGGGGCTAACCATCCTGCACCACCAGAGGGCAACACTATATAATAGCAGATGTACATAACAACTTTGAATCCTGGTGGAAGGGAAAGATGGAGTCAGCATTTACCGAGCAGGGCAGGAGGCAGGCACCAGGGCTGCGGATGGGATGCAGGACAGCAAGGAAAGCATCTTGGAGATGCATGCCCTCACCTCCATCTGCCTTGCAATTGTTCCAATGGATAAGTCGGTCTGTGTTTTGCCCACCTGTATAAAAATTCTCCAGCTGCATGACATAAGGAGCAATTGTGCTGCAACTACCTTCCACAAAAACATCCAAACGTGTAGGGCTGTTAGAAAATGAAAACAATGGAAAAAAAAACAGAAATGAAGAGAGAAGCAGGTGAGAGGACAGAGTCCATTGTGTTCTCTGTAGGGCTGGGGGCCTGCAAGAGCCAATGGGAAAACAGTGTTTTCTCTAGCAATACCCTGTGGTTTCCTATGGAAACCCAGGGCAGTGAGCTCTCCTTCCTGGGGATGGGGAGCTAGCTTTTTTGTAGACCCAGCTTCTAGCTGAAAGTGACTGAAAAGGAAGACAAAGGTGTGTCTTTAAATTGTGTGATGGCATTAAAGAGCAACCAACCTTATGTGTATTATAGTAAGTAGATAATTTTGAGATTCAAAAAAATAAATAAAGAGAAACCGAGGATTTCTGGAAGCAAGATCTCAGGGAGAAGGAGAACCCAGGAAGGCATCCCCTCTCCCCTTGAGATATTTGCAATTCAGACTCTTTAGTGGAATAGCTCATCAGGAAGTGTCAGCCAAGAAGCTGAGCAGAGCTTCTGACAACCTCTCACTAGGGTGCAGGGACAAAAATTGGAGTTTGAAGCCTGCCAATCAGGAAAGATTCTGATGAGCTGCTCAGGTTTCCGATTGGAGTCTCAGAGCCTCAAGATCTATAACCTGGAATAAGAGAGCCTTAGCCCAGCCCTGGCCGGGTTGCTCAGTTGGTTGGAGCGTTACCCCATGCGCCGAAAGTTTGTGGGTTGCATTCCAGGTCAGGGCACGTGCAGAAGGCAGCTGATCGACGTTTCTCACATCACTTCTCTCTCTCTCTCTCTCTCTCTCAAATCAATAAACATATCCCTGGATGAGAATTAAAAGAAAAAGAGAGAGAGAGAGCCTTAGTCCAGATTTCCTAGAAGCCAGACCCACAGGCAAAAGCTTGCACGCTGATACTTTCCTAGAAAATACAGGGGCAGGGGAGCTGGAGTGAGGCAGAGCAGACGGGAAACCTGTGTGAGGGAGGGTCCACTGAGCTCTGCAAAATACTAGTGCTCCTCAAGGCTCTCCAGCTCACCAAAGACGAGGAAAATCTCACAGACCAGAGGAGGACGAGACATAATGACTAAATACGAAGTGATGTCCTGGAACAGAAAAAGAACATTAGGGAAAAAACTAACGAGATCCAAACAGAGTGTGGAGTTTAGCTTAGTTAGGAAGCAGGTTGATTCTTTAGCTGTTACAGATGTGCCATAGCAACGTCAATGGTTACCAACAGGGAAAGTGGGTACATGGAACTCTCTGTATATATTTGCAACTTTTCTGCAAATCTAAAACTATTCTAAAATAAAACATTTATTTTTTAAAAAGAATAAACAAGTAGATTAGATCAAATGAATTTTCACTGTTGCAAACAATAATAATGTCTTGTGGGATTATAAATATCTACTTAGCATTACTTATAATTAAAGTTACATACATATTAAATATTAATAACATAGACATAAATATAATTGTATTATGTACATAATTAAAACATACAATACCAATAGCACAAAAGACAGGAAGAGGGGGTTACACTGAGCTAAACTGTCCTAAAATCCTTATATGGCCCTGACCGGTGTGGCTCAACGGGTGGAGCGTTGTCCCGCAAAGCCAAAGGCTGCTGGTCCGATGTCCGGCCAGGGCACGTGCCTGGGCTGTGGGGCCTGGTCCTCTCAGTCAGGGCACGTGTTAGAGGCAATCAGTCCATGTTTCTCTCACACACTGATGTTTCTCTCCCTCTCTTTCTCTCTCCCTTACCCTCTCTCTAAAATAAATAAATAAAATATTTATTAAAAATCCTTATATTGTCTGGGAAATTATAAAAATATTCATTTAGATCTCGCACGTGTCCCTTACTAGAGAGACCTAGCCCCAAACCCAGGCATGTGCACTTATTGGGAATCGAACCAGCGACCCTTTAGTTCATAGGCCAGTGCATAATCCACTGAACCACACCAGCCAGGGCATAGATTAGATTTTAATAAGTCAAAAATGCATGCTGTAATTTCTAGGCACTGAATTGGTGACTAACACCTAAAAGAAAAGAAAAATAGAATAATAAAAATACTACAAAATAGAGTAAGGAAGGAAATGGAACATAAAAGAGGTGGAACAAATAGAAAATAAATAGTAAGTTACCATGCCTAAAGCCAAATATTAGTTATAACATTAAATACAAATGAAGAAAATGCTCCAGTTAAAAGTCGAAGTTAGAGTAGATTTAGAAACAACAATGATGACATCAACCAGATGATCTTTAAATACATAATTTAACTCCAAGGACACAAAACTATTTTTAAAATAATGGGATGAAAAAAGATACCCAATTCAGGCAGTAACTAAAAGAAAGCTGGTGTAGCTAAGTGAGCTTCAAGACAAAGCATTACTACAGGTAGAGAGACATAATACACGTTAGAAAGGCCAATCCACCAGAAATAGAACAATTCCAAATTTGTACGTCCTTCATAACAGAGGCTCAAATTATAACCAGTGAAATCTGACAGAACAAAAAGGGAAAATGACCAATGTGCCATGGGAGTAGGAGACTTTAATACATTCTCTCACCAGCTGTCGAACAAGCAGCAAAAGTCAGTCAGACTGTAAAAGAATTCAACTACACAACTAAAAAGATGGACACAAATAACATCCATAGACTACCACCTCTCAAAAGCGAGAGAACAAATATGCTTTCTTTACAAATACAGCTGAACATTTGCCAGAATTGAACATATTTTGAGCCATAATGCAAATTTCAACAAATTGCAAAGAACTGAAATCATACAAAAGATATTCTCTGACCACAGCTTAACTGGAATTAAGCTAGAAATCAGTAACAGTAAAATTACTAGGAAGTACTCAACTGTTTGGAAATTCAGCAATACACTTCTACGCAAATCATGGGCCAAAGTAGAACTCACAATGGAGAGGAGAACCTACCTGAATAATAATGAAAATGCGGCATATTAAAACCCGTGTGCCCTGGGATGATGCTCGTGTCTCCCCAGAATTCATACACTGAAGTGCTAACACCCAGTGTGATGGATTTGGAGCTGGGGCCCTAGGGAGGTAATTAGGTTTAGGTTAGGTAACGTGGGTGGGGCCCCCATGATGGGATTAGTGTCCCAGTAGGACGAAGACAGAAGAGCCCCAGACTGAGAAATCAGCCATTTCTCCAAGGACTCCTTTGAGTAGCAAATGGTATTCAAAACAAGATCTGGCTGCTAGATGTGCTTATGGCCACAGGGATGGCTTTTCTTCTTGGTGCTTTCGGCAGATAGAGCTGGGAAATATCATATATATTATAATTTATTACATATATAATAATACTGCAATGCATATATTTATATATTATAGAATACATATTGTCTAATATATCACATATTATATATTATATATTTCCTACATATAATTTTCCTATCTATGTATTTATATTTATATATACCTATTTTAGAAATGAGTTCACACGACGCCTCCAATCCCCATTCATCCCCACAGGAGTCTTTCTTGCTGTCTTCCTTTCCGTGTTACCCATCCCTTCTCCCCACAGTGAGAAACTGGCTCCCAGTAACATCAACACAGCGATTTACTTGCTAAAACCTATAATAAACCCAACATTGTTTTAGAATTGATTTTCCCGTACCACTACACAAAAAAAGGGTTCAGGATTTGTTTGCAAGTCTTCCCTGACTGTCCTTCTCAGCATAGACTGAGAGCGTGAATTTCTCTGTTCATAAATAAAGTGGATTACTTCTTTTTTTCTTTTATTCTCCCTTTACTAAGATTATGGTATTCATTTGAAATAGTTGGGTTCATTGGTTTCAGTGTGAGTTCAGTTTTCGGAGTTTTTTCCCTGCTCTCCTGTCCTACAGATGCAATTTCAATTTTTGCAAAATACCACTGGGTCCGTTTCTTTCTGCCCCTCACCCCTTAGAGGTAACTATCTTCACTGTTTTCTACCTTATTCCTCTTGTGTTTCTATTTGTAGAGGTGTGTGTATGTATGTAGAGGGGTATTTCCTTCTTTCTTGCACAAAATGTAGCATCCTGTGCCCATTTTCACTCTTTTTCACTTGACACTACCTCCTGGAAATCACTCCGTATCAATTCATAGAGATCGTCACTCATTTTTACAGCATAAGTACTCATTGTGTGTGTGTATCGTAGTTTATTCAACCCACCTCCTACGCTTAAATATTTAAGCATTTGCCCCTATTTTGCAATTACAGAAAATGAAGCAATGAATAATCTTGTGGGGATGTATTTTCCTATCATTGTAGTGCATGTTCCGGGCAAACCCTAAAAGCGGAATTGCTTGGTTGAGGGTGAATGCAGAGGGAGTTTGGGTGAAAGTTGTGAAGTTGCTCTCCACAGAGCTGTCCCAGTGCGTATTCCTACCGGCAAGGTGATGGCCTGTTTCCTACTGCTTTGCCAACAGAGAGTAGTTTCCAGCCGCTGAACTTCTGCCAGTCTGACAAGGTAGAAATGATATCCAGGTATGGTTTCATTTGCACTTTCCTTACAAGTGAAGTTGAACCTCTGTTCGTATTTTAAGTGCCAGTTTTTAGATATTTTTTGTTCATTATATCTTTTGAGCATTTTTAAAAATAGGATTTTTAATCTATTCCCCTCAATTTTCAGGGTTGTATGCGTTCAACTTTCAGCATATATGATCAGGAAAAAACATTTTGAAAATATACATACCTGCTGTGGACTGAATGGTGTCCCCCAGATTCATAACGAAGCCCTAACAACCAACAATGTCATAAGGATGGGGCCCTATCCAACAGATTAGTGTCCTTACAAGAAGAGACAGCAGAGGGCTGACTGACTCTCTCTCCACACACACACACACACACACACACACACATACACACATACCCAGGGACAGAGGAAAGGTCACATGAGGACAACTGGTCATGTGCTCTGGAAGAGAGCTTTTACCAGAGAATGAACTGTACCAAAATCTTGACCTTGGACTATCCAGCCTCCAGAACTGTGAGAAAATTTTATTATGTAAGCCACCCAGTCTACGGTATTTCATTACGGTGGCCCAAACAGATTAAGACAGGGACAGTAGCTTCTATCTGTGTTATATTTTGCCAGTATTTTCTTCCAGTTTGTCATCTGACTTTCTTATGGTGGCTTTTTCTCAGGCAAAAGGTTTGCTTCGTTTTTAATGTAGTCAAGGTAGGAGCATTACAATGACCTTTGCAGATAATTATGGATACTGTTCTCTGATTCTACAAAATTGAGGTAAGAAATACCCAAGCACACAGCGGTTTTTTTGTAAGAGTTTGTTTGAGCCAAGTTGATGCCATTTCCGGGGAACAAGATCTCAAATGCTCTGAAGAATAACATTTTTGCAGCTTCTTTTACGCCGTTGACATTAAGCAAGGAATGTAAGGAAGACTTCATGGAGGTAGGGGCAGTAAGGCAAGGACTGGATTACAGACAGGATGGTTCACAGGGTTATGTGCTGTCCAGAGGGTGGTCATTTCAAAGGTATGTTGACCTGGACCCACAGAAACAAGGGACAGGGCTTGCTGGAGGCGAAGTCAAACCTTTTACTCAACAAGTTGCGTGCCTGAGGCGTGGCTGCGCACCATGACCTGCCCAGTTAGGAATTTATGATCAGATCACCCTGGGAAGCTGCTTCCCAAAGAAGCCTTTTGTTCACCCACCACACCAAAACTTGACAAGGGTTAATTTCTTAAATATTAGCAGTTATGTGGAATGTTAAAATATATCACTGAACTTGTCATATTCTGTGGCATTAAATCTTGGTTTATCTTGCACTCTGAACAGATTTTTTAAACCTGCGTGTGATACGGTAGCATCATACGTTAGTCATCTGGAAAACACTGGCTCACAAAGTAATACTATCACATGTATTACTTTGATATGTGAGGTCTTTCCAAATGTCAACAGATTTTATTACACAACATCAAAAAATCACATCAGTTGAAACTACCACTAATGTCACCAGGAAAGTTGTTTGTTTGTTTGTTTTAAAGTATTGGGAAGCTGTCAAGCTCCTGGTGGCAGATAGAACCTTTCAAACATTTAAAAATCTGCCCTGGCCAGTGTGACTCAGTTGGTTGGAGTGTCGTCCCCTAGATCCAAAGGTCGTGGATTCCATTCCCGGTTGCGGCACATGCCAGGGTTACGGGTTCCATCCCCCGTCGAGACACAAAGGAGATGGCAACTGATCCATGTTCCTCTCTCTCACATCCATATTTCTCTCTCCCTCTCTCTCTCTCTCTCTCTCTCTCTCTCTCTCTCAATTTCTCCCTCTAAAAGCCATGAAAAAAAAAAAAACGTCCTCAGGTGAGTATTTAAAAAGTTAAATTAAAAACTTTAAAAATCTGCTTCATTAAGGACATGGTAAAATCGTGACTGTGTGTGCCCGTGCGTGTGCCTGCTTTACAGTTCTATCCCCCAGTGCAACCGTCAGCACAGTGAAAGGGCACATAGATTTAGTGCTGCTACTGCCATGACAGCGGTTTAGACCCACAGCCCTGTGAAAGGATCTCAGTGCCCTCCCAGGGACGCGCGAAGTACCACTGCTCGATGGGCAGCCCAAATCCTTCCAAAGGCATTTTCAGTTCAGCTCTAACTTCAGGGGGAAAAAAATACTGAAATCCAGAGATGCCTCTAAGTCTGAGAATTGTAAAACAGCCCCTCCTTCTTCCTGCAGGCACCCTAGGCGGGTTTTCCTTGGCTCCTTTGTTATTCCTAATTAAGGGTAAACAATCACCTGTACTTCTCAGAGAAGGGCATTAACTGCTTAACAAAGACGGAAGGGGTGGGAGGGTGTTGAAACGAGGAAAAGTGTCAGATGTCAGATGTTGTGGCCACTTGGACATCAAAAGAGAGAACTCACCTCTGAGGTAATCAAGTCTGGAAGAAAGGCCGCACCTGCAGCGATGGCCAAGCATCTGTCCCATGGGAAAGAGCACATCTGTTGATTGGTGGGGGCTGAGGATGGTAGAGGGAGGTCTGCCAGAGGCTTTCTTTCCTGGGATCCCCGCACAGCCTCGCACTGCCTCTCAGACTCACTCCTCTCGGCTTGAGGTGTGCTGCTCAAAAGCTTAGGAACTAACTGGAGGCCTGCTCCTTCCTTGCCCTTCCACAAACAAGGTCAGGCTAAACCGAGGGACATGGGGGCACCCCATTGTTAGACTCTCAGATCATCAAAGGTCTTGGAAACACGCAGGGTGGGGCAAAGAGGTGCTGGGAGAATGCAGGACGGCTGGAGCGTCCCCTGCCCGCTGGCCTTGTCCTTGGCGGGCCATTTGGCCACCTGCGTGAAAGCCTTTAAACTTTGATCCAGCGGTTCCACTTCTAAGAACGGGTCCTCAACCCTCAGGTGTCCACAGATGTGTAACTGTAAGGATATTCACCAGGTCTTTATAATAGAGTTGGAAACAGCCTGAAAACAGGCCAGCAAACAACTACAAGGGACTGGTTAAATAAATGGTGGTACAGCCCCAGGGCGTTTGGAACCAAGGTTCCCACCCCGGGGTCTGCGGATCCTCTAAGGTCTCTGAGACCCTTTCCAGGTATCCACGTGGTCTGACATTTTCACAATAACGCTAAGAGGTTATTTAGCTTTCCGCTGTCTGGATCTTTGCACCAGGGGTGCGAAAACAAAAGTGGGTGCACCTGCTGCTGAACTGAAGCAGATCAGCACCGGCCCCAAGCTGCGCCAATAATCACTTTATTCCTGACCACCAAGGACTCGCAAGAAAAAAATCCCAACGGTTTCACCTAAGAATGTCTTTGATGAAGCCGTAGCAAGTGTTAACCTGTATGGAATCTTGACCCTTCGGGACACATTTTTAAGTGTTCTATGTGACCACTTGGGAAGCCCGCACGAAGCGCTTCTGTTAGGTAACAGACGAGGACGGCTGCCTCCAGGAAAAGCATTTGTTGTGATTGCACAGCAGGCTAAAGGGTCTGCTTTTCACACAGAGCATCAGTTTCACTTGAACCAACAAGGCAACATGAACACTGTGGTGGGCTCTAGACGCTTTTGCCTTTGTGGGCCCTTCCTCTCTAACAAGATATAAAATTACATCTTAGCCCTGGCCAGGTGGCTCTATTAGTTAGAGCATTGTTCTGTACACCAGAAGACTGTGGGTTCGATTCCTGGTCAGGGCACATACCTATTGTGGGTGCGATCCCCAGTTGGGGTGCATATGGGAGGCAGCCAATCAATGTTGCCCTGTCTCTCTCTCCCCCCACCGCTCTCTCTCCCTCTCTTACCCTTCCTCTCTCTCTCTAAAATCAATGACATATCCTTGGATGAGAATTTTTTTTAAAAAGTGATATTAAAAAACCTTATCTTTTATGACTGTGTTGGTATAAAGACATCTTTATTAATTAAATTAAATGTATTTTTTAATCTAAAAAGAATGAATCTTCATTTCTTCTTTTGATTTTAAAAGAAGTTAAATGGTTTTGTGGACTCATAAAGTCACGTGGGCCTCGGCACTGTCCCTAATGGAGTGGGGCCTGACAGACGTACTATGGTTGCTCAGGCTTGGGTGTGTGCAGGGCTGAGTTCTCCGTGAAGCACAATTTTAGTATAGCATGTTAACATATTTGTCTTTGTATCAACGCAGGGGTTTTTGTTTGTTTGTTTTTAACAGAGGAAGGGGCCCAGGGGTGGCGAGGGGTAGGTAGGGGTAGGGCTTGGGGATGGGAGGAGGCAGGCTTCTGGAAAGAGGTGGACACAGGGCCTCTGCACTGACCAGCTCCAGGGGACAACATTCCTGGTGAGTTCTATGAGAACCGCACACTGAGGAGGGGCATGAATGGGCGGGGTTGGCACCAAGATTGGCTCTTGGAGGACAGTGATGCATGACTGAGTGGGGACAATTAGACCCACTGTGAACTGGGGGGTACGGGGAAGATGGGTGCTGGGTGCAGAGGAGCCGGGCTTCTGGGAGGGCTGTCTTCAGTCCTGACCCATGAGAGCTCAGGACCTAGGTGAGCCGGGTCTGAACCCCAGCGCCAGCCTGCCCCCTCTGTGATCTCAGGCACATTTCTTGGTTTCCCGAATCTGTAGTGTCTTTGTCTGTGAAATGAGGATGGAAATGCGTCAGAAACACCCTGTGCCTGCTGAGGCCGTCTTGAGGGTGCAGTGATGCGATTTATGTGACCTGGCACGTGGTGAATCTCTCCAGTTTCATCTGCTACAACTCTCCTTTACTCATTCCACTCCAAGAAAAAAAAAAAATCAAAATTTTACTGACATGTAACAAAGAAGTTTAAGCTGTACAACACGTTGAGTCGATACATTTATATATCGCGATACGACGACCACTTTAGCTTTAGTTTAACACTGGTACCATATCTGGGTCATCATTCGTGTGTGTTTGTGTGTGGTGAGAACACACTCTTCATTGAGAAGTTCAGAGACACGTCTGCCTCAGGATCTTTGCACTTGCTGTTGTTCCTCTTGCCTGGAACACCCCTCCCCCAGATATCTGCCTGGCTTGCTCCCTCAGTTCCTTCAAGCCTGTGTTTAAATGTCACCTTCTCAGGGAGGTCTTCCCTAACATTTGAAACTCCACCCCACTTCACACTCCCTGCCCCCCCCCTTCCTCGCCTTATTTTTCTCCACAGCATTAATGCCATCAACCACATCATGTGGTTTGTCCATTGTGTTTCTTTCCTTCCTAGACTGCAGCCTCCAAGAGGGCAGGGACTTCTTGTGTTCTGTTCACTGCTTTTATCTTAGTTGCTCAGACTGGTGCATGGCCCAAAATATGACTTCAGCACTTCATTGAATCAATGGATGCAGGAGCGGTGTGCAGTCACTGTCGCACTGCTTCGCGAAGAGCAGAGTTAAACAAACACCAGGGTGAAGTGAGGAGGTTAGCACCGCTGCTCTAGGAGGGCTGGGAGCGGCAGGGGCACATTAAACCGCACATCGAGTCTGCTGGGAGGGTATTGTTACCTAAATTTGGTCCCCAGCTAGGTGCTCAGGTGGCTTCCCTCTCCCCACTTTGGCAGGTGGAGAGGAGGGGAGTGGAGGGAGGGCCCTATTTTAGTACCCCGCGATAGGGCACTAACACCTTGGGGAGAGAAACCTAATTTAGGGATTCACAGGTGGGCTTTACAGAGGCCCCTCCTCTTTCTGCTTGTCTGCAGTTTTAAAACACCGGTGTGGTGATCATCTCTTTTTACATTAATGAATCCCCAACTGGGTTCAATGGTGAACGTTCGCTCAAGCGAAGTAGCTAACGGCTTCCGTGCGCAAAGCAAGTCCAGACTTCTGGGGTCGTGATGAAGAACCCTAGGGCAGCCGGATGTGCAGTAGTTGGTCGCAGGACAGAAAAGGTTTGCTGGGGGCTTTTACTTAAAGACAGCGGGGGGTGGGGGTGGGGAGAGGTGGTTCTGAGGTGCGCGGGAGGTTTGCACTGGTTGCGGGGAGGAGGGGGGTGATTAACAGTGTGCCTCCCTCCCTGGGTTAATAATAAGCTCAATAAGTGCCACTCGAGGCACACAGGCTGGGATGCACGCTGGAGGGGCAGCTCTGCCTGGGCACCTCTGCTCGGTGGACCCTGCGTCCGGCGCCCGGCGTCATGGCGGGGCGCCTGCGGGCAGAGGCCGGACGCCAGGGCCTCGGGGCGGCCGGGGACAGACTGACGAACGTCCAGGAGGCAGAGCGAGGAGAGTCCCCGCGCGCGCGGCGGTTGGGGACGGGGTCAAGGCCCGGGCGGCGTGGGAGGGGTGGCCGGACGCGCAGGGACGGGATGGGATGTGACGAGCGGCGCGCTGTGCATTGTGGGAATCCCGGGGCCGCGGCGACTGGTTCCAGTTCACTCGGCAGAGGAGCCGGGCGGAGGGGGCGAGCGCGGGGCGTGCGGGCGGGAAGCGAGGAGGCGGGCGGGCCGGCCAGCGAGGAGCGCGAAGAGAAAAGGCGCGAGCGGCCCAGAGGGCACAGGCCGGACACCTTGCTGCCGCCGCCGCCGCCGCCGAGCCGCCCGTAAGTGCCGCGCGGGCCCCCTCTCCGCGCGTCCCGTCCCGGCCGCCGGGGTCCGGCCGCCGCGCTTTCCCGGCCGCGGGTGCCTGGGAGCGGCCCGGCCTGGTGGGCCTCGGGGGCGCCGGCCGGGCTCGGGCCCCGGGCTTGGAGCGGCTCACGCCGGGGCCTCGCGCTCACGGCGCCTTCCCAGGCCATGCTGG
The DNA here is from genome assembly GCA_007922815.1 of Macrotus californicus. Classification (NCBI taxonomy): domain Eukaryota; kingdom Metazoa; phylum Chordata; class Mammalia; order Chiroptera; family Phyllostomidae; genus Macrotus; species Macrotus californicus. Next base: position 134,998 of record VMDR010000174.1, on the reverse strand, counting down.
GGCCGCGTGGGATCCCCTTTGGTTTTGTTCAGAAAGCAAACCCGGAAGCCAACTTCTCACAAACGCAGCCTCCTGCCTGCGCCCGGGCGCTTTTATGGGAAGGGGACAGTTGGGGCCCCTTTCGCGGCGACCCTTCCCTCGGTGGTCGGGCAAACGGCTCGGCCAAGGCGGGAGGAGGCCCCGCGGCACTGGCTGGTGGGCCTGGGCCTGGGCGCCCGGGAGCGGCTGTGCGCGGAGTTGGACTTGGCGAGGCCCCACCCGCCAGTGAGTTGCCAGCCTGGGCACAATAAGGCCCGAGATCCCGGTGGCCGCTGTGTAGGCGCCTGGCTGGGTCTGCTGGGAGGGCAGGGTGGGGGGTGGGGGTGGGTTGGAGGACACTCGCGGAACTGGAGCCAGACCAGGCGGGGAAGGGGTTGTCCAGAGGCAGGCCGGGGAGAGGCCAGGGGACCCCCCGCTGCTCTCGCTGGGCTCCTGATGGGCCTTTTGTTTGCTTCTTGGTTGGGAGTTTTTTAAAGGTAACTCCGGAAGGCTACAGGCTCTCCGGGTGGAGAAGGCCAGGAGGAAAAGAGACTCGCTGGCGGGTCGGGTGGGGTGGGGAGGGGAGGTGAGTGCGGAGGATGCTGCTGGAAGGGTCCTCTGACAACAGGTGTGTGGATGGTGCGCCCCACCTCACTCCTGCAGGGACCACAGATCACTCAAGGATCTCGTTAGTAGATTGCTTGGAAGGGTGTTTTAGATAAGATGTTAAGGAAAATATTCCTGAGTTTGAAAGTGAGAGGCTTCTGTAGAAACAGCTGAGACAAAACTAAATTCAATAATTACAATGATCACGAAGTCTGTGTAAGATTTTAATGATTTCATAAACAGCCTAGAAGACTAGACAATTAGAGGGGCACTCCTGCTAGCTTCTCTTTTTCTTCCACCTTTGTGGTTTGAGGTTTTACTGTTCCGGGGTGGGAGCAGTGCTTTGTTCCAAGGCTCCCTGCTCCAGGGCTTAGGGGGGATTTCCAACAGCTTTGGATTGGATTGGGAGGTTCCAGTTGTAAATTGGGTGGAATCCACCTACTGCCAGCCAGCTTTGGGGTACTCTCTGCTGTCAGAGGAGTTATTGGCTCTGAAATGGACACCTCATGTCTGTAACTGGGGTTCATATCCCTTGTACGCCGCTCACCAAAGTTGGGCGGCGGCATCTCAGTCTGGCACAAGAGGCTGTCTGATATAGATACGTTTGTAACCCTACTTTCTTCTTTAAAAAAAAACTCCTCAAGACTTTAAATTTTTCCTCGGAAATGTTTTAGGAGGAGCGTGGGTAACCTCTCAGTCTGTTATGTTATTTTGCTCTGTCCCCATTGTGATGGGGACAAAGGTGTTGAGGAGTTTAAGTGAACATCGTTTGAGGCAGGGCCTTGAGAATGGGGAAGGGAGCGCCCACATTTTACTAGACTTTGAGAGTTGTCTAGAACGTCCCTAGCACGGCCCTACGTCGCTGTCTTGGCCTGTGCGAAACAGGCCAGGAATGTGCACCTTCGGTCCTGGAGATGCGGAACACAGGGAGAGCCCTCACTCCTTCCCTGGAGACAGGCTTGGGATACATCTCTTCTGAGACCTGCCTCTAATACTTGTAGAGCTAATGTTGCCCAAATAATTTACAGATTTATGTAAATAATGAACACACTGAAAACCTTAAGCTGACAAAGCCCAGGAATCTGTGGTGTTTATCACAATTATAGCGGCCTGAGGTTCTTGGAGTGTGCCTTTGGATTTGCGTCAGGTTTTCTGAGTTCTGTTCTTGGCACGTGGGCTGGGAAGGCAGGGGTAAGTGGGGTGTGTACCCGTCCTGTGGGTTCTCCCCACTTTCTGTAGCTGTAGAAGTGTGTTAGGCCCCACCTCAGCTCTTATGAGTGAGTCTGAGTGGGTCAGCTCCTCATACCAGAGTTGTATAGGCTGCTTGCTTGGATCAAGCCTGACAAAATCAGTGCCTTTCAATAAGTACTCATTGAGAATTAATTCTGGGTCAGGCACTGGGGACAGTACCATGATCAAGAAATGCCCAGTCCTATTCCCCAGGAAGCTGACAGGCTGAAAAGACAGGCAAGCGGCCATTGCAAGGCCAGTGCAGGAGGCCGCAGTTACTCTCACAGTGGCCCCAGGATGGCAACCTAACCAGGGGCAAGCCCTTCGCAGGCACAGAGAGGCCAAGCAGGAACTGGCTGAGCAAAGGAGGGCAGGCCGGGATAAGTGTTTGAGGCCTGAGGAACCACATGTGCTGAGTCTTTGAACAATGAGAAAAGAGGTCATGTGGGGGAGCTGCCAGAGGCTCAGGGTGGCTCTGTCCAAGAGGAGAGTCAGGTGACATGTGAGGGCCAAATCGGAGAGGATCCTGCTCAGAGACGCTGAGGGGTTCAGACTTCATCCTGACAGCAGAGAGACGCCGTCGCAGGCTCTGAGCAGGAGGGAGAGGCGGCCAGTTCTTTGTTCTCAGCGGGAACGCTTCGTCTGTTCCACCAACAGTGAATGGCTTCTAGGTGCCAAGCCCAGCCAGGGTCCTGTCCTGCTGAAAGTCACAGTTTCACTTGATCTTTGATGACCTTCCATTGGAGTGGTCATCGTAGTTTGGCCCAGCCTTTAACAGGCACAGGAGGTGTGAAGGAAAGTTTCCTGGTGAGGCTGCCCCACAGTGCCTTCCTCCTGAAATGCAGGGAGAGGCAAAAGCAGGTTTGCGGTGGTGAGTCTGCAGGACAGTTCGGTTTTGGATCGTTATTGACTGCTGTGTCATTTTCCACACAAACAGCCATAGACCCCCACCCCGCAGAGTGGTGGCTCCTTTAGTGCAGCTGGCAAAGCGTACCCCAGGGGGCGTTTACAGAGGTGAACTCTGATCCCAGACTGGCTTCCTGCAAACCGTTTCCTGCTTGTGGTGAACAGCACTGGTGTTGGGTTTTGTTTTTTCCCGCCACTAAAAGTCTAACATGTGACGGAGATACAGCTGCTGGAACAAAATGTGTGGTTTAGAGTCTATTTACTATCTCAATTTATCCTTCACTCCCTGTTTTCAGTCCCTTGGTTCCCCCAGGGCGGACTGTAAGTTCTTTAATCATCCAGCTCACTTTATGATGTAGTGTTTTATGAATGGAGAGAGATTTTTCTTCTGATTGGCTAGAGTGCCAGAGCAGTTCTCTGTTCTGAACCAATCAGAGTGTAGCTTGAGAACCCCAGCTCTGTGAGTGATAGTTGTGTAGTTTATCCACATGCCTCTGGGGACATGACAGCAGAGACACCGTTAATCATTTGGTGTGATGGGAGTAAACGGAAGAGAATGCTGTAAATAGGATTAATGTCCTTTGCTTAAGAATTAAGTGTCCCAGGTTCGCCTTTGTGATTGGAGTTGATGGGAAGGTGACAAATGCCTGTGGACATGTGGGCATTTATCCAGCTCCAGGGAGAGGGTGGGGGAACCCTCCCTGAGCCGCAGTGACTTGAGCACGAGAGCTCCACTGCCTTCCTCCTCGGGTGCTGGAGACGGGGCTTCCGGCTGGCAGCCCCCGAGGTTCTCGACCATGCTTGTTCGGGGTCAGCATGCAGGCTCTCATTGCTTAGCTAATGAAAGGCTTCATGGCTGGCCACTCCAGTGGGTTTGTGAGTGCCCTCTTTATTTAAGAGTTTGTTTGTGCTGCATCTTAGCAGGGACCGGTCTCTTACAGGTATGAGGAAGGTAAGTATTCTCCTCTGTTCTGTGTTACTGAGCCTGTCTAGTGGCGAGAGGAGAGAGAGGTCACCGGAGCCCTAGGATTGTCAGGGAGCCGGAGGCCCTCTGCGGGGCTCCCACCTCAGGGAGCAGAGCAGTTGCAACATTCCTTTCTGGGAATCCCCAGAGTAGCTCCACAGGCTCCCTGAATTTTGAGGGTCTGGGCTCCCACAGGGATTAGCCATGTGCATGTGTGTATCTGACTGGTCCCAGAGAAGGTCTCCAGCTGCTGTCCCACTTCCACACCTCTGAGTCCTATGGCCTTTGGAAATGCTCCCCTCATCTTTGTCAAGAGAAACCCACCCACAGTAAATGTCAACCAATCAGTCACCATCCATCCAGCGTTTGAGAGCCTCCCAGGTAACAGACGGAGATGCAGTGGGGTGAGCAGAGCTGACTGGACCATCCCCCCGAGACAGACAAGGAATACGGGACTCAAGCCAAAAAAATGAAGTTATACACATGGTATATTTCCACAACAACAGTAACAAAACAACAAAGACAAGGAAAGAGACAGTGATGATACAGGGTAGCCAGTGTTAAGGGGGGGGGGTAGCTGGTATTAGAATGTTTCTGTAAATTGGATCTAGAGGGCAATTAGGTCAGAAGGAAGGCCTGGAATCTGCATTCGCGGAGCACTTTACAAAAGATGGAGACAAGCAATTGGACACATTAAAGAATGGTGGTAGGCCTAGGGAACGTCATAAGGGATTTTTAAACTGGCCACAGCAGGAATGTCCAATGAGGAAGCTGAGAGCACCTTCAGCCTGGTGGATTGCTGGGTGCAGGACATGGAGCCCTGGTTGGTGGAAATAGAGAGAGAGGGGCCGCAGGGCCTTGTGTGCAAGGCTGGAGCTGGGCGTGGGCTGCCCCAGACTGGATGTGACCAGGGGCTACACGGCAGGAATGCAGAGTAGAGAGCTCCTTGTTGGGTCTGCATCAGCAGGGGTGTTGGGACCACTAGGTAGGATTGCTCCAGGCAGGAGGCTGGTGAGTGTTCCAGACTGAGCGAGTGGCATGTGCCAAAGACTGGAGGTGGGGACAAAGGTGGTTTGCAGTGCAGTGAGGAGCCTGGTAGCGTGTCCCGTTGGGGAGGAGTGGAGTGGAGTGGTAGGTAGGTAAATGGCGCTTGGCCCTTCTCACCTCTACGGCCCCTCCTAGTAGTAGAGGGCTTGTGGTTTTCGTGTCCACCTTGTTCATGGGATCCTCACTGCCAGGCTTCTGTTTAGTCCTGTGCTGTGAGGACAGATGATGTTGTCCAGGTCACATCTCATTTGTTGAGGGGCCTGTGGTCAGAGACTTGTGTCTCACTCAAGCCTGGCTCTTCTCTTGTAGCCCCTCCCCAGCAGAGTCTCTGGGGAAGCTTTGGGTTTCTGCAAACAAGGTTCCTGTCTGTCGTGACTGAGTTATAGTTGGAGGAGCTGCAAAGGTGAAGATGTAGAGGTCCCTTCAGGACCAACCACAGAATCTTCATTTCCTGGCCTGATAACAGTCAGAAAGGCAGCCAAGTTAACGTATGTGGACGTAATGTGATGAGCGATGCCAGGATTGCCTGAATACCTATCACTGTCCTCAAAAGATGAAGCCCTCACCTCTACAGGAGCGAGGGCTTCTAGTTTACTGAGCGGGTTCTGCTCTGGACCATGAGTCCAGGAAGGAAGGACGCAGCTTTGTCTGCCTGACAAGAGAATATTGCTGTTTCTCTTGTGAGCAATATCTGTGCCCTGAAGAGAAGCTGAGTGCATCGGAAGCCACTTTTTCTATGATGTAGAACTGTCCCTCTCTCAGAAGAGGCTGGGTGCAGGGCATGGGTCAGACAGGGCCTAGCAGGCTTTGACTGATCATCCAGATCCTGGCTTCAGGGTCAGCTTTCAAGTTGGTTTGTCATGTGACAGGGGCTGGCTGTTTCCTCTTTTCTTTTGAGCAGATAGGTAGGGGACGTTTCTCAACTTCTCTTGCAATTAGGTGTGGCCACGTGACCAAGTTCTGGTTGACAGATCACGGTCAGAAGTGGTATGCCTCACTTCCAGACCTGGGCCCTGAAAACCTCCATGTGTTTTCTTCCATGGGAGCCTGGGGATTGTGCATGGAAGGATAGGAATCTGGGTCCAGCAGTCATCCTGTGGAGAAGCACTGGCCAGTCATGGAAACCCATTTTGGACTTTTCATGAGTGAGGAATAAGCTGTAGGGGCTTATTTGTTACAGCAGCTAGTGCTACGCTCATGAATACAAACATCCAATGCCAGTTCTTCAAGAAGGCGGCCTTTTTTCGTCTTACGCACTTCGTCATCATTTTATTAACCTTACTGAGCACTCCCTGAGTAGGTGAGTGTCAGGCCCTTATATGCATACTTCCATTCAATTATATTCCTATATGCATGCTTTCATTCCACTCTTGGAGGTCTGTTCTGTCATAGTATCCCCTTGACTGATGAGGAAATGGGCTCAGAGGTGTTAACATCACGTGTCCAAGGACACATAGGCCGTAAGTGGCAGAGTCATGACTTGAATCAGGTCAGTCTGGCTTTGGAATTCGAGTTACTAACACAGTGCTCAACAGCCACTCTGTCATAGCCACCCTCCCCACTGGGTGCCTGGCCATAGCTGCCCATAGCTCTCCACAGCCGTCTGAAGAGCAGGACGGGCCTGCACATTTGTGGGTTTATCTGGAGGCTGCAAGCTACAAGGTGATTGTCCCAATAATGTTTGTAAAATCACCACGCATCAGTGGATATCATGAGGCTGCATGGCTTAGAATTCTCATAGCTGTGGCTGCAGCTTGGGGATCGACAGTTAGAATTGCAGAAAGAATGTGGGGAGGGACGAGCAACAGAATCTCTGCAGGATAGCCCCCTGGGGGAACGGTGAAGACTGAGGGCTGCTCTATCAGAGAGGAGCCGGACTCAGAATGAGACATGAAGACCTTCATTCAGCAGGGTGGTGCTTGAGGGCCCGTGACATTCCAGATCTTTCCTGGGACCCAGGGAACCAGAAGCGAGTCAACAACTGCCTGGCCTCAAGTCTCTTGCAGTTCAGTCAAGTTGGGGAGGGAGGCCCCAGATAGGTGCCAGGATATATGCTGTGGGGACATGGAGCAGAAGCAGTTCTGGTCCCTGGTCAGGTTCGAGAAGAGGGCTCATGAGCACAGTTCAGGTTGGCAGGAGGACCAAGGGTGTGACAGGTAGGAGAAACAGCACGTATAAAGACAATCTGGCCTTGGCTGGTGTGGCTCAGTGGACTGAGTGCTGGCCTGTGAACCCAAAGGTCTCCGGTTTGGTTCCCTGCCAGGGCCTGGGTTGTGGGCAGGGTCCCCAACTGGGGATGAGCAAGAGGCAACCAATCAATGTTTCCTTCAGCATTGATGTTCCTCCCTTCCTTCTCCTCTCTCTGAAACTGCACATCATCACAGGTCAGGAAGTCAGGGGCAGCTGGGGCACCTGATCCCAGGTGGGTGACAGGAAAGAGTGTTGCAGAAGCAGTTGAAGGGTGCTGTTTGTGGCTGGCTCGGGTGATGCGGAACCAGCAAAGTAGGCACAGGTTCTCCAGTGTCCATGGGAAGAGACCGGGGCTGGGGAAGGAGGTGAGAAGTAGAGCCGAGCCAAGGCGTGGGTGGTATGAAGAGGAGGGAAGAGGCTCGAGAAGTTCCAGAGGCGGGTTCAGCAGAGCTTGGCTAATGACTGGGTGCTGTGGCAGAGCAGTAGGGGCCGGGCTGCTCTTACTTGGTAGCTCGACGCATGATGTTGCCACTGATGGAGCTGAGAAGCCCAGAGGAGCTCAAGGCACCCATGGGAATTCCAAGTGGGCCCTTGCCCCAGGTAATCAGAACAGAGCCCTGGGGCTCAGCAGCCAGATACATACGCACTGGGCTGGAGACCTGGGCAACTCCAGCATGTGGACAATGTAAAGACTCCTGGCTAGAGTCGGGGGAGCACCAGGAGCATGACTTGTAGGGAATGAGTATGTTTAGGACCCATCAGGTTCCTGAGTGCCAGTGGCTCCTCTCTGGGGCAGGACACTGTCCGATTTCCCCTACGCAGACAGGGCTGCCTGGAGACCGAGCCGAAGTCTGTGCTCCAGCAGGAACAGGGCCAGCAGCAGCATTCACCATTGACACAGGCCTCTCCTGCTGAAAGAGGGGAGACCTTCAGATCAGAAAAGCTCTCAGCCCAAAGCACAGGGTCGATCTGTGAAACACATTTGTAGTAAAGCAAAGACTTAGGAGCCCAGTGGCAGCCTTCTCTGCAAACACGTGTGCACACGTGTTCACATGCTGTTTCCTGCACAGAGTGCGCACAGGCATCCATTTGCTGGGAATGTTTTAAAATGAAGCCAACTAATTGCTTTAGAAAAACTCAGACCCTTCTGGGTCTCTTGAGCACTCGGTGATCAGTTAATATTTGGTGCCCCTCAGCAGGGTGAAATACGGGGTCCTCCCCCCAGGGCCGCTTAGCTCCCTCCAGCACCATCAAGGGCCAGGGCTTGAGCCCTTTAATTCTGCTGGGCCTGTCAGCACAGCTGCCCCACAGTGTCCAGGCGTGCTGTTCTCTGCTGTTTTGGCCACCTCTGTCCGGCAGCCAGTTTGAGGATCTTGGGGGTTGGTCACACGGATGTTGGGTATAGACCATGGCATGTCTCCAGTATAGGGTCGGGCATCAGAGTAAGAAGGACTGGTGAGTCAGTGGCCTCCACGGTCAGAGGTGTGGACTGTTGGAGCTGGAGGAGTCCACACACCATGGAGCCTAACCTCGGTTTACCAGTAAATGGGACACCTGCCCATTTGGTTCAGTGGTCAGGGCATAATTGTCCTCTCGGGAGGGCTTATGTGGTGCCCAAGAGTGGCCAGAGGGCTCTTCACAGCCCCTCTCCCAGCACCCTGACTGGCCTTCCACCATTACCACTTAAATGATGATAGGATTCTGTCTTCCCCACCTGCTCTGCGAGAACAGGGGCCACACTGCCTTGTGCACCGCTGCCTCCATTCCCCAGCATGATTCCTGAAGCGAATGCGTGGCGACTGGAATGCTTCCAGCAAACATTTGAGACCTTACTGTGTGGTGCTGCACTAGGAGCCCAGTCAGGAGAAGACGCGAGAGCTGGCGGTCTGATGGGAGAGATGGGGGAGGGGAGTGTGTGCCACTCAGGCTGTTGTGTGAAGCACATGGGAGCCCCGAGGACAGCGGAGCGTCTGGATCGAGCACTTGGGCAGGTTGGCAGAGGGCAGAAAGCAAGCGCAAGGGTTGGAGGAAGTCCTAGTCAAAGCGCAGCCACCACCGAGCAGGGCATTTGGGGGACCACGTGCGACCACAAGGAGCACAAGGTAAAGCTGGATGAGTGTGCCAGGCCTAGATTTCTAGGGCTCTGCATGACAGGCCAAGGGCCCTGGTTTTATCTTGGACATCGTGGCAGCCAGGGAACACTTTAAGGCCATGGCGTGTTCAGATTTGTGTGCACGCAGATAACCCTGCTGGTAGAGGGCAGGTGGAGTGGAGGAGAGGGGGTCGGGGTAGGAGACCTTTTCAGGAGACATTTTAAATCATTTAGTTTAGATAGTGATGACCGGGTCAGTCACAGCTGGGGTGAAGAGGAGAGGGCCCCTCAGAAATGTTGAACAGGGGCATCCTCTGGACTGAGTGGCATTTTGGATGGGGATTGGGTGGAGGAGCAGGGAAGGAAAAACACTTCTCTAAGGGCAGGCCCGTCCAGCTGACTGAAAGTGTCCCGAGGGCTTCTCATTCCAACCTGGTTACTCACTGAGCTTCTGTGAGCTGTTCCTGCCTCTGGCAGATGAAGGATCAGATGCTGCTTTCGTCAAAGAACTTAGGTATCCGGCTGTAAAGCTTCATTCTGGGGGCAGGTGACATAGTTTTCTTTTCTTTTATGTAGACTTCCGCAAACTTACCAGCTCTGGTCTCAGTGTATGCAGATACAATTATTAAACAAGTATATAGAATGTAGCCAAGAAATCTTATTTTCTTTTACATCATGCGGCATAAAGGCAACACACTTAAGAACGGCCACTGGCAGAGTAACCTTTGAATGGAAGTGGCTGGTAAAATTGATGTCGTGACATAAAGTGTGAAAAGCTAAGCCCGTCTGTCTTTAGTGGCCACCGCACTTCAACGAAGACCAGCTGGTCTTCGGTGGGCTCAGTGGCTGCAGGCAGTGGCGTCTGCGGGCAGCACCTGTTTCTTCCAGGGAAAGGGTGGACGGCACCGTCCCAGCGGTCCTGATGGTGTGCTTCTTGCCTCCCCAGTGTGCTGACTGACCCAGCTCCAGGGCCACCGCCATGTCGAGCCGGGGCGGGAAGAAGAAGTCCACCAAGACCTCCCGGTCCGCCAAGGCTGGGGTCATCTTTCCTGTGGGGCGCATGCTGCGGTACATCAAGAAAGGCCACCCCAAGTACAGGATTGGAGTGGGGGCGCCCGTGTACATGGCCGCCGTCCTGGAGTACCTAACAGGTGAGTGCCGGGTCAGCTGGAGCACCGCTGGCAGTTTTGACAGCTTTTCAAGGGCTGATAGGGCCTTTTTGGTTTCTTTTCTTTTGAAACTTCAAACCTACAGAGAAGTTACAAGAATGGTACAGTGACCATTTTCATCTAGACCCACCAGCTAACGCTTTCTCACATCGCCCCGCGCATGTGCACATGTGCCCACACACACGTTTGTTTTTAGCTGGTACATATTAGATGGTTAATTTTGAAATTCCCTCACTTGTCCCGACACTGTCCTTTGTAGGTTTATTTGGCTTTCTTTATTTGACACCCAAGGTGTGTTTCGTGATCATACCTTGTATCACTGTGTCTGGCTCTCCGGTGTCTCTGGCCTCATAGCATCTTAACAGTTCCTCAGCTTCTTAAGTGTTTTTTCACGGCATGGACTTTTTGTTCTTTTTTTTGACGTGGTTCTGTTTTGAAGAGTCCAAGTCCTTTTGAAGAGCTCAGTCTGGGTTGGCTCGTGCTTGGCCTCAGGTCAGACGCTGTGGTGGGGAATTGAGTGAGTGGTGTCGAGGCCCTCTCTGGTTTGGGGCCCCTCATGGGGCTCTGGGCTGTCCCTGGTGGTGTTCAGTTCGGTCATTCAATTACAGCGGTGTCTGCGGGTCTCTGCACATCCGGAGTCACAGATGTGGCTTTAGCATTCTCTGACGATCTTCTGTGGTGGTGGAAAAATGGTGAATTTCTTTTAAAGATTTTACTTATTTGTTTTTAGAGAGAAGGGAAAGGAGGGAGAAAAAGAGAGAGAAATGTCGATCTGCATGATGTACATCAATCAGTTGCCTCTCACACGCCCCCCACTAGGGACCTGGCCCACAGCCCAGGCAGGTGCCCTGACTGAGAATCGAACCAGCCACCTTTTGGTTCACAGGCTGGTGCTTATCCACTGAGCCACATTAGCCAGGGCTGCATTTTCTATTTCTGTCATTTTCCCTGCATTTATTAATTGGCACTCTTCTGTCAAGAAGAGCTTTCCTTCTGTCCTTCTCTTCTTTTTATTTTCTATACTGTCAGTGTTGGTTTCACTGATTTTGTTTTAATTTAGTGGATTATGCATTATCATGTCAGTACTCATTATGATGCTCAAATTGCCTCAAATTTGACCCTCAAGCTGGTTCTTGTGCCCTTTTTCCACATCTCCTTCTGTTTCTGTGCACTTCCTTGCTTTCTGATACCATGAGATATTTGGGTCTCACCCCAGACTTTCCCTGCCCCCATCTTGGAATCAGCCATCTCTCCAGGGAGTCCTTGGACCTTTTCACAGATAAAATCTTATTGGTCTTATTGGTGGCTCCACAGAAATTTTGAGGGGCCAGCTGACAGGGATACCACCCCTGTTTTTAGTAATGAGAAAACCAGCCTCAAAGCCTGAAAGGACTTGCCTGGGTTGCATATAACCAGTAAGGACTGGAGGGGGGTCCCATATCCTACTGTCCTGTCGTCGTGCTTTTACCACTTACTGCTCCATACACCATCAGCGCAGGTGCAGAAGGGGGCACCCTTGATTCTTAGCAAGACAAGGTTTCTCTTGCAAAGTTTACAGTCAGGCAGCGGAAGAGCTAGGTCACTTATCACTCTCCTGGGTCCCTCAATTAGGAAAGACCAAAGGCTCCCCGTGAAAAATGCAGTCATAGGTGGTGTGTTATAGTTGCAAGGCATTTGCACATATTCTGGGACTTTTGATCCTCTGCCTGTCAGAGACTCTAACAGGTGGCACACCTGGTAGCGTAAACTAGGCCTGATCCTTCTTACTGTATACGTAAAGAAACAGAGGTCCAGAGTTTATGTGACACACTATGGCAGTCATCCAGGGAGACCAGGGGAGAAGTCACTAGAGAGAAATCAGAGGACATTTTCCAGTTCTGGCTTGGCAGTTTACATGCTGTGTGACCCAGAGTGAGTCACTCAACCTCTCTGGGCCCCAGTTGCCTTACAACTCAAATGGACACAAGAGTCCCGCTCCACCAACTCCAGGCTGCTGGGAGAGCCAGAGGGGCTTTGACCGTAATGGGAAAGCTGACACAATGTGTAAACCCAGCCAGCCGGTGTTTCCTGGCTCCCAAATGACACAGTGCCCCTGTCACTGGAGTTTTCATAGACACTGCCATTAGGTCAGGTATAGCGTCAGTTTCATCCCTTCTATGAAGATTTCTCTTTTGTTCGCAGGGTGTGGGACAGGGGATACCGTTGCTCCATCATATCTGAAGCAACAGGTGTCTGTGCCACACAGCAGACTCGTACATTTTCCTTGTCAGTGCCTGGCTGGCTCTGAAACTGAGCACAGTGCTCATGAGGTCACGGTCAGCTGATCCATTCTCATGGCAGCCAGCGACCTTGACCCTTTTTGTACCCACACCCATCGCACCTACCACAGGTGTGTGGTAGTGGTCACAGAGGGAAGTGGGAATGGTCATGGAAGCCCATTACTGGAGCTGGAAAAGTAGCTGTTGGGCAAATCCTTACTCTGGTATCAGCCACGTTAACCCCTGTTATACATATTTTTAAGTTTTGCCAAGGCCTTCCACAAAGCTGAAGTTAGCTGAATCTGAACCATTTTCTCCGGCCGCATTCAGTGCTGAGTCACTGGCATGACTATTGCCTAATAGTAGACCCCAGCATGGTGCTTGGTCCACGTGACGGGCTCCTCAGGAGATGTTCGTGCTGTGCTCCGTCGCTGCTGTGGTCACTTGTGTCCTGTTGCCTGGTGATGGGATGGGAGCTGAGCTCCGGGGCCACATCCAGTAAAAACACTGCTGCCCCATTCTGCCCCCTAGAACAGTGCTGCATACCCACAGTGACGGCTCTCTGGAGGGGACCTGCCCTGAGCCCCTAGGCTGGGACAGGAAAACATGTAGATGTTTGCAAGTCCCGGGCACCTGCCCACTCAGAACTTTGGTTTGGTCCTTGAGTGAAAAGGAAAGGTGGACCAGCTCTCTTTCTATTCTGCTCTTTCCTTTTGTTTCACTGAAGACCCTTTACCCTTCATTCCACATGCTTATTGAGCACTTACTGTGTGCCAGGCTCCACGCTGGGCTCTGTATGAGAGCACAGGAATGATGGGAGCAGAAAGCACCAACCAACCCAGATGGTTGCTGAGTTTGAGGAGTGCCATGGAGGGCATCACCAGGCCACGGGGTGCCCAGGTGCCAGGGGGCCTGGAGATGAACCTACTCAGGAAGGCTTCTTTGATGAGGAGACATCTGGGTGCTGAGACCTGGAGAAGAAAAGGGTGCCAGCCAGTCCTGTGAGAGCTGGGACAGGTGCTCTATCATCCACTCATCTGTGCTCGAGGCGCCTGCTGAGTGCCAGCCAGCCTCTTCTGGGAGCTGAGGAAGAGATGTAAAGAGGGTATAGCCCTTAAGCAGCTCAGGGTTGGTCAGTAATTGGGCCCAGACCCCATGGTGCAGCACAGGCATGTGAGGGAAGTACCGGCCATTTAGCAGACCCTCACTGAGAGTTGGGATGTGTCCGGCACTGGGGGATATATCAGCCAGAACAAGACCTGCCCCGCCGAAAGAGCTTTCTGTCCAGGGACAGGTAAGAGAAAGAAGGCGACGATGCAGGACCATGTGTGCCGTGAATAGTTGTTGGAAAACGTTTCCCGGAGGATGCTTGGTAACCAGTTAACCAGAGTGCCCTGCTTGTCTAGCTGTCACCCAAAGAACACTATTGGAGGGATTGTTTTCCTGTCTGCCAGGCCACATCCTTCCAGGAGGCATGGACAACAGCAGGTGTGGTGATGGGGTATGAAGCATGAGGCCATTTTGAAATGGCTGGGCCAGGCCTCCTGCCTTCAGAAGGATCCTTTAGAGAGAGAGAGGTGGGGGATGGGGTGGCCTGGATGCACAGGTGTTGCTAATAGGACTGCTGAGCTGCAGGGCCCACCAAGGCCTGGGTGGCTCTGGAGCGGGGGGCTGACATCGCCCTGGTGGCCAGCCCTGGGGAACACTTGGCATGCTGTGATGTTCAGTGGAAATCAGGTAGAGGCAGTGGAGCTTGATGGTTATGAGTGTGGACCTTGGTGTCAGAGCCACCACTTCTTAGTTGTGGCTTTAGACCAGTCATTCACCCCTCTGAGCTGTGGTTTTGTTGTCTGTACAAAGGGGATAACAGCCGCTGTCTCCCAGGGCTGTTATGAGGCTGAAATGAGAGGATGCACATTTGGGACGGGCTTTTCTGTGCCGGTGCAGAGTGTGCGCCCACGTGCCACTACATTAGGGTTAAAGCAGAGACAGGAAGGAGCCCCTCGTCATACTGCTGTGGTTGCCCACTTCCTTTAGGGATGGTGATGGGAGCCTCACCAGCTTCCTGCACAATGTCTTGGCAGCTTCAGGCCTACCTCTGGTTTGTTTCAAGCTGCCACGTGACTCCTCTTCCTAAAGCCTGTATCACACTCACCAACAAGATACCTTGTTTCCAGACTCTTCTGTCTGGAGTCAAAAACCACTTTTGTCCTGAGCTCCTGGCACATTCATGGGGCCAGACTAGCACAAAAGCCTTTGAACAGGCAATGGCTCTGCAGGCGGCGCCACCACTTGCACACTCCCTGTGAAGAGCACGTTCTCAGGGGTGAGGGACCAAGCAAGGCTCCTGGCGTGGTGTGGGGAGGCCAACAGGGGCTTGCGTCTGGCTCTGAAACTTGAAGCTGGTGTCTGTTTCTTCTCTTGGGTCCAGAGCCCAATCATCTACTGAACTTAAAAGGAAAAGTCAACATCTGGAATAGGCTTGGGTCTACAGAGCAGGCAGCTTCTTCCCTACATCTCTGTGCGCCTGGCTTCGCAGCCTGCTGGACTTCCCCCGGAGCTCTTCAAGAATGTGATGTTGTCCGCTGTCTTCTCAGAGCCCGTGCTGTCCGGGCTTCATGCCATTCTCTACCCCCTTAGCCCTTGACCTTCCAGCCTAGGGGAGCTGACGCCTTTTGGGGTTGCTGTGCAGAAACTGCATCACATGAGTTTAGCCAGGATTCATAGTAAACCCTCCCTAAATGATGGATACAAATCAGTAGCATGGAGTAACTGAGGCGGTTTCTTTGTGGCATCATCTCTGCCCCCCATAGCACTGTGGTACGTTTTTCTTAACTGATGCTTAAAGGGAACTCAGCTTTCGTTCATCCTCTTTGGAGCCTCTCCCTGGTGCCTCGCACGGCACTGCACAGTGCTGGAAGGGTTGGGGGATGTGGCCTCAGAAGAAGTGACATGGCTTTTGTCCTGATGGAATTTCCATTGATGGCAGGGGACATGCAAGCCCACAGACTGGCAAGGGAATAGGCAGATCTAAGGGATGAGTTAAAAGTACTTGAGTCTCACAGTCCAGGGGGCTGGGAGGAAAGAGCAAGCACATGTTGATCTGATGGTCTCAAGTCATGGGTCCCAGCTACTCTGAGTGAGCATGGCCCGAACCATGTTCAGCAGGACCCCAGTGTTTGGTGAGGTCGAAGGGAGTCCACTGAAAATAGGGCTCTCGAGGAGACGGCAGATCCACACTCCCTCTTTAGAGGTGGATGTGTGAATGACTTTGGTGAGTTCCTCAGTAAAGGAGCTTGTTTCAGTTTGGGAACCCCTGGGAGACAGCTTTCTTTACTGCAGGACTTTTCAGAGACTTTAACAGGCTGGTGTCACCTTGAATCTCCCAGGGGAGGAACTGGGATATGTCGTGGTTCTCCAGCTTGTCACAAAAGCCTTCCAAGGAACGCCTTTAACTCTGAGCACGGTGCGGCATTGGGGACACTGTGGTGTTAGCCCACGCAGAATGGCACTACGAGCGGGGCCAACGAAGAAATGAAATCGAGAGCCACCGTGAGGAATGAACTTTGGTCTGGCTTGTTGTGCCACTGAGATACCAAGCCTGACTGGCAGATAAGGAACCTGGGTCTTCCTCCTCCATCCAGGGCCCAGCACGCGGAAGGTGCTTCAGTGTTTGCTCAGTGGGGAGGCTGTGCGTTTATTCTGCCAAGGTGAGTCACTCGGGTGCTGGTCAGGGAGGGCCTACCACTGTCCAGGCTGAGACACAGGACCAAAGTCCCTGCCCAGGGAACTTACCTGGGGAGCAAGTGCCTTTAGAGCCATTTTACTCAACCCCTGAGAGGTCAAGCCTGGTTCCTGTTCATCAGATCCAAGAAGTTGTGTGATGACATCTTACTCCTTGTTTTTGGTCAGGAAACACTGTCACACAGCCCAGTCACACACCTTAGTCTACCAGTTCACCTCGTAGGACTTAGGCCTGTTTGCAGAAATCAAGTCCGCTCTCAAAGGACTTCTCAACAGTAGGAGCAGGCCCTGGTTACCAGCTCTCCGTGCTGAACGTCTGACACCTGGTAATAAACACAAGTCCTCCCATGGACTTGGACACCTAAGCTGTGGTCTGTTTGAAAACCCGGAATCACAGTAGTTTGTGCATTTCCACCTCTCATAGGACAAGGCTATCCTCTTTGGATCTAATCCACAAATGATGATGACATTGGGATTTGTGGATTCTTAACCCCCTCCTCCTTTCCCGTTTCCCAGGCCCTACCTCTGTCCCTCCCCTTTGGTCCGGACCTCGGTATTCCTTCTCCTGTCTCTTGTCAGTGACCAGCACCTCCGCAGCCTTCTAGCGGGCCCCTGGCATCCTGTCACAGCTGGCAGTCCTGCCTGAAGCTGCCTGTGTGTGCTTCACTAATTGACAAAGTTTACAGGGCCGGCCCCTGACCTAGGAAACAAGCAGGGTCCCCTTGTTGACCTTATGGCCACTTTACAGACTGGGTGAGGCCCAGCCCTTGCACCCAGCTGTTTCCTGCAATAAAACCCCAAGGAAAAGGGTGGTTGTTAAAAATATACTTGGTTTTGGCTAATAAAAGGATCATCCTCATCCCAAGTTTCAGCTTGTTTGATTTCCGATCTGTACCTCGGGTCAGATGTTTCATGTCCCTTTGGTGTTAGTCATTGGGCCCCATGCCATCCTGCCCCCATCTGTAAGTGAGGCAGAGCCTGCAGCTGGCTCTGTCACTTACCTGGCCTCTTTACCACCTTCCTATCCAGGACACCCACGTGTGTCCTGTGCTCACGCAGCTAAAAACAGGGCAGGAAGAAAGAGGAGGACAGTCAGGCTGGCTCCTCAATGCTCCGAATTCCTTTGTCTCACGCCAGTTTGTGTGACCACCTCTATGTCACACTAACTAACCCTTCAGACCCGACCCCAGCTGACTCTTGCTAGCACCTTCTTGGGCATTCATGCTTGCCTGCGCCTCTCAGCACCCATTGGTGCTCATTGTTCTGCAAAGCCCTTCACCAGCTTCATTTTCTTTTAAAAATAAAAAACCACAGGAAAGGGAGGGCTAAGGGTTTTAGTGAGCCAGAGGGTTGTCACTACAAAAAAGTTGGAAACACTGAAGTTAAAACTCCCGTGTGCTGGGTACCAAGTGTGTGTATACTGTATTTAAATGCACGTGCTCTTTGGTGGTTGTGAGTAACTGGTGTTTGAAAATTTAAGAAGCTAAAACTCACTGTAATCCCATTGCCCAGAGATATAACAGCTGGCACCGAATGCCTTTTGTGTGTGTGTGTGTGTACATGTGTGAAAGAGTTAGATTTTAATGTAGTTGTTTTATTAATACCTGCTATTGATCTTCACTGATAGCTGATCACAGAAAATCATCACTGTCAAAGCAAACAATGAGGTCATGATGGAGGTGCCCTCCACGTACACTACATTGTCTGTCCCCCTTCAGTTTCCCAGGGCAATAGAGGGTTCCATAGTGATGGGCGTTCAAGGAGTGCTTGGCAGAGCAGCAGTTTAGCACTAGGTGCTTTGACGTTTCTGTTTGACCCTTTAACAGTGCATGTAATACTGGTCTGGTGGTAGTGACCTCCTTTAACTTTTTCTCATGTGGGAAGCTCTTTGAATGTCCTTCCATTCTAAATGACAGCTTTGCTGGGTAGAGTAGTCTTCATTACAGGTCTTTGCTTTTCACCGTTGAGTACTTCTTGCCAGTCTCTTCTGGCCTGCAAAACTTCTTTTGAGAAATCAGCTGACAGTCTGATGGGAGCTCCCTTGTAGGTAACTCACTGCTTTTCTCTTGCTGCTTTTAAGATTCTCTCTTTGTCTTTAACCTTTGCCATTTTAATTATGCTGTGTCTTGATGTGGATTCTCTTTGGGTTCAACTTGTTTGGGACTCTGCACTTCCCGGACTTGTGAGTCTGTTTGCTTCACCAGGTTAGGTAAGTTTTCTGTCATTAGTTTTTTAAGTAGGTTTTCAATTTCTTTTCTCTTCTACTTTCAGCACCCCCATTATGCAAGTGTTGATACATTTGAAGTTGGCCCAGAGGCTTCTTACACCATCCTCATTTTGGGGGGAATCGTTTTGCTTTTTTGCTGTTCGGATTGGGTGTTTTTTGCTTCCTTATTTTCCAAGTGGTTGTTTTGATTCTCAGCTTCATCTGCTCTACTGTTGATTCCCTGTAAGTTACTCATCATTCCTGTAGTGTATCCTTCATTTCTGACTGGTTACTTTTTATGATTTCATGGTTTTTTTTAATGCTGTTGAAGTTCTAAGTTTATTTACTCTTCCCTTAAGTTCATTGAGCATCCTTATAACCAGTGTTGAGCTCTGCATCTAGTAGATTGCCTGTCTCCATTTTGTTTAGTTCTTTTTTACGACTTTTGTTCTGTTCTTTCATTTGGGACGTATTTCTTTGTCTCGTCATTTTGGCTGCCTCCCTGTGTTTGTTTCTATGTATTAGGTAGAGCTGCTACATCTCCCCGGCTTGATAGAGAGGTCTAATGTCATAGATGTCCCGTAGGGCCCAGTGGCACAGCCTTGCCATTCACCTAAGCTGTGCATTTCAGGTGTGCCCCTCATGTGGGCTGTGTACACCCTCCCATTGTAGTTGAGCCTTGATTGCGGTCGGCACCTCAGTGGGAGGGACTCACCCCCAAGCTGACCGGCTGCAAGGACCGGCTTTGACCACCACGGAGGGTTGGCTGTGCATGGGCCCACCCACTGAGCACGACTTATCGCAGCAGGGCTCTGGCGCTGCTGTGCTTGGCCCTTGAGTGTGTCACTTGTGGAGGTGGTCGGGTGACACTTCGCCGTGGTCTGAAGCTGTCTGCTGGGCACGCTGGCTCTGGGGCCTCCCAGGAGGTGCAGGCCAAGGTCAGCCACCACCTATGTTCTGTTTGGGGCCACTCACATGAGCCACAAAGCAATCTGCAGATGGCTGCTACTTGTGCTGGGCTGGGAGGTGCCCAGGAGAGGACAAGCTGCGAACTAAGGCCGGCCGCTGCTAGTGCTAGGCCTGAGGCCACTTAGCGAGAGGCATGGGACAAGCTGAGGCCAGATGCTGCTTGTTGGAGACACTTTAGGAAAGTCTGAAGCATGATCCAAGACAGGCCATTTGTATGGAAAAGCCACTGGAAACAGCTTAGGTGGGCCCAAAAGTTGATGTGGTGGGATCTTGGAATCACCAGGGTGGTGGAACAGTGATAGCCAGGTTAATGGAGTCTCAGACATGGCACCTGCCTGCCAGCTCTGTGAGGAAACAGGAAACAGTGGCCTCTGCCAGCACTTCTGTCTGGGAGAAAGCGGCCCCTCCGGCTCTTGTCTTGATACCAGACACTTCATTTGCTCACCGTATGTCCCTGTTACCTTTGAGCTGCTGCTGCCCAGCACTGGAACTCAGAGGGAGTAAATCCAAGTAAGTCTATACTCGGGCCCTTAAAGAGGTGCCTGAGACTCCAGAGGCCCTTTGTCTCAGCCACAATCCCTGTTGGTTTTCTCAGCCAGAAGCTCTGAGGACTTTTCTTCCTGGCCCTGGAACCCTGGGGTGGGGAACCTGATGTGTGGCTTGGTCTCCTCGATCCTCGGGGTGGGGACCTCCACAGCCAAGATACACCTCCTGATTTTTATCTACCACATGTGGTTGTAGGACCAGCCCATCCTGTGTCTCCACCCCTTCTACCAGTCTCGATGTGGCTTCTTTAAATCCTTAGTTGTGGCACTTCTGTTCAGCGAGATTTCAGGCCATTCTGGATGATGGTTCTGTAGCTCCATTGTGTTTTTGATGTGGTTGTGGAAGGGCGTGAGTACCGCATTTACCTACACTGCCGTCTTGACCAGAGGCCTGGATAATTACTTTTGATCTATCATTTAGAGCTATCTCCCAGTTTAATTCTCCAGCTGAATCTTATCTACTATTTAGTCACTGAAGTTTTAATTTCAGTTTTGATAGTTTTCATGTTTATAAGTTTTTTTGGTTCTTTTCTGAATCTGCTTGGTTATTCTTTATAATCTCTTGTTTTCTCTTCATTTTCAAAGTTTCACTTAAATATATAGTTATATGTATATATTTTTAAAGATTTTATTTGTTTATTTTTAGAAAGAGAGGAAGGGAGGGAGAAAGAGAGGGAGAGAAACATCATTGTGTGGTTGCCTCTTACGTGCCCCCTGCTGGGGACCTGGCCCGCAACCCAGGTATGTGCCCTGACTGGGAATCGAACTGGCGACTATTTGGCTCGCAGGCCGGCGCTCAGTCCATTGAGCCACACCAGCCAGGGCTATAGTTATATATTTATCTGAATAATTTTTTTTCAACTAAGGAATAATTGACAAATATAATTGTATGTACTTAAAGTATATAGTGTGATGACTTGATGTACATTATAGGAGTGGGCAAAAGTAGCTTATAGTTGTTTGTATGGAAAATAATGCAATAATTAATACAGGAATAAACTCTTTCACATACTCACGACTGTAAACGTACTTTTGCCCACCCTCATACATTGAGAAATTACCAAATTTTTCTGAATAATATTAATATGTGATGTTTTGATGAATCTATTTCTATTGGATTTTGAGTCATTGTTCAGAAAGCCTATTACAAAGGAATTCTTTCATTCTTTTGCTTAGTATTTTTATAGTTTGATTCTTTTTACACCCTTACTTTGATTTGCTTAGCATTTAATTTGATACGTAGTGTGAGATAGGGACCACTCAGTCTTGTTCCACACAGTTGCCCACTTATCTCAGTGCAATGAACTGAATAATTTGTTCTTTCCCCCGTGATCCGAAATACTGCCTTTGCCATCCATGAAACTTCTAGGTACAGTTAAGGCTATGTCGGGACTTTCTTTTCTGTTTCATTGGTCTGTCTTATTATATACTTAATAATGTGTTTCTCACATCTGGTAGGTCTTTCATTGTCGTTTTAGTTTTGTGGAAAGTAACCATTTTCTTTAGTAAGTACCAGTGGAACTTATTTAATAATACCAACGGCAAAATTCACATGTTGCCAAAGGACATACAATGAGACCCACATATCTCTCCCTGCTCACCCAGTCCCCCTTTGAGAAGACAGTCATGGCTATTAGTTTCTTATATGTTACATATCTTACTAAAGATAGTCTTCTTTTCCCTTTTCATTTAAAAATAGATCTAGAAAATGAAATCTCAAAAGATAGTGAATCAGGATAGGGGATACATGTGATGTGTGGAGACTGGCATTTATATTTGAGCCATAATCTTGGTTGGGAGAATCTGAGGGTCACTGACCTGCCCCTAACCTCCTCCCAGCACCCCAGTCTCCTCAACCAACGTTGAGTCCCAACTTGGGACTGTGAGGTGAGGCCTGCCTGGGTCCTGGGCCACCGCAGGGCTGCTTTCACCTGGGATGTCACTGCCTGCCGAGGGCCCTGAGTGCTCGAATACATGAAACCAGGCCCGTGCCCTGGAGAGTGTTCCTGCACTTCCCCTTCATCACCGCCTGAATGCCACTCATCTGGTACACTTGATTAGACTCATCCATGACGACCCTCTTGGGAGAGATTACCCAGCTCTGGTCACGTGCCAGGTGCCAAGTGGGTGCTAGGGGTCGAGGGAATCACCGTTGACTTCAACAGATTTGTGTTGAGTGTCCATGAGAGCTGGACATATCACAGGCCATATTAGTGACCCCAGGGCTAGGCCGGTACTGTCTCCACCCACCCCCTCACCACCATGTACTCAGCTCCCCACACAAGGACTGACCCTCCACAGCTGCTCAGCAAATACTGGGTTGGCCAAAAAGTCCTGTACATTTTTTCCATAAAATAAAAGACACATTTTTTCATTTTCACCAATAACTTTATTGATTTGGATATTTTGGGTATGCCTGCTACCTCCCACTATTGGCTTCTAGTGGGTAGAGGCCAGGGGTGCTGCCAAACATCTTCCAGTGCATAAGACAGCCCCACAGCAAAGAATTATTTGGCCAAAACGTCAACAGTACCAGGAAACTTTGCAAACCACTTTTGACATGTTCGATCGGTCATAGCACCTTCTCCATACCCTGCACAAATTGTTTTTTGTGTTTCAGTTACAGTTTTACTTTTCTTGAAATAATAGAGCATAATATGCCAAAAATGTTGTGTATTTTCTTCCATCTTCAGTGTTAAAATGGCTGCACAAAAATTCAGTTTTGGTAAGTTTTAAAAAAATGCACGCTAACACAACAGCTGTCGCAATACAATCTAACAGTTGTTTCGAGTGAAGTTAAAGACAACTAAGCGCTATTAAAGCCATTGTACGGAAAAAACGTAATGGGCTTTTTGGCCAACCCAGTAGTTTTTTATTAAAGGATAAGATCAGTTAGAGGTGGAGGGGTTGCAGCAGGAGGGATGTTGCTAATGTCAGGTGCTACCAAGGAGTTTGATGAGGGTGAGAGCCCAACTAGACCCTGGATTTTTAAATGAAGTATCATTAAGATTAACACGAGGGTGTAGTGGGCCCAGCCTGCCTGCAGAGAGGCACGTGGGAGGGAGGTGGTCCGTGGCAAACAGGTGTTGAGTGTTTCGAGGGCTGATCTCTCACTTCTGCCTCAAGAGCCGTGGAGCCTACGTCAGCTCTGCCTTGAAAAGCAGAGGCAGCCAGGCGCCACCCAACTGATTGAAATAACAGCATCCCAGGGTCCCCCTGTGTGACCATCAAGAATGGCTTTGAAAGAACTACTTACTTACTTGAAAGAAGAAGGAAATGGGTAAGAAGTCTGCAAATATCTTCTCTCCCAATATTTTCCTGTTAAAATATCAGCAACTAATAAAGCATATTTATATAGTCCTCTAGCTTTCTTTTCCTGTCCAAAAGGGCTTCTGTGCTAGTCAACCTAGGAGAAAATATGAAAGTAAAAGCCACTCCTCAGAGCTGTGTGTCAGTTCCAGCAGGAACACAAGCCCAGTGTCAATGACAGCCAGCCTCCCTCCACCTCCCGTCTCTTCCCGCTGCTCCCTCTGGTTCTGGTTGCCAAGAAGGCGACAAAACCCTCCATGGACCTGCCAGGCTGCTCAGCCAGCCTGCCGCTCCCACCCTGGCTCCCACCTTTCTCCTCCTCTCCCTTCCCACCTTCATTTCCCACCCACCTCCCTGCTTTTTAAGCAAGTGCCTTCCATCTTATGGCTAGAAAGCATGTGTTTCCTGAGACTTCAGAGGCTGGTGACGGCACCTGACACTGAGGTATCCTTGCGTGGACACCCCCATTTGTCTAGAGGGGGACCTCTGTAGGATGGCCCTTATAGAAGACATTTATGAAAGTCCTCTTTCTGGACGGAGGCCCATTCCCTGCCAGAGCTCACGTTTCTTGCCTGGAGCCACCACTTGGAAACCGAGGGCCTCTGGAAAAGGCTCATCTGCTGGCCCCCCTGGCCGTTGATACCCTGGTCGAAGCTCCCTGTGGGAACTGGTAGCTGAGCCGGCCTCCGATCTGCTGCCTCTGAGTGTGGCTCCTGACTGTTGAAAGCCCATATCTGCTGTCCACTCAGAAAACGAGGGCACTCGACTAGAGCAGCGTGGTTTTTTGTTTCTTTCGACTCCCGCCTCTACCCCAGGCCCCGATGGTCTCTATTCCAGACTCAGATTGTGGCTTGTAATTGTGACAGTGCTTGGAGTGCCGAGCAAAGGCAGAGCAGTTTGCTAAGACATCTGCCATCTATTGAGCACTAACTGTGTGCCAGGCACCAGCCGAGTGCTTCCCATTTGGTAACTCATTGAATCCTCAAGCCACCTATTTTGCTCAGGAGGAAATTGAGGCTCTGAGAGTTTGGTTAACTTCCCTGGGGTCACTCCTCAGCACAGTCACCCGACTCTAGGAGAGCATTTCCTGCTGGCGTTCCGCTGGCGCTGAAACCTTAGCAGTCAGAGGAGAGAACTGGGACTCAGGGTCACTTGGCCCCTTTTACGTCTCCTTTGTCTTCAGTGGGCATCTCAGGAGGATGGTATATGCCCAGAGTCCAAGGCTGGCTCCTGTCCTTGATGGAGCTGCAGTCTGGCCAAGGAGCCCTGGATTCCTGAGAGAGCATGCCCTGAGAGTCCCAGGTGACCACTAAAGGGCACATGGCGTGGCTCTGTGAAGGCTGGAGACAGTCGTGTGGCCTGACATGGGCAAAGAGGACAAGGGTCCTGCAGGGACGGACAGGGAGGAGTGTTGAGGGCTTGCAGCGTGAGATGGGTGTGAGCACGGGGGTTGCTGGCTGGAGGGAGGGGTGGTCTGGTCAGTGTCAGAGATTCTGGCTATCGCAGCAGCAGGGCGAGTGAGGTCCTGGGACAGCACTCATGGCCAGAGGTGGCCTGAGGGCTGCCACGAGGGGCCATAGAGTCTCAGAGAGGGGAGGGCAGTGCTGGTCAGGTTTCGAGGGGATATGTGGCTCAGCGGTACTGAGCGTCGACCATGGCACCAGAAACTTTTTGCCTGATGTCCCTTCATTGCCTCCTTAGTGAAGGGGAGGTGAAATCCTGGGTGGCAGAGCTGAGGCAAATCCTTAGATGAGTGGCCCTGAGCATCAAGAAAGCATTTGGGCAGACAGGGCCGGGCCAGGCTGGTACAGATGACCTCAGGAGTGGCAGTCCCTCTTGGGGGCCTCTCTGACTATGACACACTCAGATTATTCTAAAAACAATCAGTCTTGGAAAGAACCTGAGCCCTGGCTGGTGGTTCAGTTGGTTGGAGCATTGTCTTGTACACCAGAAGGTCATAGGTTCGATTCTTGGTCAGAGCACATACCTGGGTTGCAGGTTTGATCCCCAGTTGGAGCCTGTTCAAGAGGCAGCTGATCGATGTTTCTCTCTCTCCCTCCCTCCCTTCCCCTCCTTCTAAAATCAATAAACATGTTCTTGAGTGAGAATAAAAAAAATTAGAAGAGAACCTGAAAAGTCTTCACATGCGCAGGACTTTTTTAAAGAAGCAGGTTGAAGCAGGCTGGGACAGGTGTCGGGGCAGGAGGGGTCTGTGACCCGTGGCTGAGCAGGCCAGTGGGGTGGCGCATCACATGGCTGCCTCTTCTCATTTACACTGTTTTCCTTGCACATTTGAAACACAGAGACTGTGCACAAGATAAACTCAAACAGCACACAAGGGGAGAGCAAAATGTGCCCGCTGATCTAGTCCCTGACCCACTTCCAGGAGGCAAAGCCGTGCCACATCCCGATGAACGGGTGTGTAAGGCAGATGACAGGCAGCGCTGTGGCTCCCCGCATGGTGGCAGCCCACCACGGCATGCACTGTTCTGCAACTGCTCGCCCCTTAAACGTCCATCTGGGAAGTGGCACCATGTCAGGGCCCTTTAAGGGAGTTTCCTCTTTACATTACACTCTTCAAATCGTTTCATTCCAGCAGACATCTCTGATTGTTCACCCCTTCCTGAGATGAATTAAGAACAAATGGCTGTGATTTTCCATATGAAAACAAACACACGTATTAACCATTTCCTTGTATTTTAATGTAGAGTCCTTGAAAGCGAATAATTGGTGGGGCAGAGGGCCCCGGGGTTACAGCGGGTTTCTCCAGGCCTTCCCCAGCACCTCCG
The DNA here is from genome assembly GCA_007922815.1 of Macrotus californicus. Lineage (NCBI taxonomy): Eukaryota > Metazoa > Chordata > Mammalia > Chiroptera > Phyllostomidae > Macrotus > Macrotus californicus. Next base: position 108,956 of record VMDR010000174.1, on the reverse strand, counting down.
CCTCCCACCTTCCTTCCTGGGCCTGGATTTGTGCTGCCTCAGCAGCGGCTTGGGCCCTGCCCGTGCCCCTGCCCCAGCACACCCTGCCGGGGTCAGACCAAAGCCCCAGAGCCCATCCCATGGCAGAGACTGCCTGTGGGGCCACCCTGGGTGCTGTGTTCTATCAAGGCAATCTGGCAGCACCGAGGTTAATCAGGTTCAAGTGCATTTTTCAAACACATGTAAACTGTTAAGTGTAACAGCGAAGAGTAAACTATTGGAGGAGGAAACTCCGGGTTTCCTAAATGTATTGCTGCTCTCCCCCTCTGCTTGGCTCTCACGCACATCCATCCATCCATCCAGCCAGCCGGCCAGCCAGTTACTCTGTTAGAGGAAGGAAACTGAGGAAAAGAAACTCTAGTTCTCTCCCCTTAGAAATCAAGCCTGCTGTACTTTTTAAAAGATCAAGTGTGTGGCTGTAGCCTCAATCAGCATAGCTTACATGTACGCGGTGTTCTCAGCATGTAACTTGGAGGCTCCTTAATCCTCGCAAGCCTAGAGATGACCTCAGGTATCACCCCTCTCTTATAGAGTGGGAACCGAGGCTCAGGTGTGTCTGGTGCGTGGACGAGTCACAGCTCGGTGCAGGAGCTGGGATGGATGCCCAGGCTGTGCTGACAGCAGACCCCAACTCTAACCTCCATGTGCGGTGGCGCCTGCCCTCTGCCACAGGTAGACGGAGGAGGTGACCTGCGCAGGTGCTCTTGAGTTTCGAGGAAGGCTCTTGGGGAGGAAGGTATTCATGTACTGGGCTGTGTTGGCAAAAGCAATGTTGGCCGAGAATCATACTATCTCCTCTTTGCTAATCTGTATAATGCAAAAAAAAAAATTTTTAATTTGAAATATAAAAACCAATGAGCTGACTTTAGAAACTCCCCACTGAAGCTGTGTTTCTCTCTAATTATTGGGAGAGTTTGTGGGGAAGGTGAGACCCTGGACCACATGCTGCCCCTTGGGCCCCTGGCCCGTAGGATGTAATGTGGGCTGAACAGCAGTGGACAAGTTTGTGCCAGATTTGGAGCATCTGCAGAAAAGCAGCAGGATGACTCATTCTCAAACAGCACCTCATCCTCTGCACAGAAACGCCGCCTTCAGTTACTGCTGCAGGTTTCCTTTCCTCCGAGGAATCCCTGGTTCCTTGAGGCCCCTGGGACAGGCAGACTGGAGAACTTCGCTCTGGCCCGCAAGCAGGGCCCTGAAGCACCAGGCTGACGGCTCATCAGGCTTCAGACCCTGCCACTCATCTGGAAAGGTGGGATGTGTGCCAGTGGCCTCGGGGCCGTGGTGGGAATTGGAGGAAACTGGTGCAGGCAGGACGCAGGAAACTCTTAGCTGCGCTCTCCGATTGGGGTCGATTGGGTTAAGGCCTTCGGGGACGGTATAGAACAGCTCTGAACTCAGTGAACTGCTGATGGAAGCCTGGTGACTGCACAGAAATTACAATAAACAGATTCCTTGTCATGTTGTTGGCTTTGTAGCAAATATCTGTTTTCTCCTTGGGATTACGTGAACATTTGCTTGTCTTTGATTTCTGGTTGTTATTCTCAATCTTTCTTTTGTTAGAGGAGACCCTTCAAACAGCTCTGTCGAAGCCCCCGACTCTGTCCTTTGCAAGGTTTGTGTTTAGAAGTTGGCGCGGCCTCCACACATCACCTGTTAGCTGTTAGGGGTCTGAGTCTGCAAACCATGACTTCATCTCCCTAAAGAAAGACAGACAGAATGCTTCAGCACGGCAGATACGGTTCAGTTCAAGATGTTTGGAGGGGAAGAGAAAAGCTGTAAGCCTTTGGTCTCTGGGTGAACTTGGAAAGTAGATCTGTCAAAGGTATTCACGTTCAGACAGCTGGTCTGGAGCTGGAAAGGCTGCCAAATTATGCTGTTATTCAAGGCTGTGAGAATTTTGTCAAGTGGCCTTAAAACGATCATGCTCAATGAGGCTGGGGAACGCTGGGCCCGGGGGTGCCTCTGCAGGGCGTGCTATTCTGAGGGGAGAATAGGTCTCCTGGCTGGTCCCGGCCTGCACAAAGGATGGGGCCAGCGGCTCACTCCTTGCCAGAGACTGGGCTGGGAGCCAGAGATGCTGGGGTGTCTTGCAAATTAGATCTCCAAACAAATAAGCAAAAAAATCTTCAAAAAATAGCCCATGAGCTGGCCAATGTTGTTCATTCAGCATGTCCCCTTCAGGGTTTATAGTCAGGGAACCTTACCACACTTAGGGTTCTCTCCAGAGCTGACCCCAGGGGCCTTGGCCCCTACACCAGCCTGGTGTTGGTCACTGGTAACAAAATGAGACTGTCACTGGCCTGGAAGACTTGGCTTGAGGGATGGAGAACCTGGTAAGGGGTGTGTTTCTTATCCTCACTGCTCTCTGCAGTTTCCTCCTGTGGTTTCTTATGGATTCCGTTGGTTTTGGTTACAGCCCCCTGGGCTGTAGCTCCTGAAAACTCCCTCCGAGGGAGGGCACAAGCGTGGAGCTCTGGACACTGTGGAGAATAGGATTTGCGTCTGTAGATCTCGTGCTGTCCTGGTTCTTTCTCAGAATTCCTTTTCTCTGGGACAGTGAGAGGTTTAAAAAATGTTTTTTTAGAGATGCACAAAACCTTCCCAAGCATGAGTTGCACCAAGGACAGGACCCCCCACCCCTGTGGGCAGGTGTGGGCTCCATTCAGCTGAGGCTGGCTCTGGCCCATCCCCGAGGTCTCGGGGTGTGGTGGCAGGAACCCATGTCTAGCCCTGAGCCTGGGCTTCCATGACAGCCCTTGCTGTCATTTACAAAGCCCAGATCACTTGCTAAGAGGGAAACTTAACCAGGAAGTGTCCTCCAGTGGTGTGCACCCTGTCCCATCCCTCTGCAGTTGGCACCTCTCTCCTGGAAGGCAGATGGGACTGTTCCACTTTGTCCAGTTGCTGTCATTTTGCACCTCCCCTATCCCCTGCAGTAGGCAGCCCTCTCTCAGCCAGGAAAGCCCTTTAGCATGGGGCTTCTAAAATCAGACTGAGGCCGAAAGGGTGGGTTTTACTGAACCCTTGGCCAGAGGTGTGCACATGCCCTGGATTCCTGCTTTTGTTACCAGTCAGATTTCTCCTCCATCTTCCTAGGCTGTTGTAAAACGCCCAGCCCTTTGCCTGCTGCAGTGCTGGGATGGGGTGGGGCATGTACTTCTCACAAAGGTGTGTCTCTGAGGGACTCTTGTCTTTTGTGTCCCTTGATGAAGGGGGTTGCTATGGTAACGTCCTCTGGCAAACATGCAGGAGGAAATGGAAGATAAGGTTTTTGCTCAGCTCTAGGTGGAGTGTGGATCTCTGCCCCTCTTTATTATCCTCAGTTGGCATGACTTCCCTCCCGCCCCACAGGGCTGAGTTTAAAGGTGAGCCAGAGTTTTGCAAAAACGGATGGGATCCTGGATTTTCTGGGTCCTGGGTAAGGAAGGTGGCAGAATGACACCCCTGCCCAGCTCTTTACAAGGGGCTGAAACCCTCCTCATGCCTTTGCACACATGTCCCCCAGCCTCTCTACCTCATTGTCACTCGCAGGTGGATCCTGTCTGGCCATCCTGAATCCACTGCTTCATTAGCGGTAAGAGAATTCAGGCCATTGGAACTTTCAGCCACAAAACAAGAGGTCGGTGTGGGCAGGGGGAGCTCATGGAAGTCTGGGCAAATTCCTGGAGAATCGATCTTCAGATTTCTCAGCCGTGGGTGCTACTCATAGATCACTCCATTGCTTTATTTCCCTGTGTTGTCTACTTCTCGTCCCCTAACCAAATCAGGGGGCCAAGTGCACTGAGTTCTGGTGACCCCTCACATCCTCCAGGTCTTTGTGATCATTGTCACCATCTCCTTGCACAAACAGAGCAATGCTGCCAAAAATAAAAAGACCACATCCCTCCTCTCCTCCCCCACCAACGGCCACTGTGCCTTCTCTTGGGGCAGGTCTTCCACTAACACTCCAGGCAGGAAGAGGAAACAGGCCCCTCCGCTTTCCTGAGAAACCGTAATTTCAAACGATCTTCTTGCCAAAGGGATGGGCTTGGGGCACCACTGTGAGTGTTTCTCTGCCTCTTTCAGAGGAGGCCAGGTGGAGCATTCTTAGCACTCCGCAGACACTGGTGGGGTTGGGAGCGCAGGAGCCAGCCAAGAGGGCTACAGGGGACTGGCCCTCCTTCCTGTGCTGTGCTGCTCCCCTGCCCAGGCGGTGGTCAGGACTGTAGCACTGCAGATATGCTGCCTCCTCCAGGGACAGGGCAGAATGAAGCTGGGCTGGCCAGGCAGGTATTTCTGCATTCACGGCTCCTGAGGCCTAGGGTCATTTAGGCATCCCAAGCACCCTTCTCTGCTTGGCTAAGATAGGTCCACCTGCGCTGGGCATTGGCTCCCACTGCCAGGAGCACTTGGAGGGAAGCTTCAGTGAAACTGCTAGGTGGGCCTTTCTCCAGCCCCTACCCCCAGACAAGGGCTCTGCTGGGGAACATGGGGAATCGCCCTGTTGAGACTGATAGGTGAGCATGGGAGACATACTAATGCTCTCCCCCTTTCCCCGGACCTCTCTGTAGTCACTGTCACAGGTGAAATCCAAGGTGAGGGGCTCTCACCAGGGAGCATCAAGCAGGCAGTTGCCTCTGGTGTGCTGTGTCCTCCGTGCTGTGATTATTGAGTAAATGAACTCCTGCTGTTGCAGGTGTGACTGATCTTTCACCCCCCCCCCTCCCCCAAATAGGAGAGTTTACAGGAGTAGCCAAGCAGCTTTTCAGCCTCACACACCGAGCAGTTTTTGCATTGGGTACAGCTGTTAGTGCCTCTTCACAGCAAGTACCAAGTAATATTGTAAATTTTAAATATACGGTTTTCATGTAGCTGGAAATTTTCCCCCTAGTTATTTATAATAATTCTGAGTTGTGACTTACCAGAGACAGCTAGCGTTTCCAACACAACCTGAACTGCCAGAAGTTCTTTCGTGCCAGGAAGAGGTCAGACTCGAGTTGAGCCCACAGGTGTGGGCTAGAAGGACGCCATGACGGGACCCTGGCGTGGGCACAATTGCAGAGGTGGGGGTGTCACGTGCACGTTGAGAGCCTCTGTTTCTCATGAAGAAATGAGGTGATGAGGTTGACAGTTTCCAAGAGAACTGTGCCACCAAGGAGGAGACCAAGGGCCACCCTGATTTCCTCGTCTTTGGTGCCGTGGTGTCTTGTCTGGTGAGAGACAGCCTGCCCTGGACGGCAGGTAAAGAAACCCTAGCCTAGCCAGCCACAGGTCAGGCTCAGATCCCTGTAGCATTTTTCCTTCATTTTGAGAAATATCAAATCTATAGGATGCTGAAAGAGGAGCGCCCTTGTATCCTCACTTGGATTTGACAGCCGTTAAAATACCACAATTACTTTTTGCTGTAGAATTGTTCAGAATTATTTGAGAGTCATTTACAGACTTCAGGATATTTCACCCCTAAATGCTTTGGCATGTATCTCTCCAGAACAAGATGTTCCCTGTGGAGTGGTGATACCATTATCACACCCAAGGAAATCGGTAATTCCCTGTGTCTAATAGCCAGTCGACATTCTGGTCTCCGCAGCTATCTCCAAAATGAGTTTTCTTTGTTTGTAATCAGGGTCCCATGTGAGATTTACAGATTGTGTTCGGTTAGTGTGTCTCTTTAGCCTCTTTTTAATCTACATACACCCCACCTCTTCCTTGTTACACATATTTTAATGACATTGGCTTTGTAGAGTCCAGTCATCTCTTTCCAGTTCTGAGCCCGAGTGTGCAGGAGGTCATCACGGACTCCCTGAACGGAGGCTGACTAAGCACCTGTCATATGCCACCAACCCCTGAAGCCCCATAAACCCACGCGAAGCCCATTGCTCAGTTCCATGCCTATACAGTTCACTCTCAGGGGCCACACTGTTGGTTGCTCAGGGTTGGTCCTGGCAACATCTGGACGCCGACCGCAGGCAGCCCTGTTCTGGCAAAGAAGTTCAGATCTCAGCTCTGCCACTGCTTGCTGAGGGGCCTTTGTCTGGTCTCTCCTCTCAAATCCTCAATGTCTTCGTCTCCAAAACAAAGGGGTTGGACCAGGGGTTTGATTCAGTACCCCTGTGACTCAACTCAAAGTGTGCCAGGCAGGCCACCTGCATCCTGCCTCTCAGGGTAGCTGCTTTGGGAACTGATGCCTGCACCATGATCTGGGGCCAGGAGGATGCAGCTGGTCCTCTGATGCCCTGACGCAGGAGTGTCAAACTCCTTTTCAACGGGGGCCCCATCAGCTTTGCGGTTGCTTTCAAAGGGCCAAATGTAATTTTAGGACTGTATAAATGTAACTACTCCTTAACTAGGGGCAAGGAGCTCGGCGCTGCCGCCGGGTAGAAACAAGGTAGAGGGCTGGATTTGGCCCGCGGGCTTTGTGTGTGCCTTCTGTGCCCTAACGTGACCATGTGCTCTTCCCCTCTTTTCTCCACAGCGGAGATTCTGGAGCTGGCTGGCAATGCGGCGAGAGACAATAAGAAGGGACGGGTCACGCCCCGGCACATCCTGCTGGCTGTGGCCAATGACGAAGAGCTGAATCAGGTAAGGGGCTCTCGTAGCTGCCCCACCCCAGACCCCTGAGCAGCCAGTCATGGTGCACGAGAGACAGCTGTCTGTGCAGGGGGATGTCGGTGTCTGGCTGGCCGTCAAAGGTGTGGACTGCGTATCGGGCTGTTAGTGGTGTCCCTGCCCCCTCGCAGCAGTTTCCCCCGAAGGCCTTGTTGGGGGTGGGGCGCAGGGATGAAACAAGGTCTTTGGTGCTCCGTAGAGGAAAGAGATCATCGAAAGTCCCTCTGGGTGAGGGGCTCTGAGGGCTTGTTCCCACGCAGTGAGCCTGGGTCCCATCAGCATCCTTGTAGATGCCATGGAGGGAGGCACTCTATGGGCAGGGCTGACGTCTCGAAGGTCAGGGGCAAGGTGGTCTGGCTCACCATGTGCTCCTCCGGTTTTCCTGCAAAGCTGCTAAAAGGAGTCACCATAGCCAGTGGCGGGGTGTTGCCAAACATCCACCCGGAGTTGCTAGCAAAGAAACGAGGATCCAAAGGGAAGCTGGAAGCCATCATCACGCCGCCCCCAGCCAAAAAGGCCAAGTCTCCATCCCAGAAGAAGCCCACGTCTAAGAAGACAGGAGGCAAGAAGGGAGCCCGGAAATCCAAGGTATGTGATTTGGCAGGGGTGTGTGGGGTAGGTAGGGCAGGGCAGTGCACACAGGTGGGGTCGGGGGGCCCCTCCTCCTGCTGAGCGCTCATCCCACTGATGGGGTGCAGCATGATGGAGGAACATGGCGGGCTGGTTACAGAGGGTGTAGTCCTGCTCAAGTGGCCAGAGTCTGGACATAGTTCTGGGGACTGGGTTCCTGCAGGCAAAGGGGATGCAGGGAGGGAGCCGGGTAGATCAGGGCCTCATGCCTGGCCTTTCAAGGGGACGCCCACACCTGTGAGAGGTGAGTTATGTGTGCAGAAGTTTCCCTGTGCTATGGACAGCGACCACTGAGTCCTGTCCAGAGGTGCCAGCTGTCTGCTTGCCCCTGTGCTCTGAGAACCGACTTGCGTTGCCATGGCTGCGTGTCCTCCTCTGACGATGTTCCAGCAGGGACAGTCCAAGACAGTCTGCTTTTTAGAATGATTCCCTCATTAAAGAACAAAACAGGTGCATTATTCAGGCCCTTCTTGCTAGACCCAACTTGGACTGAGACTAGTTTGTGGGTGCTGATCTTTTTGTGGTGAGAGCAACCCTCTCGTTAGTGTGTCCCTCAGTCGCTGAGCTCTGCCTCTCAGCAGCTGTCACAGTGGGCTCCAGGGCCAACAAACTAGGTACAGTGCAGTTACAGCTCTGTCTGGATGAGTGGAATTGCCTGGCCCTGCGGCACCGCCTCTGGAGTCATCCTTCCAGCCTCCAACCAGACTAGGAGGAAACCTCTGGCAGAGGTGACCTCACTGTTTTGTAAGCCCCTCGACAAGAACTCCTTGGAAATGACTCGTGGGGTCTAATGATGCCAGTCAGCACACTCTCTCTCCTGGACCCCAAAGCCTCCCACCAGAGTGAAATGGTGAGGACACCTCCCAGAATGGCTGCAGGGACCCTGACCCAGAGCCACCTACCTGCCACCCTCCCAGCATGTCCCCTCATCTGATCCTGTCCAAAAACCAGGTCCCTGCTAGGTCTGTGCCTCATCCAGACTGGCTTTCACCACATGGGGGCACCTTCTCGGACCTCTAACCTCCCATCCGCACTCTCGGCAGGCCTCCTATAATTGAGGTGGAAGAGGCCGTACTTTCTTGTATACCCTTCTGGGCACAAACAAATGCTTCCCTGAAAACATTAGAATCTAAATTCCTTTTTCCGACAGACCACCCGCCTCACTCCCCCGTCTCACCCCACCCGGCTCTGAATCACTCCCAGCTCTTTGAGAGAGAAACCCGATATTGAAGAGCATCCTGTAAATTCATCTCCAGACGCTTGCACTCCACCTAGCTCACAAGCCCTGGAAGAGGCTTGGAGGCAGGCGGGGAATTCACAGAGTGCCCCGTTCTCATTCCCGCTAACTGTAAAATTAGCAGACTGGACAGTTTCTTTTCCCCTTTTCAACATTTGCAGTTGCAGGGGGGAGCAGGATGAGGAAGGCAGGGAAAAGTACCTGTGCAACCCCTTTCAGACGTTAAAGAAGAAGGAGAAGGTGCAAAGTCCATCATCTCTTTGAGAATAGAACCCAGAGAGCTGGGTGCCCACAGAGCAGGGCCCTCGCTGCTGGGCACTGGGTACCAGCAGGACAGAACCTCGTCCCTCTGCCCAGCTGTCCTTTGGCCGTGGCCGAGCCATGGCCCTTGTTCCTGCAGGCCTGCTGCTGGCTGGTGTTAGCTCCGCCCCTCTGACTGCAGTGTGTCCGGCCACCCTGGGCCGAACCTTGCTCTCTGTCACTCCGGTTCCTAGTAGCTTTGCCCATGACTTTCTGAACTTTCCAACTGATCTAACACTAGGAAGGCTTTTTCTTTCTTTTTGGACTGGAAATCTAGAGGGGGGCACGTGTGTGTCTTTTGCTTCTAGTAGCTATATTTGGAACCGTGTTTCTAATAACCACATGTCAATAATCGCTCGAACACTCCACTTTTCCCTTGATTACAAAAGCAGGAAGTCTGTTATGGTGGTCTGTTTTTCTTCCACACAAGGAATCACATTGTCTGCTTACTGTACGAGTGTTTGGCTAACATTAAACCCTGGGGGAAGCTGAAATTGGAACCGTGAACAGCTAATTTTCAAAACATTTGTTTAATGTAAATTGTGGTGTCAGCTCCCAGAAAGAGCGGAGAACCCTGCATCTCCAGGTTTAAGTGGAATGTTCTGAAAATAACCTTTCCAGAGACAGCCAGAGAGAGCCTTAGCAACATGCTAAAGTACTTGCAGTGGAAGGGAGTTGGTATTTTTCAAGTGTCAACACTTGAATTCCCAGTCATAATTTTCCCCCCAATTCCATGTTGTTGGAAGTTTTTGAGTCTCCAGTTGTGACAGCTGAGTCAGCTACAGTGGAAATGCTGAGAGAATAGAACAGGCAACAGAACCCACTGGGGGCTAGGAGTCTGGAGCCTTGGCAGTGCCTTGGGGCTCCCCCTTCCTACTTGGGTGGCCTCAGGCAAGTCTGCGCCTCAGTTTACACCCCCTCCAATAAAATGATGGGGTCCATCCCAGACTTAGAATTCAGTGACTCCGTGAATATTTGCATAATGGGTTTTCAACTAGGTAATAAGTGTAAGAATTTGGGTGGTGCCAGAGCACACAGCGATGAAATCTTACTCCCACCAGTCTACCCCACTTCCTCCCATTTCTGTAATCAATTTTTATGTATCCTCTCAGAAAGGCTATGCGTGTAAAGGCATATTAGGTGTGTAAACCCTTCCGCATCCTACCAAAACATGGTACCCAGTGTTTTGGCAGTGTTGCACAGTGGTCGGGGATGCCAGCTCACCTGGCTTTGCATTCCACTTCTGCCATTTCCTGGCTAGGTGGCCCTGGGAAGTGACTTGACTTCTCTGGTATCTATCTCAGTTTTCTCATCTGTAAAATGGGTGGTTGGTCGGCTTAGAAGAGAATTCATGTGAAGTACATATAGCAGTGTTGCCCAAATGTTAGTGGCTGCAGTTACTAACTTGGCAGGGCCTCCGCATCTGCACGCAGAGCCGCTTTAGTCTTTCCTGTGTGACCGTAGGTACTTACATAGCATGCAAGGCCAGTGCACCCAGATCTGCACGTAATGGACTTCCGGTCGTTCCTGTCATTCACTCTGATGTACAGTGCCACAGGGACCGTCACTGTGTGTGGGTCTCTGGCTCATGTGCCAGAGCGTCTATAGGAGGAAGTCCCCAAGGTGGACTTGCTGAGGCAAGCAGTGTATTTTTTAACTTGAATGGCTATTGCTTACATATAGAACATTTTATCCCACTAAGAAATTTCTAAAGCCCACTCATTCTTTCAACATTTCACACTGGGTTGGTGAAAGAAGATGCACTTGTGTGATCAGCACTGAGTAAGCCCACACGTGCTCGTTTCTGTGCTCGGTGGTGGGCACAGCAGTGAGCTTTGGTCTCGTGAAGGGGCAGTCATCAGAGAAGGTTGTGGGAGGAGAGCAGGAGCAAGGACAGAAATGAAGTGAGCGTCGGCTCAGGCAGTGTGACTGTACATGAGTGGTCAGGTGAGCCTCGTTGGTAAGGTGACACTTGGAGACCCGACGGAGTGAGGTGTTGGGCATTCAGATGCCTGGGGGGAGACAGGTCCGGGAAGAGGAGCAGCAAGGGCCCCGAGGTGGGAGCATGCGTGGCTCCTTGCAGAGAGAACCGGACAGAATTTGCATGTGGCGTCCCTCATGTGTCTATAGGGGACACCTTTTGCGGTCAGAGAAGCCCAGGATCCTTCTCAAGATAAGATTTCAATGTGTAAACTACCAAAGATTCAGAGGAAACCATTTTTAAGAAAAAGGAAAAAAATGTGGTTTTCCCTGTGATGAGAAGTCCGAGGCTCTGCTCTCTCAATAGCTTTTGTGTGCGCCCCACAGCAGTGTGTTCACGTGCGCCACGCGGCGGTACCTTCACGTACGCCATGCAGCGGTGTCCACTGCGGTTCCGTTCCACATCGCAGGCGTGCCACCCACCACTGCTCTTTGTTTTTGTGCAGCACGAGGAGAGAAGGGGCTCATGGGGGTGCAGGGCTTCAGCAGTTGAGGACCCTATTTCAGTAAAAGGCAAAACTATCAATATAAAATTAGATATAGGGCCTTAGATCGGATCTGCACACAAACTTAAAGGAACTTTATTATTTTCACAGTAAATTCAGTTCTGCAAGGGTGTATGTTTTTCTTGTTTTGTTTTTCTCTATCACTTAACGCGATGTTTGAGAGGTTGTTCTCGGTTGCTATAAGTAGCAGACAGCACCACGTCCGTACATTTCATTGTTTGAATTTACCACCATGCTTATTCTGTGGTTGAGAGATACTTGCTTCCAATTTGAGGCTCCTTCCAGTACTCCTACTGCAAAAGTCCGTGCCCTTCCGTGCACACACGGTTTGCATTGTGTTGGAAGTGCACCTGGGAGTGGGACTGTGACATCCTGGGTGTTTACGTGTTCAGGGTCAGTGAACAGGGCCAGGCGGTTTCCCAGGCAGCGGGGAAGTGCACAGTCCAGTGCAGCGTGTGGGGTTCCAGTTCTACGTCGTTGCCCAAGCAGGGGACTTGGAGACTTAAATTTTAGCCAGTCTGGTGGGCATGTATTGCTCCAGCCTATTTTCAGGTAAATTTTGGTCCTTGGGATATTTCCTCTTGTGCAAGTGTTTTATGCATTTTTTTAAAATTGGGTTACCTGTCCATTTTAATGACTTACAGTTCTTTTGTATTACAGGCGAGTTCTTCATCATGATATAATTGACACACAGGATTGTTTTAGGTGTACAGCATGATGACTTGATATTTGTGTGCACAGCTGATACTTGAGTGATGTGTTGTAACACTGAGAGATGCCTTGGGAACTTACTTCTTGACTATGTATAGGGTAGCCTATGACAAAATCGCTCTCATGTCATTTTGCTGCTTTCCAAGAACGTGTTGACGGCGTTAAGCGAGGGCTTCCTCTGTTGGGAACTGACCCTGTAAGTCTAGTTAGCATCCATCACCATTCACAGTGATGCAGTTGTTTTCTTGTGCTGAGAACTTTCAAGATCTGATCTCTTAGCAACTATCACATACGCAGTGCATTGTTACCAGCTGCAGTCACCAAGCTGAACGGGACACCCTACGACTGACTGACTTCTCACTGGAAGTGTGCGCCTTTCGACCTGCTCAGCCAATCCACCCACCCCCACCTGTGGCAACCACTGGTCTGTTCTCTGAACTGTTAGCTTAGTTTTTGTTTTTGGGTTTTTTTAGATTCCACACATAGGTGAGATCATATGGTATTTGCTTTTCTCCATGTGACTTACTTCACTTAACATAATGCCCTCAAGGTCCATCTGTGTTGTTGCAAACGGCAGGATTTTCTACCATCGTGCATATTTTATTCTTATATTGTTATTTATTATTATTGTATTATTTTCCATGCACACAGCTGTAAACCCAAATTTGCCCCACCCTGTATTTGTAAAATGCATCCCATATAATAGATACGTACCACATTTTCTTTATCCACTTAGCCAGTGGACACCTGGGTTGTTCCCATATCTTGGCTATTAGAACACGGGGATGCATTTATCCTTCTGAGTTAGTGTTTTTGTTCTCTTCCAGTAAATCCCCAGAGGTGGTGGAATTGCTGGATCATGTAGTAGTTCCATTGTCAATTTTTTGAGGAAACTTCACACTGATTTTTGTAGCAGTTGCACCAGTTTACATGCCCGCCAGCCGTCCCAAAGGTCCCCTCTCCGCACCCTCACCAGCACTTGTCATCTCTTGCGGAACCTCGCTGTGGGTTTCCCTCCATTTTCCTGATACTCGGTGACGTTGAGCACTTTTCATGCACTTGGTCATCTGTATGTATCTTTGGAGAAAAGATCTGTTCAGGTCCTTTGTCCATCTTTGTAAATTGAGTTTTTGGTTTTCTGCTATTGAGTTGTATGAGTTCTTTATATATATTGGATATTAACCCCTTATCAGGGATGTGATTTGCAAATATTTTCTCTGCTCCTATAGGTTGCCTTTTTATTTTGCTTATGGATTCCTTTGCTAAGCAGAAGCTTTTAAGTTTGATGGAGTTCCACATTTATTTTTGCTTTTGTTGCCAAATCCAAAAAAGTCACTGCCAAGACCAAAGTCTGGGAGCTCACCTGTTATGTTTTCTCCTAAAGTTTTAGGCTTGCAGGCCCTAGTTCAAGTCTTTAACCTATTTTGAGTTGATTATTGTCAGGTAGGGGTCCAGTTTCATTCTTTTGCGTGTGGATATCTAGTTTCCCCAACACCATGTATTGAAGAGACTATTCTTTCCCCATTGCATATTTTTGGTGCCTTTGTCAAAAATTAAACGACCATATATTCATGGATTTATTTCTGGGCTCTCTATCCTGTTTTATTGATCTGTGTGTGTTTTGATGCTAATACCATACCATTTTGGTTACTACAGCTTTGTGATATAGTTTGATATCAGGAGCATGATTCCCCCAGTTTTGTTCTTATTTCTCAAGATTGCTATGGCTATTTAGGATCCTTTGTGATTCCATACAAATTTTAGGATGGATTGTTTGGTTTCTGTGAAAAATGTCAATAAATACCCATTGGAATTTTATCAGGCATTGTATTGAATCTGTAGATTGCCTTGGGTGGTATGGGTTTTAACAGTACTGATTCTGCCAGCTCATGAGCACAGAACAGCTAGCTTTACCTACTCGTGTCTTCAGTTTCTTTCACTGAGGTCTTGTAGTTTCCAGTGTACAGGTCCTTCGCCTCCTTGGTTGAATTTATCTCTAGGTATTTTATTCTTGTTGGCATATTGTAAATGGAATAGTTTTTGTAATTTTTCTGACAGTTCATTGTTAATGCATAGAAACAATCCTGATTTTTGTGTATTGATTTTGTATCCTGCAACTTTACTGAATTTGTTGACTAGTTTTAACAGGTTTTTTGGTAGAGTCTTTAGGGTTTTCTATATATATTGTCATGGCATCTGAAAATATCCAGTTTTCTTTCTTTCTGATGATGATGCCTTTTATTTCTTTTTCTGGCCTAATTGCTGTAGCTAGGACTTCCAGTACTATGTTGGATAAAAGTGGCAGGAATAGGCATTCTTGTCTTGTTCTTGATCTTAAAGGAAAAGCTTTCAGCTTTTCTGTCAATGAGTATGATGTTAACTGTGGACTTGTCAGATGTAACCTTTACTATGTTGAGGCATGTTCCCTCTGTACCCACTTTGGTGAGAGTTTTTATCATAAATGAATGTTGAATTTTGTCAAATAATTTCCCTCCTTCTGTTGAGATGATAATGTGGTTTTTATCCTTCATTTGTGAATATGGGGTATCACATTGACTGATTTGTGAACGTTGAACCATCCTTGCTTCCCTGGAATAAATTCCACTTGATCATGGTATATGATCCTTTTAACGTATTCTTGAATTTGGTTTGCTGATATTTTATTGAAGATTTTGCATCAGGGATATTAACCTGTAATTTTCTTTTCCTGTGGCATCTTTTGTCTGGTTTTGTTATTAGGGTGTTGCTGGCCTCATAAAATGAGTTTGGAAGCATTCCCTCCTCTTCTGTATTTTAGAAGCATTTCAGAAGGATTTGTATTAATTCTTATTTAAATGTTTGGTAGAAATCGCCGGTGAAGTCTCCTGGTCCTGGACTTTTGTTGTCTGGAGGTTTTTGATTATCGACTCAATCATTTTACCAGTAAATCATCTGTTCAGATGTTCTGTTTCTTCACATTCAGCGTTGGTAGATTGTATGTTTGTAGGAATTTATCCACTTCTTCTAGTTCTGATTTTTTTGGCACATAATTGTAATTTTAGTCTCTTATTCTTTGTATTCTGTGCTATCAGCTGTAATGTTTTTTCTCTTTCATTTCTAATTTTATTTGAGTCTTCTTTATTTCTTGGTGAATCTAGCCAAAAGTTTGTCCATTTTGTTTATTTTTCAAATATCAGCTCTTAGTTTCATTGATATTTTTTATTGTTTTTAGTCTCTTTCATTTATTTCTGCTCTGATCTTTATTTCCTTCCTTCTGTTAACTTTGAGCTCTGTTCTTCTTCTAGTTCCTTGGGGTGTTGAGAAGTTAGGTTGTTTATTTGAGATTTTTTTTCTTGTGTTTTATGTTTACGTGGCATTTATCATTAAAACTTCCCTCTTAGACCTGCTTTTGCTTTATCTTATAAGTTTTGGCATGCTGTATTTCCATTTTCGTTTTTCTCAAGGTATTTATTTCCCTTTTGATTTATTCTTTGACCCATTGGTTTACTAACATGTGGTTTAATTTCTACATATTTTTGTATTTATCAGAATTCTTGTCATTGACTTCCAGTTCCATACCATTGTGGTCAGAAAAGATGCTTGGTATGATTTCAGTCTTCTTAGTATATTAAATCTTGTTTAGAGGCCTAACACATGGTCTGTCCTGGAGAATGTTTCATGTGTACTTGAGAGGAATGTGTGTTCTGTTGCTTTGGATGGAACGTTCTGTACATAGCTGTTAATTCCATCTGGCATAACGTGTCATTTAAGGCTGATGTTTCCTAATTGATTTTCTGTCTGGATGATATAATCATTGATGAAAATGGGTTTCTAATGTCTCCTATTATTGTACTTCTATTTAGAATCCTTCCCTTCAGATCTGTTAATATTTGCTTTACGTATTTGTGTGTTCCTGTGATGTCTGCATAAATATTTACAAATATTACATCCTCTTGTTGAATCAAGCCCTTTACCATCACACGACGGCCTTCCTTGTCTCTGAGTGCAGTCCTGGCTTTAAAGTCCATTTTGTCTGGTGCAGGTATGGCTGTCACAGCTTTCTTTTGGTTTCCGTTTGCCTGGAAAGTCTTTTTCTACCCCTTCACTTTCAGCTCGTGTGTGTCCTTGAATCTCAAGAGCATTTCTTGTAGGCAGCATATAGATAGGTCTTGTGTTTTTATTCATTCAGCTGCTCTCTGTCTTTTGTTTGGAGAATTTGGTTCATTTGCACTGAAAGTAGTTATTGATAGGTATGTACTTATTGCCATCTCGTTGTTTTTTGGCTTTTATAGCTCCTCTGTTTCTCATTCTCTTGCTTTCTTTGTGATCTGATGACATTTTTAGTGGTATGATTAGATACCTTTCTCTTTCTCCTTTGTGTGCATCTATAATGGGCTTTTGCTTTCTAAGTGATTAGTGCAACACTTTTACTATACATTTATCTTCACAGTGAGATGTATATTTTCATATCTTTTTCTGTTACTAATTAGCACCCTTTCTTTTCAGTTTGAAGAGGTTCTAATAACATTTTTTTGAAAGGCTGGTTTAGTGGTTAACTCCTCTGTCTCCCCTTCAATTTTGAAGGACAGCTTTGCTTGATGGTAGAGTATCCTTGGTTAGGTTTCTTTTTGTTTTTTTGTTTTTCACTTTGAACATGTCATGCCTCTTCCTTCAGACCTGCATCTTCGGCTTACAAATCTGCGTATACTCTTTTGGGGACTCCTTTGTTTGTAACAAGTTGTTTTTGCTTGTGGTTGTTAAGACTCTACCCTTGTATTTCCCTTTTGCCATTCTAATTGTAAAGTGTATCAGTGTGGGTTTCTTTGGCTTTATGTTATTTGCAATTCTCTGGGCTTCCTGGCAGGATTTTCTTCTCTTTTATGGATGAATAATATTCCATTGTGTGTGTGCACACACACACATATATACGATAGCGTGGGCAAAAGTAGATTTTTTTGCCATTGTGACATTCTTTTGAGTGAATAAAGCTTCTGTAATAACCATAACCTGCGTGTCTTTTTCCTACTTTGCCCATCCCAGCATATACTGCTGAAAATCATCAGCATGAATTCTCACAGGTTGAGCCTCATCACCTACCTGTACCAGTGCTGCCACCTTGTCGTGTCCGAACACAGGGAAGCTCTCGGGCTCCTCCCGGTGAAGCCACCTCGAGGCCCAGATGCCCAGAGCTCTGTCAGTCAGGGCTTCGCACCCCTCAGGTAGATTTGGAACCCTTTGTGTGTCACACGTTCAGAATCGACAGCTACACTTTCCATGATACATTTAAGTATCTACCAAGGGTGTGATTTTGGGTAATAAAACTGACATTTAAAAAGAAAACTTTCATCACTCGTTTAAATGTATTCAAAGAAATCTGAATACTGTGATGATTTGAGATACCATCATCATTTTTAAAAATACACAACTAGGCTTTTTTTTAATAGTTGGGAATTTGATATTACTTTTCTCCTTGGGCCCTTATGTCCTTGCCCCACAAATTTTATCCTAATGTAACACATTTTTATGCTTCTAGTATTTTATTGATCTTCACAACAAAAATGAGGTATATAAATTCAAATTTATTTTAAAAATATTTCATAAAAGCACTAAAAGTTATAGGCTTGAAGAATGATTACATTCATTAATAATACACAATTGATCAAACTGACAAATACATTACAAATTTTAATAACTTAAGGAAAAAGTAAAACTTTCTTGGCACTGTATGGCATAGATGGAGACGGTTTTTCATTTGACTCAAGTATTGTAAGATGAGTGTTACTTATTGCTAAAATGAAAAAGGGTTCAGTGCCCTATATTTTTATATTTATAGGTATAAGTCCCTGGAAAATCTTGTTCAGAAAAATAATTAAATAGGAATGGAGAAGATTTTGTAACAGCAACATTACTCAATCCCCTGAACTCTTTTTGAGTTATATGCCAACAATCACATAGTAATCTGTCATCAATTTGTTTTAATAAATGTTTTATTGTAGAATCGTTTTAAATTACAAAAATGTTACAAAGACAGTACAGAGAGTTTCTGAATGTCCCTTGTCCAGTTTCCCTGTTAACATCTTACGTAAACCTGGTACATTAGTCACAACTAAGAAACCAGCATCGGTACATTACTATTAATTACATCAGTCTGTTCTTTAATGATCTATCAGCTGTTCACTCAATTTGGCATTTCTTCAGTTTTGTTGAAAACACGGAATTAGAAACATCTGACTTGCAAAAGGATTTGTCATCCAGCCTTTCCCTTTCTAGTTTCCTGGGAAGTATATCAAAATAGCTTTACCAAGATTTACCAGGTAATTGTTGATTATATCTGTTGTTCTTTCATGTGTCAACTCTGATACACTTAAACTATGAGGAAAACCCAAATGGTAAATAACTTTAATATATCTTTTCTGCTATCATATTTCTTGATAAAATGCTTTTTGTCTTATCATTTATATTAAAACTTTGGAGCTTCAGATTTAGCTCATTTAATTTGTGGAAAATCTTCCAGGTTAGCCATGTAACCTACATGCCAAAGCAGTCCTTATTATTAAAGAATTCAGCAAAATTAAGACCTATTTTTCAATGTTAGTAAAAATGCTACTATGTTGATGAATTTGAATCCTAAATGGGCAGAAGGACAGGGTACGGGCCTTGCCCTGAGTCTGCTGCCCAGATTCGTCCTGCAGGAGCAAATGGCCATTGGTAGTATTTCCTACCCACCCTGCTTTCTTTTTAAAAAAATTTTCAATTACACTTGACATACAATATTACATTACTTTCAGGTGTACAACATAGTGATTAGACATTTATATAACCTATGAAATGATCACCTCAATAAGTCTAGTACCCATCATAGTAATTGCAATATTATTGACCATAGTCCCTATGCTAAACTTTACATCCCTGTGACTGTTTTTATAACTGGCAATTTGTACTTCTTAATCCCTCCACCTTTTTTACCCCGCCCCCACCCCCACAATCTGGCAACCATCAATTTATTCTCTGTATCTATGAGTTTGTTTCAGTTTTGTTTATTTATTAGATTCCACATGTAAGTGAAATCATATGGTATCTGTCTTTATGTGTCTGACTTACTTCACTTAGCACAACATCCTTTAGGCCCATCCATGTTGTTGCAGGTGTCAAGACTTCATTCTTTTCTATGGTTGAGCAATATTCCAGAGTATATGTGCCACATCGTCTTTATTCAGTCATCCGTTGATGGGCACTTGGGTTGCTTCCATATTTTGGCTATTATAAATAATGCTGCAATGAACGTAGGGATGCATATTTCTTTTTAAAGTAGTGTTTCCGATTCCTTCCCAGAAGGGGAATTGCTGGGTCATATGGTAGTTCTAGTTTTACTTCTTTGAGGAAACCTCATGCTGTTTTCTTTAGTGGCTAAACCAATTTACAATCCAACTAACAGTGTACAAGGGTTCCCTTTTCTCCGCATCCTCGCCAACACTTGTTGTTGGTGGGTTTATGGATGATGGCCATTCTGACAGGTGTGCGGTGATACTGCATCGTGATTTTAGTTTGCATTTCTCTGATGATCAGTGATGTTGAGCATCTGTCCATGTCTGTTGGCTGTCTCTATGTACTCTTTGGAGAAATGTCTGTTTAGGTCCTCTGTCAATTTTTTAATTGGATTGTTTGTGGGGCTTTTGGTGTTAAGTTGTGTGAGCTCCTTATGTCATTGGCAGGTATCTTCTTCCATTCAGTCGGTCATCTTTTAGTTTTGTTGAAGGTTTCCCTTACTGTGCAAAACTCTTTAGTTTGACGCAGCCCCATTTATTTATTTTTTCCTTTGTTTCCCTTGCCTGAGGAAACATTCAAAAAAATATAAGGACAGTGTCAACCCTAGCTGGTGTGGCTCAGGGGATTGAATGCCAGCCTGTGAACCAAAGGGTCGCTGGTTCAATTCCCATTCAGGGTACCTGCCTGGGTTGCAGGCTAGGTCCCCAGTAGGGGGCGTTTGAGAAGCAACCACATATTGATGTTTCCCTCTCTTTCTTCCTCCTTTCCCCTCGCTCTAAAAATAAATAAATAAAATCTTTTTTTTTTTTTTTAAGAAAAGGACCAGCTCTTAATTTCATTGATCGTTTCTATTATTTTTTAAGACTCTCTTTCATTTATTTCGTTCTGATCTTTATTGTTTCCTTCCTTATACTCACATTGGGCTTTGTTTTTCTTTTTCTAGTTCTTTTACATGAAAGGTTAATTTGTTTATTTGAGTTTTTTTCCTTAATCCTTGAAGTAGGCTTGCATTGCTATAAATTTCCCTCTTAGAACTGCTTTCCTTGTGTCCCATAGGTTTTGGGGTCATTCTGTTTTCATTTTCATTTGTGTCAAGGTATCTTTTGATTTATTTCTTCTTTGATCTGATTGTTAACCTGTTCATTGGTTAGTAGCATGTTATTTAACCTCCATGTGTAGGTGTGTTTTTGTTTCCTTCCTGTAATTGATTTCTAGTTTCATACCCTTGTGATTGGAGAAGACGCTTCATATGATTTAATCTTCTTAAATTTACCAAGGCTTGTTTTGTGGCCTAATGTGTGGTCTGTCCTGGAAAATGTTCTATGTACAGTTAAGAAAAATGTATGTTCTGCTGCTTCTGGGTGAAATGTCCTAAATAATATCAATTAAGTCCATCTGGTCTAATGAGTCTTTTAAGGTCACTGTTTCCTTGTTGATTTTCTGTCTGGATGATTTATCTATTGATGCCAATAGGGTGCTAAGGTCCCCTACTATGACTGTCTTACTATTGATCTCTCCCTTTATGTTTACCCCTATTTGCCCTCTCTATAGGTGCCCCTAGATTGGGTGCATAGATGTTTATGAGTTTTGTCCTCTTTTTGGATTGATCCCTTTGTCATTATGAAATGCCCTCTTCTGTCTCTTATTAAAGCCCCCATCTGAGTCTCTTCTCTCTGATGTAAATATGGCCGCCCCAGCTTTCTCTGTTTTTCATTTTCATTTGCATGAAATGCCTCTTTTCATCTCGTTGCTTTCAGTTCACGCGTGTGTTGGTCTGAAACGGTTCCCTTGTAGGCAGCGTAGGCATGTGTCTTGTCTGTTTATTTATTCAGCCACCCCGTGTCTTTTGATTATAGCGTTTAGTCCATTTACATTTAAAGTAATTATTGATAGGTATGTAGTTATTGCCATTTTATTGATTTTTAATTGTTTTTGTTCTCTTCATCTGATTCTTACGATCTTTCTTATTCTCTTGCTCTATTCTGTTGTATGTTGATAACTTTTTATAGGGTTGTGTGTGGATTCCTTTATCCCTTTTTTAAAATGATCTCTTATGGATTTTTGGCTTGTGGTTACCATGTACTTCTTATATACAAAGCTATGTTTACAGCACTGTATTTTTTGTTGGTTCCTTACGTTGAAACACAATGTAAGTACCACAAGTTTTACTCAACCCCTCCATGATTATGTTTTTGTGATTATTTTTTCTTTGTGTACAATCAGTTTATTGTTGTAATTACACATGATCTTCCGACTTCTACTGTCTAACCTTCGCACTAGCCATATAGTAGGTTGATCCACTTGTTTTATTATGTTTGCCTTTGTGAGAATTTTTCTCTTTCCTATATTTTCTTACTCATATTTTTTATCTTTTCTTCTTAAAGAAGTCCCTTTAACATTTAGTGGTGATGAAGTCTTAGTTTTTTTACCATCTGGGAACCTCTTTACTCTCTCTCTCTCTTTTGATTCTAAATGCATAGAGTGACCTTATTGTAGATCCCTGCTTTTCATCACTTTGAATATGTCATGCCCATCCCTCCTGGCCTGCAAAGTTTCTGTTGAGAAATAAGTAACAGTCTTATGGGAGCTCCCCTGTCTGTCACTAACTGCTTTTCTCTTGCTACTTTTATGATTCTCTATTTATATTTTACCTTTGGCATTTCAATTATGGTGTGTCTTGATGTGGGCCTCTGTGGGTTCATCTTACTTGGGACTCTGTGATTCCTTGACTTGCTGCGTGTCTGTTTCCATCAGCCATTATTTTTTCACATAAAAATTTCAATTCCTCGCTCTCTTCTTGTTTGTGTACCCCTGTGATACAAATGTTGATATGCTTGATGTTGTCCAAGAGGTCCCTTAAATCAGGGGTCCCTAACCCTTGGGCCATAAACTGGTACTGGTCCGTGGCCTGTTAGGAACCAGGCCGTACAGCAGGAGGTGAGTGGCGGGTGAGTGAGAGAAGCTTCTCTCGCATTATTGCCTAAGCTCTTCCTCCTGTTCCCCGACACCCCAGCCTGGTCCATGGAAAATTGCCTTTCGCAAAACTGGTGCTTGGTGCCACAAAGGTTGGGGGTCTACTGCCTTCAACCATCCTTATTTTTTTTTTAATTCTTTTTGCTGTCCTGATTGGTTGTTTTCTGCTACCTTGTCTTCCAGATTGGTGATAAGATCCTCTGCTTCATCTAACATGCTGTTGAGTCAATTTAATGGATTCTTCATTTCAGTTATTGCATTCCTCATTTTTAACCTGTTCTTTTTTATGGTTTCCATCTCTTTGTGTAAGTTCTCACCGAGTTCATCTATCTTTGTCCTAAGTTCACTGAACAGCCTTATAACCAGTGTTTTGAACTCTGTATCTGGTACATTACTTGCCTCCCTTTCACTTATCTCTTTTTCTAGAGTATTCTCCGGTTTTTTCATTTGGGACATGCTTGTTTCCGCATATTGGCTGTCTTCCTCTGTATGTATGGAGTAGATCTGCTAGAACTCCCAGTCTTGGCAGAGTAGCCTTAGGTAGTAGTTGTCTTGTGGGACCCAGTGGCACCATCTCCCTGGTCACCTGAGCCAGGTGTCCCTTGTGTGGGTAGTGTGTGTCATCCTGTTGTCGTTGAGCCGTGATTACCGTTGGCACATCAGTGGGTGGGATTGACTCTCAGGCTGACCAGCTGTGAGGACTGGACATGACTCCAGCAGAGAAGCTCTTCTTTCTCCATTCGTTCCCACTGGGCCCTCCCTCAGGGGTGATGTACTTCTTGGCAATGATTGGGGCAAGGAAAAGGTTTAGTGTCTAAACAAAAATGGCCACTGTTACCACTGTCGTCACTCTGTAATATATGTGGATGCGGAAAATCCCCAAATGGTTCAAAATACCCTCTGTTTGAACACAAGCCTCATCCTTAGCCGAAATATGGAAAAGACTTGTATTTCTCCTCCCGGGGGTGCCATGCTAATAGGTAGTCTGGGAGGAGGGGACGGGTGGTCGTGCGAGGCGACCCAGCATGAAACCTTGGCCACGGGCTTAAGTCACTCTTAGGGCAGGTCAGTTTTAGGAGAAGTGCGTGAGAAAGTTGAGGATCTGGAAACTGATGAAACTTCATGCAACATGACTCTGGAAAGGCTCTTGGGAACCCCGGGGGATACGTATTTCAGGCCGAATGATGCTAAGCATGCTGGGTCCCGGCAGACTGGCGGGCTCACCAAGACACTTCACATGGATCCTTCTCCAGGGCTGGTTTCACTAAAGGGAGAGTTGGGGACAGTTGGAAGACTCTTGTCCTCGGTTTGCTTTTTGGCTCTTTGAAAACTAATGACCTAGAACGATTGGTTGGTTTGGTTTTTTCTCTTCCAACTTGAACAGTGTACAGCCACTAGAAAGGGAAGACCCTTAATTAAGAGACATGTACTTGGTCTAAATCTATGAAAACAGGTCCATTCTAAATTATCAATGTAAAGTTTTGCCTTTGATAGCTAATTTTTTTAGATTATAAAGTGCTGAAAATACAATTCAACACTTTTCATAGAATTCTTGTACTTCAAAATAAGCGTGCAGCCCCCACTTTGAGAAAAGCTGAGGAGCGCTGGCGATTTCGTTGCCTGTTTTCTCGGGTGCTGTGGCAAGGCCTGTGAGCTGCCTCCTTGTCAGACAAGCCCAGGTGCGTGCGGCTCTGCCAGTGTGGGCCACGTACTGACTCTTCCATTTGTGCAAGAAGAAGCAGGGGGAAGTCAGCAAGGCAGCCAGCGCCGACAGCACGACCGAGGGCACGCCCGCCGACGGCTTCACAGTACTCTCCACCAAGAGCCTCTTCCTCGGCCAGAAGGTAGGCAAACATGCAGCCTCGGCCTGCTCTCGGGCCCGGGAAGGAGGGGCACAGGCCGCCTCCACTGGCAGGAAGGCCTGGGGATTAGAGAGGCCACTCCTGGTCTTGTGGGGGTGGAGGGCTTTCGGAGTGGCCTCTGGGAGTGCTGGGAGGAGGCTGACGGGTGGGAAGAAGATGGGGTGGGAAAGACGAGGGAAAGGCTCCTGTGGGGGGTCGGGACACTCTGGTCAGCCTTCAGAAGGAGCTGCTTATATGGTATCACCTGGTCATCATATAACACTGGCCAGAGAAACAGCCAGAAGTTAAAACTGGGTCCTGGAAAAGGAGAGATCTAGTAGGCAGCCCATGCATTCTGCTGGGCACTGAAGGTAGAGCCCCTGGTCTAGGGGACGGGATTGTTTCTAGAGGTACGTAAGGGGTGCACGGAGCCACTGGACGGCTCCTCGAGCCAATTGTTTGGTTTTGTTAACCGTGGGCAGTGTATTTTCAGCTGCCCCAGTGATGCAGCTTTGCCAGGACATCATGGTTTTGTAAAAGACGATTCACTTTTGTTGAAAATAAAAATGATGCAGAGGCTTTTAAGACCTGAGAATGAGAGCAAATTAATCCTTCTCCAGTGACACTAAAAATGGGGGTGGAGAGAGAGCAAATTAAACTTTCCTTAAGGTTTTTAATCCTACATGTTAAAAAGTTAAAGGCATGAGTTTGGCCTTCTGTGTAAATTGTGCTTAGTTTGAATGTGGTCAACAACTTGGTTCTGAAGCTGCATCATTTTTAAAACCTCACTGTCCATTTTCTTTTGCATCTCAGTGACAATCCTCCTGCGCACGTCATTCATTGCAAGTGCTCCTTGTCCCCCCGCCCCTCCTGTCGCTAATGGCACTCGGGCTTCATGATGCAGTTCCAGTGGTCGCCTCTGTATTCCAGCAAATAACCATTACAGTTTGCATTTTATAACCATCATCTGTATTTCGTGTGCATTTCTCCAGGGAAAAAATAAGCAGCACTAGTTGTCATCTTAAGGTCGGGGCCTTGAAAGTTTGTTTAAAATATTTTTTATTTATTTAAACAATATCAACTCAGCAGTGAAGGCAACCACCTGGGTCTCCTCGCACACCCTTTAACACGTCCTTTGGGTAATACATTGAAAGTCATTGTGCCCTGTCATCCCATTCGCCTGGGTTTGAATGACAGTGTGAAAACCCCTGCTGGTTAGGACTAGCTCCTCTGTGCTTCAGATCCCAATGCAGACGATTGGCCAGGACTTGCAAGCCTGTTGAGCAGGTAGGACAGTTTGGCCCCCGGAGTCACCCTCTTCCTCACTCCTTCCCCAGCCCTGCCCCTGGGTGCCCTGCTCCTGTCCTCTTCATTTCCGGTGTTCTTGCTACCGCCTGTGGGCTACCCGAGAGTCAGCCTCAGATCAGAACTCCTCACACCCTTTGCTGGATGAGTGCAAGTATTTCCCAAATTGTAGCACTCAGCCCTACAAATGGAGATGCCCTTCTTGATCTTGGAATAGGGGTCTTACCTGGGCTCTGCTGCCCGTGAGCCCTGGAAGGGAGGCAGCAAAGGCTGTAGACACCTGGCTGGCTCTTCTGCGACCATGCCGTCCCCTCCTCCACCTGGGCACACCTGGTCTCAGACCTCAGGGCCAGGAGCCACAGACACAGACATCCCAGAAGGCAGGAGTCCAGCCAGCACTGACTGCGCCCACTCAGGGTTGGGCGGGGCGGAGCCCAAAAGCTGTAGAGAATTATCCATACTCTAATCATTTACAGACGTGTCATCTAATGTTATTTAAGACAGAGGAAAATGGGAGAAGTGGGTTACGCCAGTGAAACTAATGTGCCTGTTTGATGTTGACTTTTGGAGGGAGACTCTGAAAGGATTGGTTGAGCTAGAACCCAGTGCGGAATAGTCAACTGTAAGAGAAGGGGCTGAATGCAGAGTAGGTGGACCACCCTCCTCCTTTCTCATGGCATGTAGCTAAGTGTTAGTGGTGAGAGCCAGTCACCAAGCTACCATGAGGCTGTCCTTTGGTTCAGTGTGTTTAATGACTCCAGACTCCCACATCCACGAAGGACCCCCAACTCCAGCACCACAGATGCCCTTAGCAGAGTAAACTGCTCCCCCCCGCCCCCGGCCCCCGCCCAAATGTGGCATCACCAAATAAAGCAGCACTTCAAGCCAGTCTGGGTACCAGTGTCAGAAACCAGTGTGTTAGCAGCCCCTCCTGGAAGCCGTGCCTCTCCCTGCGGCAGGAGGTGGCGAGTCTGCAGTTCGGAGCACGCTCCTGAAGCAGTTCTTCTGGCCCTTTGTTGGCCGGTACTGTCAAGTGAGGGTCACAACACACAGCACAAAAGGGGCGAGTCAACAAAGCTGACACGGAGTCCCACACCAAGTGCCACAGCCTTATTATAAAATATTACTATGCACATTAATTTGGACTTGGATTTTAGGAAATGTTTCAAAAAGGGTCCTTGAGAACGATGACTGGATGGTAAGGCCATACAGTCCTATGAGTCTTATTTTCCCACCTGTGATAATGAGACCAAGGCTCAAATATTGCAAGCAGGCCGGGGTGGGGAAGGGCGCCGCTGTTCCCTGCAGCTGCATAAGGCACGGTTGCTAAGCTACGCACAGGAGCAGCTGGCTGCGCTCAGGAGGCTGGGATCTTGGTGCTGATGAGGAATTTCACACACTGAAGTCTCAGAAGTCATCACCCTTACTACACTACCATTTCATCCGGTATCCACACACATTGTGGAGCCGTGTTCAGAATCTGAATCAGCCGAGAGTTTTTCTTTTGCAGTTCAGTGGAGATTTGCAGCCCCTTGTTAGAGATATAAAATCCTGACGATTTTATTTCCCAGAAATACTTCCAGTGTGTATTTCCATGAAGCTGTGTCAGTGGTGATGAATGACGTAGGCTTCTTGGTAGGGTCAGGGTTATGTGAAGCAGCCGGGAAGTCGTGGCAGGAGAGATGAGCAAGTCTTCTGCCTCACTGGCTGTCAGGATGGCAGCCACAGCACATCGGTCTCTCTGGGCAGGGAGGGTTCCGTGGGTTTTCTCCCTCCGGTCCAGACACCCTGCTCCTGGGGCTAGGAAACTGAAAGGAGGCAAGGAGCTCTTGCAGCAGCAATGAGGAGGAAGGGCTGTGACCCTGTTCCTCCTGTGGCTGACGGTCGATTGGCTCCTGGGCCTCCAGCAGTGCCCACATGTGTCCTTAGATTTGTGTGACACATTCTAGCCTGAAACACAGCAGATGCCACCGCTAGACCTGAAGCTTCCAGGGAAATTCAGGCCGGGCTGCATGCAAGGTAAACAGCATAGTACCGATGAAGGAATCCTTTCATCCCCGGGCAAGGGCAGGAGAGTGGGCCCTCAAGTGGGCCACGGAGAACATGGTTCTCCCTGAGGAATAGAATCAGTTCAATGGGAGACACTGCCCTTTCTGTCCTCCTCAGTTGAAGCAGACTTTGGGGACAGAAGAAGAGTTGCATTTCATGTGGCTCCACAGGGAAATTTGACCAGCCAGGCTTCTCCTTCCTTGTCCATCATGAGGGAATGAGAGACACCCAAAATTGACAATGATAGGCTAAACATGCTACTCATAGACTCTTTAACAATCTTTTTTTTTTTTTCTAAAATTGAATTTCTGATCAGATTATATAAAAAAGTAGGATTGTACTATTTCCTATAGCCAAGTAGGTCATGTCAAGGCATGCTGGATGTCCGTCCAGCATCTCCAGCCACCAGTTCCTTCCCTATCATAGGCAGGCCACCCCCTGGTGATCCCTAAATAGTAGGTGCCAACCTCCCTTCGAGGGTGGCCAGCTTGGCTCTGGCCTCCTTGGGTCCGAGGCACACCAAGGGCCTGGCCCCTGAGCTGCCATGTCCCCTAGCCCTGTTTGACGGGAAGGAGGATGCTCACTTCATCTCAGAGCGATGTCTTGGTGCCGGGTGTCACCTCCAGCTCTGTGTGCCCACAGAGACCCAAGCGCTGTCTTGGGCCTTGTGTGGCACTCGGGTCAGGAGGCAGCCCCCGTCGGCCTCCCAGGAGCTTGTACTCTAATGAGCTCACGTCACGACTGAGCACAGGGCCGATGTGGGCATGACGACTTAGAGGGGGACCCTTGGGCGCTGTGGACATCAGAGGTGACTGCAGCAGAGCCAGCGGAGGTCAGGGCAATCAGGCCCCAGGGGTGGAAGGGACCCCGGAGGACGCTTGGCTCAGTCCCTCCTCCCAACTCTGCAGCCAGGCAGGACCCCTCCTGCTCTGTAATTGCCAGTCCCCTTTGATCACTTTCTCCAGTGGCCAGCAGTCTTCACTGGTATTTTAAACCCCTCCCCCCCACCCCCAGCTATGGTTTAAAACAGTTTCCTGTCTTTCCCAATGCTGAGACAAAGAAAGAATCTCTTTATTCTAAAAATTCTAAAACCTTAATGACCCTCTTCCCTCCCAGAAACTGCACTAAACTTGGGAATTCCCATAGTTCTCCAGAAATCTGATCTCCCATGCCCCAAGCACCCTCGCCCTGTCATGTGCTTCAGACAGCCACCTGCCCCTTTGGCTGAGAGGCTTGGTCAATTTTGCCCCTGGGTGGTGGTGGTAGAGGCCCTGGGACCTCCCAGGACTGGATATCTCTCGTGCCCCTGCCAGGTCTGTGTGTCCACAGGATGGCACATACTTTTCAGACATGCATACGTGGCCCATTTGTAGTCCGTGCTCATGGATCTTCTCCTGTTCAGGGCAGCTGCCATATTTGTTCACGTGTATCTCACCACAGCCTCTGCCTGCTGGTCCAGCCTGCCCAAGCCAGGCTGGTTACCCCTTAGTCTTTCCGTAGTGCCCGCAGCAGTTCGTCCCCTCCCCATGCCTCTCTTAAGCAAACTCCCCCACACAGACCCCTTCCCCAAGCACATGCTTCATAGTTGAGGGTTTTTAAAAAACTACGTATTTGTACATATTTAACAGCAGCAAAATTGTTTTGTGGCTTAGCCCCTCACGCTGAGGACTTTGCTGAGCCTAGCACACAGCAGAGCATAGGTGGAAAATCAAAGTGTAGGTGAGTGAACCAGCCCTCGATGAGCTGGGAACTCTCGATGCTGGGGCGGGTGGCTCCATGAGGTACAGTGCTGTGCTGTGTGCCCCCAAGAGCAGGGCTGCTTCTGGTCAGGAGGGAATCCTCCGAGGAGCAGGAGTCCTGTTTGCCACCACTGCCTCCCTCCGGTCCCCTCGGGGGCCCGTCCCTCCCCAGGCAGAGTCAGAGGCTGACTGTGGAGTCTTCCCGGCGAGTTGAATCAGAGTCCGTGGAGAGAGCTGATTTTCCAGTGAGGCATTTCTGAATACAAATCCAGAAGCATCTTGCACTTAGAAAAAAAGAGTGTGAATCTGAAGGGTTTGCACATGCACAGTTGTCAGCAAACAAGGAAGGAATCTCACAGGTGTACGCTCATCTCATCCACAGCACACCAAGTGAAGTGTTGGTTTTTCTCCTCCTTCCCCACTGACTTCCTGCCACTTGCACACCGTGCAGGGTTTTTTGTCTTTTTTCAATGGGGGGGACGGAGTGTTGGCCTAATTTGAGTTTTTATAAATAGCATTTGCTTCAAGTCAAATGGAACACTGACATGATGTCATCATCCAACCTCTTACCTTGTCCTGAACCCTGAATGTTCGCTCTCCTTACCTCGAGACCTGCCCCGCCCATGTCACCACACCCCACCCCCTGAGTGCGGCCATCAGCACCTGGCCTTATGCTTGTCTGTCTCCTGTGCCTCTGCCCTGGCGCCAGGGCCCTGTGCTTCAGAGAGCTTTGCTCCAGGGATGTGGGCGGTCCACCACCACCCCACAGGGCTGGGTACCACAGCACAGGCCATCCAAGTGGGGAACTTGCTCTCCTTTTTCTTCCGGTCTGCACTGAAAATTCAGACCTCTGCCTTGCACTACCTCCCAGAGTCCCTCCCCAGGCCTGCGGCCAAGTTTACTTCCACAACTGCTTTCTCACAAAGGATGATGGCTTTTAGTCTAAGCTGGTCGGTCCCTTTTTTTGAGAATCCACTGTCTGCTTCTGGGAATCAGAAATGTGGATTTATGTTTCTGAGGCTTATAGAGTGTTCGGTTTTGTTTTCGACAAAATGTTTGGCCCCGGAAATTCAGTGACTTGGAGCTCTGTTGCCAAGAGCGTCCCTGCCAAGTGTCCTTGGGGTGAGGGCCCGGACAAAGGCTCCTGCCCTGCCGGGCCCAGTGGGCTGCAGTCAGCTCGCCCAGCCTGGGTCTCAGTCTGTCCGGGGCACCAGCTGCTCAGGGCTCACAGGCGTTGCTCTTTGCTGCAGTTGTTAGGGATTCGTGTCCCTGAAGAATGAGCATCTTGAGAAAGAGCGTGAGCTACCCTTGCTGCAGGCACTTGCACTCAAGAACAGGAAAGGGAAGAGCACATCCAGGATAGGAGTCCTGAGCCAGCTAATTTCAATTCTCTGTGTCCCTCTCACAGCAGAATCTAGAACTTGGGATTCCTCTTACTGAGGGTTGCCACGGCAACAGAATAACAGTGGGGCGGGGGCACTTAGTGACTGTTTAAAAAGAGCCAGTTGATTGGATACTCGTAAGACTCATTCAAGGAAAGTGCTGGACCCATTGGGCTTCAGAGTAACTTCACCAACAAGGTAAAAACCATTCAAAAGACAGTGACTCGCTAGAGACCTACTGTTTCCTTCCTGGGTTCCACCAGGCCATCAGCACCATCAGCATCAGATGACTAAAGGACACATCAAAGTACTGAACAACCGACCATTCTCCTCCTTGCCACCCCTGAACAGGGCAGGGGAGCCAGCCAACCAGTAGTCATGGTGATGGGGGACAGCCTTAAAAACCCATGGCCACTTGGAGGAGAATGGCAGAGCTACGGGGGTTTGCCCAAACCAGCTGGGACTTCTGCACATCCCAGTGCTCAGAGGATAGGGTGGTCACACTCAGCGCCCCACCCAGTGCCCTGTGCCCTGATCCTAGCGCCTGGCAGCTGCCTCTCTGTAGCCCCCAAATCACAAGTCCTTTTAGGGATATGGATCCACCAGTCCAGTGTGGCTTGTGCCTCTCTTTTGCCTAAGCATCACCCAATGGGCTCTGGATCCTCAGGCTAGCTTGCTTCCTTTCAGCATCTGAGTGGCATTTGAGTCTTTTGTTAGGTTCAGTTTAGCCAGTTCCCCTTGTGCTCAGTGTACTTGGAGTGTTCGCTGCCCTTCATCTGTGTCCCAAGGCTCACTTCTCTGTGACTTCCCGGCTGTCCTGTTATTTCCCACCTCATGCTTTTCTTTTCAGCTGAACCTTATTCACAGTGAAATCAGTAATTTAGCCGGCTTTGAGGTGGAGGCCATAATCAATCCTACCAATGCTGACATTGACCTTAAAGATGACCTAGGTAATTGGGAATGGGGTTTGGCGCCACCAGCTGTCAGATGAAAAGTTATGGAACCCAGAATTTAGGCTCTTCATCTTCTCAAACTCCACATGGGTCAAGCCAAATTCCTGAATCCAAGACAAACGTTGGGGTGCACACACGGAATGTCTGCTTACTTCAGGCCATTCCAAATGGAAATGATCAGATGGTGTTTCACTGAGCGCAATTGGCTGCTTCCTTCCCCTTGATTATAAACCTATCACCATCTAAATTCTCTTCCATAATGATCACACTGACTGCTGGTTACTTGGGGGGGATATTTTAAAAATGTGTTTATTTTTTTAAGAATGGAAAAATCTCAGGTAACTCCAAAATGATAGTTTCTCCATTTAAGACTTAATTAGAAGTGACACTCAAGGCTTGAAAGCCCCCGGAAAGGGAGACAGGCTGCATCAGGATACAATTAAGCTGATTTTAATCCACCAGCTAATTGGTTTCCCCCAAATGTACTACCTATTGTCACTTCAACTTGTTTTTACAACTGAAAACAGTGTGTGACTGAGTGTCACCATCACGAGTGATTTGGGGAGAGATGATATTAAACAGAAGAGTGGTATTTCCAAGAGAGTTCCTGCAGAGGAAAGCTCTGCCCCACGAGCCACAGGGTCTCGGTGCTCAGGAGTGTCCCACTCTGGGGCTTCATCTTTGCTCAGCGGGGCAGTGAGCTCAGGGGCACCAGAAAGGCTCCTGTCATCTTGACTGAAGGCTGGCACGCGTCCACACCCAGGTGGCCTCATGCCCATGCTGGCTTAGGTGCATTTGGTGCACCCTCAGCTCCCACCTGGGGCCGCCTTTGGGAGACAGCAGAGTCCCTGACTGCGAGAGAGGCTTGTTCCGGAGCCCAGGCCCAGCCCACACAAACCGGGCCCAGGAGTGGGCGGAAGTCCGGGACCTGGGGCTCAGCTGGGCCTGCTTGAACTTGTTTTCCAACTGCCTTTATCAGATACCCTCTTTAAAAAAAAGCCACAAACTGGAAAAAGCAAGTATTCTATCCTTTTCTACATAAAATACCTAAAAACAAGATTACCTAGGATGAGGTAGGCCTGGAGAAATATTTATACACAATGAAAGGGAAAGATAAAGGCGATCCTCTCTGCACATGTATACTGTTTTCTCGGGTCTCAAGAGATGTCCCTGGAAGGTAGACAGTCTGCATACCAGACCTGGAACGTTGACTGCTGATGACGAAATGGAGAAACTTATTGTTTTGGGTGGCCTGATCGTCCACTTTCTTTTAAACAGACGCCATGTTTTAGTAGCCTTTTCAGTGGGGAGCCGGTTTTACAGGCTTTTGCGAAGTGAAATGGGGCGTTCGTTGTTTTGTTGTTTCTTTTAACCTTTGTAACGATCTCATGTGTGTGTTTCTCTTTTTGGGGGACTTGTCATTCAAATGTTTAATTTCAACATGTCACATTTGCTATTCCTCCTCCTCACCCCCATCCACGTGTGCGCACACTTCGTGGACTGTGCCCCTTGGGCTCCTATGTTGGAATCGACCAGGTAGGCCAGCCCTGCCATGGGGCGTTAGTGAATGTGCCTGTGCGTGGGTCTCGGTCCAACACAGTTGATATACATCTGTTTACCTGTTATAGTTGCAAGTTGTACAGGCTGACATTGCCTCGATCGACAGTGATGCTGTCGTTCACCCGACAAACACTGACTTCTACATCGGTGGTGAAGTAGGTAATGCCTAGCTGGGTGCTGCCGAGTGTGTGTGTGCATGGTCAGTCGGCCGCCGCAGACAGCTTGACCCTCTGACAGCTATGCAGGGCTGCATTCATTTCGCACTTCCAGCTGTCCTGACCTCCCCACGGTCTCCCGTCCCTGGGCTGTGAGCACGAGAAGTACAGCCAGCTGTCGGCCAGGAGCAGCCTGCAGCTCACAGATGGGCACGCCTCTGGTTTGGAGCCTGGTTCAGCAGCCCTCATTTCTCTCCTTGCTTCACGAGGTGTGGCTTTGATGGAGCCTGGGTTCACGCGGGACCTAGGCCGCGAGGGCGACGCACCCAGATCGCCCAAGTGGCGTCCCAGGCCACTTCTGTGCCCTCTGTGGACCAGACACACGCAGGGAGGGCTGTGTCCCAGCCCCTGCCTCTCTCTGTGCATCAGAGCACACTCCTGAAAGTGGCCTTCAAGGCTTAGGTACCCACTGGGGCACTTTCAGAACCCTCACCCCCACCCAGGGTTCTCAGAGCCTCCAGGAACAAAAATCACCTCAGTCCAATGTGGTGTCCTTAGACCGCTCTTGAGAAACACTCTCCTAGACCCAGGGAGCCCCTGCCTCTCCCCAGCAGCTGGCACGCATCATCAGCTAGCTACTGGTGCTAAATAGCTGAGGGCGGGGTGAGGCCGAGAGCACTCAGGCACTGAGGGTGCCGAGCCATGGCTGCCGACATGCTGCCGCAGTGGGTCAGGTCATGAGTGCCCTGCTTTAAAAATGTGCCAGGGTGCTTATGTAATGAGACATCGGTATGATGGCAAACAAAGAAAAAAGCAGTGTTGGAGCTAGGTACAAGGGGCTTGCATCCGAACCTCACCCTGTACTGGCTATGGGGCCTGGGCAAGTCACTTAGCTCCCAGGGGCCTCAGGCTCCCTGTCTTAAAAGTAGTTGTAACAATGACAGTTATGTTAAATAATAAGCAAAGCACCTTGTTTTGTGCCTGGCTCATAATGACTGGTGCCGACCGAGGGTCTTGCTCTCATGTGTCTATGATTTCTACAGTGGATGGGCCCCGAGAGGAGCATTCTGAGGTAGATTCAGACACCAGCTTCCAGGGAGAATGGAGACATTTCTAATAAGGGCAAAGGTGAGGTCATCGTGAAGGATGAGGCTCTCAGGATTTTCATATGTCCCGGACACCGGAGGAGTGGCAGTTCAGCAGTCTGGCCATCCAGCTCTGCTTCATGTCACTGGCAAAGCCTGCTGTTCCCTGTCTGCTCCAGTCCTGTGATTTGGGCTGATTGCTGTCCTGGGCATTTTTAATTTCGGACATGAGTGGAAAGACAAACTGGACGGAAAGTCCAGATTCACCAAATCCGCCAGGCCAAAGGGAAACCAGGCGGTAGGTAATTAAAACCAACTCCCCTTCAATAAGACTTTGGGGAGTTTAAGAGCACCTAAGTCAGGCAGTTTAAGAGAGAGATACTTCCTTAACGGAATGAAAACTTAGTGGGAGAAAAATACTCACTTGGAGGAAGATAAATGGACAGCCATGGTTTTATCTTTCAGCCAGTAGTGGCTAAGGCCTGGGGTCACCCTGCCCACCAGAGCTTTTGGTGAAATGGAAATTAGGAAACTTCCCGGGTCCGAGCATGCTGCCTGGGCCCCGGCGGCCTGTGTGCGGTGGGATTGGCCACGCTACAGGCTGGAGCTGGAGGCTTTGCAGAGGCACAGGCCGGCAGCTGTGCCACCCCCGCTCCCTAGAGCCCAGTCCTTCCTGAACAATGACGATGACAATGCTTTTCCCTCTGGCCTGCTTGACCTCAACCCACTGCTGTGCCCATGGTAAACATACACTAGCCTCAGTGACATGTAAGGGACCTGGTTCCAAGGGCTTGCCCAAGGTCACCTCATGCACTGACACACTGTCACAGCTGGGCAAATACCTCAGCAGGTCCAGACCACCCGAGTGGCTGAGGAGGAACGACTGCCAGGATCAGAACCCAGGCCTTCCAAAGCCCACCTCAGTGCTTTTTCTCAGCGAACCAGTCCAAAAGAGTGCTGAGCCCAGACTCGCTTTACGATGCCAAACCAATGACCACCCAGATTCGTGCGTGCTCTCAATTGGTTCCAGCTCCCTTGGGGGTGTGAGAGGGGAAGCGAGGAAGCTAGGATGCAGTCACTCCACTTCTCCCGTTTGGTATGAATTCCGAGTCCCAAGACCGCTGGAAGAAGGAATGCGAGTGCAGGAATGCGTAGCCCCAGTGATTAACTTGACCCATCAGAAGTTCTTTCTAACAGTGAAATAGACCACAGGCTGAGCCTGACATTTGCCCAAGCCTAAATTTCCGCTCAGGCTGTTTCGAACACTGATACCTGTGCCTGCTTTCTAAGCATGAAATAACGTTCTTGTTCTCACGGGCGTAACATGTGTTTATGCTTGGGGGCAAGTAAGCCGATTGCTTATGATTAACCCTGAAGTGAAGCCTAAAAGCAAGAGTCTCACATTAAGAGTGTTGACAATACAGTTGAAATGGGCCTGTTTCTTGTTAAAAAGTACACGTGTGTCTACATGAACATGTGCATACATATGTGTGTGTAGGAGTCAAGTCCTGACTGGGTGCGTTGCCTGCAATCCAGGGTTCAGTTTTTAAGTTGGGGAAATGCATTAAGTGTATTTGAACTTGCAAATTCCACTTCTAATTAAAGCAAGATTTAATTATAAGTAAAAATTTTAAAGTAAACGCTCTTCCTAAGATAAAACACCTTTAATTGTACATCAGCCCATTTTCTTAAATGTTTTGTATTTTTGGAAGGAGTTGGTAGTATTAATGAACACAGTGCTGATTTTATTCTCCCTTCCAAATTTCCCAGCTCTCCCCCCAGAGCAGCCAGGATGGGGAGCGAGGCCCTGCAATGGCCCTGCTGGAGCACACGTGGCTCCTTCCCTCCCTCGGGCCGGGTTAGGAGGGACGGCTAGACCAGGTGCAGCTGGGCAGCCGAATTTGGGACCTTTTTCTCGGGTGCTCGGAAATCACAGGTGAAACTGTTAATGAGCCTCGCTCACCTGGTTGTACCCTCAAAGCCCCCACTTGCTGGTGGGTAGGGCTCTGAGCCACGAGACCCGAACCTGCTCCCTCGAGCCTGTTCAGCCACTGTCTCTGATGCTGAACTGTGTCAGAGACACATAGCCATTGCCACCTCTGCCACTTAAATGCCTACTCCACTCCTTCCCAAGATGGAAAGGCGGGGGGCAGTCTGGGCTGATGAGGAGGGAGGCTGGGTCCCACCTCAAGGATCCCAAGTCAGTCTCTCGGAAAGCTAGGCCTCCCTCTAGGCAGCTGAGAGCCCCTGTGGGTGACGGCCTGCCGGTCACGTTCACTCACAGCAGCCTAGGCTTCCTGCAGCTGGGGGGGGTCACAGGTCAGTGCCTGCCATTAGCTCGGGGCTGTCTCACTGGTAACAGTGCCCAGGCATCTGATTTTCCTTCAGGCCCTCCCTAGGGTCAGTGCACCTCTCCAGAGCAAGCATGCAAATGAGGCAGGTTTCTCTAAGGAAGCCAGCCCTAGTCATTACAGGGCTGGTGCATTCCCATGCACCCTGACTGACGCATCCCAGAATTTGCCAGGTACACGTTGAATTTTCCAAGATACACGGTGAATCTTAAGGGGAGTATTTTTGTCCTCTTGTGAGGAAAAGTACTTTAAAATGTGCAAAACTAAGGAATCAGAGCTTAAGGAAGAATGAGACCCCATTCTGGCCAAACTTTAAAGGGTGATGTTGTCTGTCATTTTGGTCACTGCTTGCTGTCCCACACGAGACATGCAACCCACAGACCTTACTGGTGTTGGGACTTACTGGAGAGCTTGGCTTTCATAGCAGAAATTAATTATCAAGCACCCCAGTGCACAAGAAAAAGTGCTTCCTGCCGCCATTGGGTTAAAGAACAAACGTGCCCCTGACAGGTAGGCCACCCTTCTTTCCCAGCCTTTCTGCAGCACGAGTTCATCTTTAAGCTCTGCTTCTGATATTGCTCTCCTTTACCTAAAATGATTCTAAATCATAAGCGTGATTAAGGAAATTCTGTCTGAGGCCATTATTATTATTTTTGTATCCACATATATCAAAGCTGCAGAATAGGAACTAAGCCGGATGATAATGCTGGTCTAAAGGTGGCCAGCTCCGAGCGCTTCTCTGGGCCTGCGGCCAGGAGGGGAGCTAGCTTCCTGATGGGAGCATGGGATGCCTTTCCTAAAACCTCCTTATTTGGGGGTTCTCCCAGAGACAGAGAAGAAAATCCAGGGGCGGTATCAGCCTTGGAAGCCAGCACCATCTGGTTTCTCACACTGATACAAAGCATGCAGAACAGGCATGCGCACCAAGAACAGACACCTCCCGTCCCTCTCACATCTCTGGCCCCTCCAGGATCACCTTGAGTCAGCCCCAAATAAGGGTCTGCAGCGCCAGAGTGGTGACTGGTTGATGGTGAATCCCTTCTAAATCTCACTCTTGTGACTCAGCCGAGGCTTAGCTCCTGTTCTGCAGCCATATGGAAATTTAGCTGGTCAGATCACATAAAGTATGTAGTCACCTGACATGCTGAGTGTGTGTGTGTGCCCTGAGACTCCGGGATGACAATCTGACCTCACCCTGTCCTTGTCTAGGAAACACGCTGGAGAAGAAAGGTGGCAAGGAGTTTGTGGAAGCTGTTCTGGAGCTCCGGAAAAAGAACGGGCCTTTGGAAGTGGCTGGAGGTAAGGTCAGGAAGCGCGGGGCGTTTCTGGGTGTGGCCCCTGCGGTATCAGGGAAACCATTTTATGACACAACTTGGAATTCAGAGGTAGCAATGCAGATGTGTCTCTGAGCTGGAGGCAGGGCCTGCCAGCTTAGACTTTTGTCACGGGAGCTTCGGGGCGGCGAGCATAGCCACTCCAGTTTTTTTCTTTATTACTTAAAATAGCTTCTAAATGTTTGATGTCTAGACCTCAAATTTTAAGGAATTATGGAAGCCAAGTTTGGCAAATGTTAAGATCTGAGAATGAGACAGTGATGCTGAGCCATCTGCAAAGCTACTGGTGAGAGATGCAAATGAGTCATTTGTATTCAGCCATCTGTGCTTCAATGGGGAAAATATAAACACACATTTCTCTCTTGCCAATTACACCTTTCCTGATACAGGGGCAATCTGATGCGGGGGTGGGGAGAAGAGGGTTGAGAACTATAGAGGCAGAAGATTTTGGAATTCCAGGTGGACAGAAAGCCCCCCGAGGGCCTGGGAGTCCAGACGAGGTGAGGCTGGCCCCACCCGCAGCTGGGCGGGGAGGCCATCCCCTTGCTTCTTGGGGCTCTGATTTCCCTTCTTACTAGGTGGTCCCAGTGCCCATTCTGCCTTCAGACCCTGTTTCTAATGAATCCGAGTTAAACACGGTCTCAGCAGTTATTATCCATGTCCACACGAGCCCTTATGACCTGCCAGCCTGGGCTGGTCACGGGGCTGGTGGGGGTGAGAGGGTGTCGCCCCCTTGCTGCTCGGAGCCTTTGACCTCAGCTCTGCCAGTTGTTTTTGCCTACAAGGGACATGGCATTGCGTGAGGACATCGTGACCCAGCTCTTCCAGCCAGCGCCACCTGGAACAAGGGAGGACACACACAGCATAACCTACCTGGCCAAGGGCCCCAGGCCTTTCTGCAGCCTGTTCCCGGCACTCTGAGCCAGCCTGGGGTCCTGCACAGTGGCGCTCTGGCGCGCGCCTGTTTGGTGGCCCTGGCGCTGCCGAGCACTAGATTTAGTGTAGCTAAGGATACATTTGTTTATTCTAGTAATAAAAGCACACTGGGCCTTGATTTTAAGATTTATTTTAGAAAAGATTTTAAAATATAAAGATAAAGCACACCCCTGCTCCATGGTCTGAAGATAATCACTGTTCACACATTTCTTTGCAGTCTCTTTTCACGCACAGTTTAGCGGCGATGTCCCATGGGGATGCAGCAGGGAAGTAAGCCTCAGTCTTAGGGTGCGGTGGGTTGGCACTTGAGTCCAGACCGCGCCAGCCTGTCAGTGAGCAGCATGAGCACGCACACTCAGACCTGAGACTGGCTCAGAGCTGTTTCTACTGCTCTCTGAGGCTCCGCCCACAAGGCACTGTTGCACAGGGGTCAGCTAGTGACACAACCTCAACACGCCCCACCTCGTGGGCAGTGCTACCTGCTGTTCCTCACGAAATGGGCCCAGGAAACGCTCGGTCAGACCACAAGTTTGGGTGTCTTCTGTGGCGGTGGTGTGGGGTGTCGGTGTGCCCTGTGTCGGAGCAGGGCAGGCAGTACTCACCCGCCCTTGGACCGGATGCGCCTTCTCTGCGTTGCATCTCTGGGGACAGGAATCCTGAAATGTGCTCAGGGAGGTACCAGGCCAGCTTGTCCCACTTCCTGATGGGTAGCAGGCCCGCGACCAGTGTCCTGGGATCTGACAAGGGTCGGAGATGGAGAGCAGGGCTGGCTGCAGAAACGTGCAGCTGGGAGAAGACCCCTGTTCTAGGAAAAGAAAAACATCCCACCCTAGCAACAGTCTAATTCCGTCAGAACTGAGCAGTTAGGGAGAAGGACAGGGCAGCAGACATGCCAGTTGGGTTGCTTTCCTCCTAAGTTTGTACCGAACTGTGTCTGGGAGGGTTATAGATACATTATAATTATACAGGCACATGAATGCACTTGAAGAAGGGGGGCGGTTAGAGACCCCAAAGGCAGTTAATTTGAGGCTGCAAACATTCTGACACGTTCAGTGAAGTCAGGCGCTGAAGGCCCTGCCTTCTGGGAGGGTCGGGGAGGGCTAACCACAGCCCTGGCTGGAAGTCCTGGTGGTCACGCAGCCCGTGCCAGCTTCCCAAGGCTGGGTCTTGGTACAGCCAACTCCGGAGAGAGAAGGAAGACTGACTGATGAGCGGTTTCCGGCTCAAGCCCTCCCTGGGCACAGGCCACCGGGGGCTCGGGAAGGTGCTGTCGCTGCCGAGTGGGTCTGGGTTTGGCATCTAGTGCTGTGTGCTTTACAGAGGGATGGAACTCACCGTTCCTGTCTTGTCCCCTCAGCTGCTGTCAGTGCAGGACACGGCCTGCCCGCCAAGTTTGTGATCCACTGTAACAGTCCCGTCTGGGGTGCAGACAAGTGCGAGGAACTTCTGGAAAAGACGGTGAAGAACTGCTTGGCCCTGGCAGATGATAAGAAGCTGAAGTCCATCGCGTTTCCATCCATTGGCAGTGGCAGGTAAGGGTGCCAGCCTGTGACCACGGCACTTGGGGACATCTTTCTCTGCGTGCTGAGCCCATGATTGTGGGGCTCTGACTATGGGCAAGGTCCCCTGAGGCTGCTCGCAGGCACTGGCCTTCATCTAGGAGAACAGAGCAAGAAATGGGTGAGAGCAAACATTAAGCAATGGTGGGGGACAGCTGAAGAGCTGGAGTGGGACAGGATGCCTGAGGACAGTACAGAACTTCTGTGACAGCAGATGCCGTCACAGAAGGTAACCTCGGAGTGGCCTGGGACTGTCCAGGTGGGTGGGGGGGACAGATGAGCAGTGGTGGCAGGGATATAATTAAAGGAGCACCCCTCCCGGAACCAGCCTACAGCTGTGTTCCAGATGTGTCCCCAAACCACAGCATTCTTTGGGCAAAGCCCTGTGCCTCCCACCTTTGTACTCCCGAGCATCCTTCACCTCCCAAGACCTTTTTTTAAAAATACCAAATGCTTAAATACCTTCTTGCTCTGCCTCTGTCTCATTGCCCTGCTATTGAGGCCACAGGGCCTGTTGGAACTGAGTGGGCCTACCCTGCCTCCTGGCCCTGCATGGCCCCCAGGTGGGCTCAGCTGCCCCTCAGATAGACGCACAAGCCAGAGAGCCCGAACTGGGAGACTGTCGTCTTTGACCAGCTGATGGGGCGGGCAAGGCGGCGATCACCCCAACCATGCCACCTCCCAGGCTGCACTCCCCAGATGCCAGCAAATAGTTGCCAGGTCCCTGCCTAGCAGAACAGCACTGTGCTCTGGTGGGGGTTCAGCCTGGACTTGGGCCTGGGCTCGGCCACCAACCAGCTTGATGATGGTTAACCCTTGCTCTGTAAAACAGGCACAGTCATCCCTCCACGGCATCCTGGGCCTGCTCTGGAGGTGAGGGAGGGGGCCTGCTGGAGTCCCACCACTCGCCCAATCTCAGAGTCCTCCCTGCAGAGGAGCTGAGTTGCCGGCCTCTGGACTGGGCCCTGAGCAAAGGGAAACTGGCCCTCAGAGCTGCAGCCATGGGCATCTTGGGCCCAAAAAGGGTCGCAGCCCAGGGCTGTGTATTGACAGGGGGCTGTACCTGGGGTTTCCATGCTGCCACCAGCCCCTCCCAGCTGACCCAAGGAAGTCAGGGCTCTGCAGAGGCAGCCCGGGTTCCCTAAGAGGTGCCAGCATTGGTCCCAGAGTCAATTCAAGACCTTTCTTTTTTTTAAAATACCAATGCTTTTTTGTATCACAGCATAAACAGCCAGCTTCTCCCACCTTCCACAGAAGGCCTGTTCTTTGACACTGCGCTGCTGTGTGACCTTCGGTAAATGAATCTCCCTCTCTGTCCAGGGCCTGCCTTATCAGCGAGGCTCTGGGGACTGCCCTTCCTCAGAGGCGGTTCTGAGGTTCAGTTAATTAGTGCTTCAGAGGCACTTTGATCTGCCCTGATGAAAGGTGCTCCCAAAGAGAGAAGCAATGGGAGCTATTATTGGAGGTAATAATTTCACGCTCCTTCACATGGCTATTGGGAAATTTCTATAATTGCAGCATAAAAGTAATTCTCATGAAAGAGCATCTGTTATTACAAAC
Source organism: Macrotus californicus (assembly GCA_007922815.1). Lineage (NCBI taxonomy): Eukaryota > Metazoa > Chordata > Mammalia > Chiroptera > Phyllostomidae > Macrotus > Macrotus californicus. The sequence continues at coordinate 66,938 of VMDR010000174.1, read as the reverse complement.
TTATTTACATTTTTCATGGAGTAAAAAGTTTTAAGAAATAATCAATTGAAAGCTTTTAAGAGGAAGGAATTTCTAAGGTGTGCACATGTGCAGGGCGGCCCGGCCCCACATCTGCCAGGCAGACCTTGCCCCGCAGCGCTGAGGCAACAGCTGCCCTTTCATGAGTGAAGAACGGGATTACAGCAGAGCCGGCCCGTAAATCACAGCGGGCTTTAGGAGGGAATAAAATGGCTTGTTTGTGGCATCCAGTGTCTGTGGCGTAAAAGTCACGCTGGGATTAAAACAGTATAAATGCAAACCTGGTACAGCGTGCACTTTCTCTCCGCCTAGCGCAGCGTCCCAGGCACCTGAAGGGCGGCCACGGCCACGACCCTCTTCCTCCAGCCTGTCGGCCCGCAGGCCAGTCTCAAAGCCCACTGGACATAAATGAGACCGGGCTATGCAGCCTCGGGAAGCCACCTCTGGCATCTGGACATCCTGTCCTTGGGCATTCTGGTCACAATATTTATGGACACCCCCCTCCCTCAGCTGTTTGACATTAGGGAGCGACCCCTCTCCGGAGGGGTAGTCCGTGGGGAACAGCTCGGTCTGGGGCTTTGATTAAATTCTCTTTAGGTTTATGAGCTTAAAAGGAAAGCCGGTCTGTCTTTTTCAAGCTGCCATTTATGGTATTTATTGAGCCCCAGGCACTGTGCTAAACCCTGGGCTGCATCCTCTCACAGCAGCCCTTCAAGGTACGTACTGTGGTTAATTCCACTCAAAGGCGCAGAACCGGAAGCTCAGAGGGGTTAAGTCACTTACCTGCAGTCACACAGCTTGCATCCGGTAGGGCCAGAATCTGGTTAGAGGCTCCTGGTTTCAGCACTTGTGCCATTAGGCACATGGAACCCCTGCCTCCTGTCCCTGGCAGTCACAGACCCACCTGCTCGCATTCTGCTGGAGGCTCACCCCACTGCCTGCACGCTGGGCTTCAGGGAACCTTGGAAGCACCACTTGGAATTCCCTGACCTGCCCAGGCACAGCCATCGGCCTCCCTGCCCCTTAGGCGTGAGCCTGAGAAGAGCCATGTGAAGGACAGAAACCAACTGAATTAGGTAGGCTCGCTTGTTAACCCCAAACATGCAAGCCCTGGAGTGAGAGAAGATAAGAGGCCTCTTGGGGTTGTGCTGCCTGGGCCCCCCTCTGGCCTTGGGGAACAGAGAACCCATCATCACCGCTTTCTGAATTTGGCTTCTCCCGCCAGTAGTCCCCTGAGAACCCTGATGGCCTGGTCCTCACCTCCGGCTAGGGCAGCTTCAGACAGGCTCAAAGACAGAACATGGGAAAATGGAGGGGCCCAGGATCTCAGTGTGGGGGGAGACCCAATCCCAGCAGAAGAGTGTCCACACAGGGTGATGTTTTCCCCACATCACCCCCGCTTCCAAGACATCGAGCCCTACCCATCTCCCAAACAGCCAAGATGGCTGGACCAGCCCCACAAGGACACCAGGCGCCATCTAGAATGCATGTTTGCGCCTGTGCAGCCTTCAAGGGCATGCTCCCAGTCTGTCTCCTCCAAAAAGCCACCTGACTCTCCCGAGCCCCAGGGTACAGCCTTTACCCATGGGCCCCTGCTGGGCCTGCTCAACCAGGTCGGGGCCTGGGTTCCTCTGTGCTGCCCAGCCCGGCTTTGAGGGCAGGCTCACCAGGAGCGGGGATGCCAGGCACTGCCCTGCCCAAAACAGGCTCAGCTGAGCTGGAAGAACTGAAACTTCTATGAAGTCTGGATGCTAGGAACCCAAATTTCTGCCAGCCGGATGGGATGGCGGGACAAGCAACCGATGTGTACAGTCCCCAGCCACCACTGAGCAGGCTGACCCAAGAGGGCACTGGAAAGAGATAGCTCATGGTGTCCCCTTGCACCAGTCTAAGGACACTGAGGCCCAGGACATTTAGGAAAGGCCATCCCAGGCATAACCAGAGTGACTTCAGGGGAAGCTCAGGCACCTGTCCTCCTCAGTCTGTGTGAGGTGAGGCCAAGGAGAAGGCCAAAGTCTAAGATAAACCCTCTGCAGGGTATGAAGGCCCGGGCTACAGAGGAACATCAGACACAAGCCCTAACCATGCAGCTGCGCCAGGCCTAGGGGGAGGGAGCGGGGCGCCCCTCTCAGGGGCAGCAGTGTCCGCATCACCACCATATGCATCCTGGAGGTGCCCATTTGTCAGTAGGCAAGGGGATGCTGAGGGTCGATGCCCCTGGGCAGGTTGGATTCAGGTCTGAAGCTGACCCTGGTGTGTAAGCCCTCATTCCCACTTGGTCTGTTGTGTTTTAGAGGAGGTAGTAGCTGGCCTCATCCAGAAGGCAGACATGGTGAGGCAAAGGACAGAGTGACTGTCACAGAGACAGTGGGCTGAGATGGGGGCAGAAGGTACAAAGGCATGGCCAAGCAGCACCCCTGGGAGCTGGGCAGTGCCTACCCAGGGAACCCAAACCCGTGTCTCTGCCGCGCCACCAGTCTAGGCCCCGCAGACCCAAACAGCAGCCCTCAGGGGGCTTGGAGGCCCATTGTCACCACAGGGTAACTACAGTGACAGCAGGTGTCACCCAGTCACAGCTGTCACAGGCTCAGGGTGGGAGGCAAATTTCCACTGCGTGAGCCTCCAAAAAGACCAAGACCACCCACCTTTCAGAAATACGAGTGACTGAGGACTCGGTGCATCTTCTTGTTTGGGCCTTCCTGCTGCCTCAGGTGATAGGTGCTTCGGTTACCGACCCCACTGCACGGGCGGAGTAACAAGGCTGAGACCGGACCCGAACTCGAACCCTGTGCGTCTCCAGTGGCTACGTGTGCCACTACTACCCCCGTCCTCCTGAGGGCGCAGGGCCGTGTGTACAGCACCCTTGTGAGAACATCACCCATGCAGTCCGTTCTGTTACAAACACTCCCAACCGTGGCCACTAGGAAGCATTCGGAAAGCCTGGGTGGTCCAGTGTGTCCGCGCCCGGGGCGGGGTTTCTCCTGTGGCTGTGGCTGTCCAGCACAGAGGGTGGGCTCACCAGCAAGATGTTTTCTTGGGAGCAAATCGCGGTCACGGTCACCCAACAGTCACCTCACAGGACAAGGCCGGGCCAGCCCACACTCTGTTACCAGTAGGGCTGGCACCATGGGTGCCATGAGCCCTGCCTATCTCCCCACCTGCGGGCTCTTCCCCATTGGGCCCAGCCTGTGAGCTCGGGGTGTGAAGTCCCTGCTGGCTGAATGTAAAAGGGCAGCCCCACACCCGCCAATCAGACTCCCTGCGTGGGGGCCTGCTGCCCGCACTTCCACAGGCCCCTCTCAGTCCCAAGCCAGGCTCCTGTGTGTGAGGAACTAATGGAGGGACAGGGAGGGACATCCCATTGCCGAGAGTCGCACAGCCCTTGTCAAGGGTCTCAGGCAGAGGATGGAACCTGTGGGAGAAAGGCTGGGTCGGGAAGTGCCGGGCATGGGCAGGAGTGACTGGCGTGGGTTTGGCGCCCCAGGGCAGCCCTGTCAGCAAGGGCAGAGGGGCTAGGGCCACGCCCCAAGCTGGCAACCCCAGAGGGGACAGGCTGTGACCATCAGGCCCAAAACGCACTGCCTCTCAAGGAAGTCCCAGAGGCCGTCACCTCAGCCCAGCTCACCTGCACAGGTGTGAAGCAGAGATGGGCAGGGCGGCACCCTCACTGGGGCACAGCTTGGACCAGGTGGAGCATGACCTTGGGCTTCCACGTGGGAAGCCACTCCTTACAGCTCCACCCAGCGCCCCCTCACTCCAGCCAGGTCACGTCCATAGAGGCTCTGCCTGGTCCGGAAGCCCTCCCACAGCCCAGGCAGGCTGCTTCCAGTGCCCGGCCAGCTCCCTGGGCCCCCGCACCCTCCTGTCTGCCCCTGGCCGCCGCCTCCTTGGCTTTCCTCACCAGGGTGACACTAATGGGGTCGGTCATCTGACCAGCCCTTCAGGCAGCACCTGCATTTTAACAGCAGGAAAACAAATATTTGTGAGACACTGAAAACGGGCCCTCATCCCAACGACGCGGTGACCCTGTGCCTGCACACTGCTCCCCAAAGCTGGCCGGGTCCCCCTCTCAGGAGGGGGGCTGGGAGTAGGAAGGGCAGCCCCTCCCCGCCCATGCTCCCGGCAACACTCACTTGTACACCTGCCCCCAGAGAGATGGCCCCCAAAACAAAAGGTCGAGTTGACTTCCTCTAGCACTGCCCAACATGCGTTTTGTTCCAGGTAACCTGTCCCCCGTCCCCACTCTCGTGAGAGCAGAGCACCTGCACCAGGTGTGGCATGAACGGCTTCTTCCCAGACTAAGCTCCCCGATCCCAGAGTGGGGAAGGGTGCAGGGGAACGACCTGCCACGTGCATGCCTCACCTCACTGCCAGCAAAAGCACTTCTCCCTGCACTGTCCCCACCACCCTCCATCCTGGCCCACCTGTCAGTCACCCCGACTCTGATGGTAGACAGAGTCCCCAGGGCCTCCCCAGGAGGAAGCCGTGCCTGTGACACCATCCGGGTGGAACAACCGGGTCTCTTCCCACAGCCTCTGACCACCGCCCTCCCCTGAGGTCCTGTGTGTGCTAGCGGCCTTGCAGGTATGCCTGGTGGCTAAGGAAGAGCCACCTGTGTATGAAGGTGCTTGGACTCTGGGCTGCACCCCACTGTCACCCCCAGGCTCCCCTCTTCAGGCTGGGAACATGTCCTGGGTGACACCCCTGTCTTCTAAGAATACACTTCACTTCTGAAGCCTCCAGGAGTCACTAGGGGTGTGTTGTCAGGCTGGGTGAAGCCCTGCTGAATCCAAAGCAAGTCACAGGGACGGCTTTCCCCAGTACATCCAAAGCGCTCTGAGCACCAACAGTATGTGTGGCTCTCCCAGGGAAGCCGCTGAGGTGGTTAGAACTCCCAGCCCTTGGCGACTGAGGCCAGGAGTGTTCTGGGAAGCCACTCACTCACCTAGCGGCAGGTCTCGTCTGATGGGGAGTCCAGCTGAGACTGGCCAGTTAGTCCAGCACTTTCGGTGCCACCGGATCCGCAGGCCCAGAGCAGATGGGAGACTGCCAATCTGCAGGTGAACAAAGAACTCCTCATAAAACAGCCCCAAACTCTCGCCCTTGGTGTCCTTACATGCAAGCTGGGGTAAGGGACTCGAATCCAGGACCAGTGGCCCCAAAGCCCAAGGTATCTTCACCAGACCAGGCAAGTTGCTACCTAACTGCCACTGTCCCTCTGGGTCACCTGGGTCCTGTGTCTGCCGCGTTGACCAGGAACAGCGTTGGGCGCCCATCAAACAAGTAGTCCTGCTTTCAGATTCTTGCTTAAGTCCTGAGACCCTGCCCCCAAATTGCTACGTGACATGGACTTTAAAAGGAGACACGTGTGAGTTCACACCAGTCTGGCTTGGAGACTCGGATGCCATCCTTGGCCCAGAGTTGTTCCCCTGCACCCACAGCTCTCTGACGCCCTGGCCCTTGGGGTGGTACAGGCTGCTGTGTGCTGGGAACAAGTTCCTGGCCAGCAGCCTCGCACCCATGTAGCCGCAGGCCGGTATGAAGGGCATGGCCGGTCTACTTGTGGACGAGCTGAGAGCTTCCTGGAGAAGCTGCACCTCCCACCGCCCCTGCCGTTAGGACCCACAGGAGCCTTGGGGGACTGAACGCACACCATATGCCACAGAACACATTCTCCTGCGGGTCATCATTCTCTGCCCACTCGTCCTTCCCTTGTCCGGTGGGCTCTGAGCTTTCTCGTGCCTGCATCCAAGCAGCCACTCGACCCGACACAAGGCACACTGCGGCCCAGGTGGCCTTGAGAGCCTCCCGGAGGGTGGGGGCAGGTGGGCAGGGGCAGTCCGGTGGCTGCCGTGGCCTCCCATGCTGAGCCCTTGTCCTCTGTCTTGCAGGAACGGCTTTCCGAAGCAGACGGCAGCTCAGCTGATCCTGAAGGCCATCTCCAGTTACTTCGTGTCCACAATGTCCTCTTCCATCAAAACAGTGTACTTCGTGCTCTTCGACAGCGAGAGTATAGGCATCTACGTGCAGGAAATGGCCAAGCTGGACGCCAACTAGGCCGAGGAACGACAGGGCCCGCCTGCACCGTGCCCCCGGCCTCCAATGTGAAAGAAAGAAAAAAACCCCCTTCGCTCCGACTGGGAGGCGGGAACCCTTTCATTTTCGGTTGGCTCATCTAGGGAAAATAAGGTTTTGGTTTCCAGTTTAATTGTTTTCGACTTTCTGAAATGTTTTTACGTTAGCACTGATAGTTGGCATTACTGTTGTTAAGCACTGTGTTCCAGACTGTGTCTGACTTTAGCGTAACCTAGGAGATTTTATAGTTTTATTTTAATGGAATCCTGCTCGACGCGGAGCAGCGGGAGAGCAGCGTCTGCTCCAGGAGGCAGAGTCCGGGAGCCCGAGTCGTACCCGTGTGTCGTGGTGCTTCATGTACACCCAGTGGCGTTCTTTTTACTACGATGCTCCTTTTTGTTTGTCCCTCAAGAAGAATCATGAATATGCCGCAGACTTAATTTTTGTTTACTTTTTGTCTTAACGATGGATTTGAAAATGAAAGATTTAAAAGACAAAACAGAGTCTGTTGTCCTTAATTATATTTGCATTTTGGAATTTGTGTGAATTGATTTAGTAAAATGTTAAACTGTTGTTTGGTGCGTTTCAAGTTATTGTGCCTTTGAGCCCTGAGTCAGCTTCTCCCTCTGTAGGACGGCGGGGGGAGGGATGGGCCTGGGATGGGTCAGCCTGCCCTTTGGAGGGTCACAGTGGCCACTGCAGTGGGGCAGGGCTGGGGCCATCTGCAGGTCCTGCTGGCTGGTGGGGAGAATGGACGTGAAGTCTCTCCTTCCGTCCTTGCACACTGGGGTGAGGGTGTTACCCTCACTTTAGGAATGAGGAAGCAGACGTACTGAAAGCAGGCAGCCAGTGGCAGGCTGGTACCAGAGCCCGGCTCTCTCCCGACATCTACCCCTGCCTGCTGGTCTCTGGCTCGTGGCTGGGGCCCAGGGCCCCTGGACCACTTGCCAGATGGAGCTGCAAAAGCCTTGAGACCTCCACCAGGGCTGTGTTGGACCTGTTATTCCTACAGGGTGGGGGTCCCTAGTACCAGGAGCTTTCCAAAGGCAAGGTGCCACCACCATGGTCCCCAAGGCATGCTTCCAGCTTTTCCGTGCCTTCCCCCAGCTGGGGGCGGTTTAGGAATGTGGGCTGTTTACAAGGATCCCACCTGGACCAGAGGAGCTAAACTCATCACCTAAATTCAGCAATACACAGACACTGTTTGCTTCAAAATGGACTTTTGCCATCATTTAAATTTGCCTGAGATGCACAGAAGCCTGCTTCTGTCTGTTTAGAAAGGAACGTGCCTGCTTCTGAAGTGGACTTGGCCCAGGAGGAGCCAAGCACCACACCGCACACCATGGGTGAATGTTATGGATCGTCACTCCTTCCCAGCGGTACCCGAGGAGACCAAGACGGAAGTCCCGTGCCATCACACCACCAGCTTTCTAATGACAGGCGGCTACCTCCAACTCGGACTGAGGATCTTTCCGAGTTTCCCCTAAGTGTGAGATGTTATTAAGACTTTAGTTTTTTCCCCGGGATCTTTACTGGGTCTAGGTTACATATGCTTACTTCCTGATTAGAAATCTGGTATTTTGCTGCATGCCAGGCCCTGTGTTGGGTCCCTTGTGGGCATCATTTCATTTTGACCTTGTGGTGACCCCACCAGACAGGTCCTGTTATTATAACGAGCCACTTCACAGGTGAGGACGCCGGAGGCTGGGGAAAGTGTGTCAGCAGCGCCACCGCGAATCACAGGCCACCAGATTCGAACGCAGAGATGCTGACCACTGCGATACAGGCCTCCTGGGGTACACGAACCAGCAACCAGAGAGAGTGCACTTGGCCTTGGTGGTATTTCTAACTCAGAGGCGGAAACACCGATGGCACTGGGGTTTAACTGGCTTCTGGGTGAATGAGGGGCATTTCCTTAGCTCTGGAGAAGGAAGAGCAGAGAAGCAAGTCCCGTGTGTAGCGCACATCTCCCACTAGGTGGCGCCGAGAGGATTGGAAGTCAAAAAAAAAAAAAGGATGGCTGGTTTCTGCTCTTCCTTGTGCTGGCACAAAAGAATAAATTGCATTGGTCAGGATTTGCGTGAATTATTTACCATAATCACCTAAATATTTCTAAACTTTCAATAATCCAGAGTGCGTCGTGCCCCTGAGCTGTAGGCTCCTTGAAGAAATTCTTTTCAATGAAACTGAGGGAAAGAGAGCCAACCAGCTGCCTGGGATTCCCATCATCTCCAAACCACCCAGTTAGTTTTAAAACTGGGATCAAAAATTGTTCTCTGATGTCAGCCTCATGTTTACGGAAAAAAGGAAAACAGCTCATTACTTTAGAAACTGACGGAGCTGCAAAGAACTGCTTGCAATGCACACATGCCTCTCCCTATTCAGAAGACAAGTTTGAGTTGGAATTGACCAAAAATGAAGTGATTCTTCGAGGGGGGGAAGCCCGCGCGCGGTCTGTCCCCACCCTCCCCTTTGCTGTGAGCTGTCGGAGGCCGCTTGCAGTGAGAGCTGCGCAGCAGGGGCACTCACCCCACTGTCGCACTGCCGGTGCGCCCGAGTCCCCAGCCCCGACACTGGGTCACACACGCCTGTGGTCTCACCATAGTGCAGGGCAGACGACGTCCGCCCGCCCCCCCATCCGCACCGCACACTTGATTCTAAAAATCAGTCCTTGCCCTCGGCAGCTGGGCCCTGTCCTGAGTAATGCGGACGATCTCTGCCCTGCGCTTCCAGGAGCCCCTGTGAATGACCTCCAAGATCGAACACGGCGAGGTGGCTCTAACTACGGCTACTAAACCGACGTAATCATCGCTGTGAGTGCGCGCGCGTGCGTACATGCCGCCACCTGCCCCCCCGCCCACCACCCCCCCGTCATTTCCTCTGCTTCTCACAGCAGCTCTAGGAGGTTGTTCACATGATCCCTATTTTATAGATAGAAAACTACAACACAGAGACGTGAAGCACATTCTTCAAGGTCACACAGCTCCAGGTGGTGGAGCTGGGATCTGAGCCCAGCTATCTCACTGCAAAGAGCTCTCCCCCTCCCCCACCCCAGGGGCTGGCTTCTCCTTTGGTATGCACCCTGCACTTTGCTCCGGTTAGGCAGGGCCTCTTGTCTATTCACTGATAGCTGTCCTGTGTGGTCAGCCCTGGCGGCATAAACAGAACCTACTGGATGAGGGATGAACAGAAAGTGTATTTACAGCAATCCAGTGGCCAACAAGGACTTACTGGGTCGTTACTATGAATGCGGCCTCAGATCAGGGGCTCTTAGCAAGGCAGGTGAGATACAGCCTCCGGCCAGCAGAGTGGGGACCCAGGGACGTGCCTGCTGAATGGGCGCTCAGAGAGGAGTGTGTGCCCTGGCTTAGATTGCTCGGGGAGGGTCCTTGGGGCAGATAACCTAGAGCTGGACTTTGCAGGAAAGGCTGGAATGTTCTAAGCTAAAGGAGCAAGGTGATAGGAGATTAGTGGCAAGGTGCCCCCAGCATCTCAGCCCCAGCGTGTGTGTGTGTAGGGGGGGCTTCCCCTGAGAACCCACGTGGCATGGCCACTGACCGCCAGGCCAGCCCCCCAGCCCCAGCCTCTGCTCCCCAGCCCTTTCCCCAGCTTGTGTGTGGAGCTGTCCATCCGGGGTTGGTTCACTGGGCAGAATTCCTTCCTCTTGTTCAGAGTCAGGTGGCTTTTTGGTCACAACTACAATTAGTCCCAGCGGAGAAAAGAGGGGAAAAAAGAAGAAAGAAAAGAGGAGAAACCAGAGACGGACAGTAATTTCCCTCTTATCTAGTCCTGCCCCTCCCAATGCGGGGCCCAGGCCACTCTGTGCTCACAGAGGCCTTTCCGGGGAGGGAGAGAGACAGCTTGGCTGGTCAGTGCCCACAGCAGGCTCTCTCGTTCCCCTGTTTGTCACTCACGCTGCCATCAGTCACCCTGTGCTGGTCCTACTCTCCCTGTCATCAGAGGCAGCGGTGGCTGGGGGACGGCCATGGCCAATTTATTCATTAGCAACTTCCATGTTTAATTTTCACTGCCCGGCGCCACAGGCCCGTGTTATCTCGGGAGCTGGCCTTGGTGCCGTCTTGGAACGAGCAGCCTGCAGGCACCGGCCCTGGGAGGCGGGTCCTGGGCCCACCCCGGGCTGGGAAGAAAGGGAAACGCTCAATGGCCAGGGGTGAGGCCCCCTTTTCTTCTGTTTATCCCCTGGCCTGTTGTGTTTGCTTTTGGGGCCCCGCGTATCAAAATAATATCACATGACCCTCCTGACGGGTGAGGCAATAAAACTGCTCATTAATCCCAGCCCCCAGCACCACCCCTCCATGCTCCTCAGCAAAGGTGTGTAAATACATTGGCCTTTACCTGACCCCTAAAAACCAAGCCCTGGGGCTGCTTTGTCAACTCTGAGAAACAGTCTCAGAAACATTCTCTCCACAGAGGCACTTTCCTCCTCACTCCTCTTCTCCCACCAGAGTGACTCCCACACCAACACCCAGCCATGCACGCACACCCCTTGCACACACACACCTCCCCCACCCATGCATAACATGCTCATGCATACATACATGCACACACATCCATGCACACACACTTTTCCATGCCCACGTATACCTATACCCTCCCACACCCATGCTCACTCATGCTCACATGCACACACACGCATTCACTCACATACACCTAAAGAGACTCCGGAGCCCTCTATGTGCAGAGTGCAGAACTGAGGGACATGCAGAGAAACATCCAGCTTGAGCGGCGTCAGCCCACACTCTGTCTCCTGCCAAACAGCCGACACTTCTCCTGGGAGATGCCCCCTTTGGCCTGTTTGGCCCTATGAGTGCAAATCTGCTAACAGCCCCCTTGAGAATGCTTAGAGGGAGCGCCCAGACCACCTTCCAGAGCCTGCAGGGCCCCCACTCCCTCAGCAGGGGACAGAAGCACAAGGACGTGCCCGGCACACTCGCTGCAAGCACTGTGCTCACTGGGGAAGAGGCCTCAGACTGCCCTACAAACAGTCTCTGTGTCCCCAAAGGTCACTACCTTGGCTTTGGTGATGACCACACGTTACAGAGGGCAGAAACCTGGGTCCCAGAATGACGCCTTCTAAATCTTCTGTGTCCAAAGCCCAGAAACCGGAGCCATGTCCCACAGCGCAGAGTAACATGGCCCTGGACACAGGTGAGCAGGCCATGTGTGCCTTGCTGGCAGAAAACCCTACCGGTCCCGAGCCCTTGGGCAGGTGGCCTCGATCCCGACGACACGGGGTATCATGCAACCCCCCCCCCCATTCCCACAAACGACCTTCCCATCAAGGAGCGCAGCCTCCTGGGCGAGAACCCGGCTTCCTCTGCGCCAGGCTGATGGCACCTCCCTGCCGACCCTCACAGCTCAGCTCCATCGTGTGTCCTCCTGAGCGTGCCCCGGCCCGGCTGGCTAGAAAACCTGCTATTGCTGTACCTAAAAGCAACGAGGCTTCCTAAGCTGAAGAGGATAAATTACAGTGCAGGTCACATAGGCACAGCTGCGGCAGATGGGCAAATTGATTTGCCTCCCATCTGGGAGATTAAATTCCACCGTCCCCCAATGGCAGCGGGGTAATGGGCTGTCAGTCAGCCGGCGCAGAGCCCGGGCCGGGCGCGTAATTGAACCCCGGCAGCTCCTCATTAGGTCCCATGCAGGACCTGGCCACAGATTCCCACCTCGAGGTGGCCTCTGAACCCCAGCAGAGAGCACACCTGGCCCTGCAGCACGTCCTCTGACAGGAAATGCTGCCTTGGGCCCAGGACTGGGCCCGAGTTCAGAACTTCCTCTTAACCAAAGTGCTTGTGATGTATTTGTCACCTGCCGCTGACAGTCCCTCCAGGGTTTAATTGTGGGCAAATCCAAATGACTGAAAGGATGTCGATGTCTCCCTTTAAGATGACACCCAAGGGACCTTCCTTCCCAAGGAGCCCTTGCCTGAACCCTCTTGAGCCTCCTCATGGACCCCTAGTCACTCCAGGGCTTCCCAGGGGCAATACCCCCAAACCACCACCACACCCCACTCAGCCCTAACAGTGTGTAACACACACACACACACATACACACACACACACCCCACGCCCTGGGATGTTGGTGTTGTGTCTCCATTTATAAAGTGGATAAGAAACGGGCCCATGGAAGCTGCCTTCTGAGGTCTTCATGGGCCCGGGACTCAAGGAAGCCTGGTCATCCTCTCCGGCCTCATACCCCGCCTTGGTCTGGCTTCCACCCCCACCCCTGCCATCCTGTCTCTGGGGCCACCTTCCTCTCTGCCCATCTTTGTCCCCACCCTGTCTCTGTCTGGGGCCACTCTTGTCTTGCTTTCAGGCCTTCACAGAAGCCAGTTCCCCAGCCTGGAACACAATACTGCCACCACTTACTTGCAACACTGCCCAACTCCTCAGGTCTACACTCCTAGACCTCCCTTCCACTTCCTCCAGGAAGCCTTCCCTGACCACCCTGCTGTCCAGGCTACATGTCCTCTCTTGGTGCACCCTGCACATCCATCAACCACAGCACTGGACACCTGTCATGTGCTGACACACTGCCATCCAATCAGTGTATCACTCATTCATACATATTCCCTGAGCCTTCTGGGCCAGACCCTGTCCTAGGCTCTGGGCAGACAGCAGTGAGAAAGCAAAGGAGAGTCTGCCTGCCACCAGGCCAGGGGCCACGCCTCTTGCACTCGATGGCACCTTGGCCACCTCATCCAGAGACCCAGGACTGAAGAGGAGCTCTCTCTCAGTGGCTGCATGAATCACTGGCCAAGCTGAGCCTGCCAGGACTTTGCCTGACTCGGAGAAGGCAGCAGGGAGGTTGAGGAGAATGCGGTCATTCCTAACACTGTGGCCCTGCAGAAGTCAGCCAGGGATAACATCCCGCTGGCTCCCTCGCTTCATGTGGGCACACGGTGGCTTCAGAGTGAAGCCTGACGCTGGCACCGGCCCCTGCTCGGCACCCTCCTGCCACACTGCTGACCACAGCCTGGGCCTCACAGCATCTGTGCATCTGCTTTCTCTGGCTGTCGATGTGGAAAGGGTGTGGACGTGGACCTTTCTGGCGAGAGGCTAAATCCACGGGAACAGTAAACAAGAAAAACAGTGGAAAATGTCTGCAGGAGAGACTGCGGGTTAGAGCAGCTGGCAAGTTCCTACCTCCATGCCAGGGAGCGTGGTGCACAAACTTTATGGGCAAAGGCACTGGCCACAGGGCTGGTGTCCTTGCGGGGTGACTAGCAACACGTCCCAGTGAGGTCACACACCAGCCCAAGTCAGGACACTTCTCACAGCCCCCGCTGGGGTCAGGAGCACCAGGTTCTGCTGCCAGCGCAGTGCACAGCCTGGGTCCGGTCCCATCCAGCTCCCACACCAGCAGAAAGAGGCCTGTGGTCACAAGCACAGGCAGGGGGCCCGTGTGAATTTCCAACATGCCCCTGATGAGGCACATGTCCAACCCTCCGCTGCCTCTCCCACCACAGCACAGAGGCAGAGGCAGAGTCAGAATGGAACCGGGCCTCTGAGATGCCATCTGCCACCTCCACACCCAGGTGGCAAATGACAGTAACAACCCAGCCAGGGATGGGACTGAGCACCGACAGCGGCAGTGCCATGAGCTCTCAGCAGATGGAGGAGCCTGCTCGCGTTCTCCCGTGAAATCCTCCCACGTCCCCGCAAAGTGAACATTAGTATCCCTGCTCTCTGTGTAGGCAGCTTGGATCAGAGAGGGGAAGTGACCTGCCCAGGCCACACAGCAGAGACCTGGCAGAACCAGGATCCAAAGGCAGGAACGGGTAACTGAAGTCAACTCGTGCACCCTGATATGCTGCCTCCCGGAGGCCCCTGGAGGGGCACCCATTTTACAGAGGAGGAAGAGCCCTATGCAGTGCGACAGAGCCAGGAAGGCATGCCTGGGCTTCCGGCGGCTTCCCAGTGGGGACTAGGGACCCCAGTGAAGCCTGAGTGGACACAGGGGCCAGTCCCCCTCTGCTCCTCCACAGGCTGGGGACTGGCCGGGGCCTTCCCGTAATTAGTGGGCTCTCGTTAACACCCAGTCGCGCCGCCCTTGGGCCAGGACTTGTTTGTGTTCCCATGCAGAGGCCCTCGCAGGAAGGCCAGGCCCACGTGCGCAGCCCCATAAATCCAGCCGGCGTCGCTCATTACAACGTTCCGCTTCACGACTCCGCCAGGCCCAGCCCGCCCGGGCCCCGCCGGCCGGCCGCCTCCCCACAGCCAGGCCTGGCCGCCCCGGCCGTAGACATGAGCTCATCCAGCACCGGCGTGTGAGGAAGTGGCCGGGCGGCACTCTCGGCAGCAAGGGGACAATGTGCCTATTAAGGCTGTCAGCTGTCAGCCCCCCACCAGTACCCCCTGTCCCACAGAGGCAGGGCCACCCCACTCTGGGCCTGTCCACCTCCAGTCCACGTGGGTGTGCCCCACAGGGTGACTTGTCCTCCCAGAGTGGCCACAGGAAGTCCAAGGGACACAGGGAGGACATGGGAGGTGGGAGAATCAGCCTGAGAGACAGCCAGCCCCTGAGTACCATCCTGGCTCCCAGGGGACCGGCCAGTGCCCCGCGGGGTCTGGGCAGGCCCCTCGAGCCCCTAAACCCTTCACCCCCACAGCTAAAAAGTGGGCAGCTACCCCCGCCCTGGCCACCACGGTCAGGGACAAACAACAGGACAGAGGCAGGTGTCTCATAATCAGGGAAGCACCACGGAGGCGGCAGGACAGAGAAGGGCCAGGGCAAAAAGAGCCTGCTCTGCAGCCTGCGACCTTCACTTTGGCGTTGTGTCAGTATGAGATCTGGCTGGTCCTTCATTTGGGGGTCTGAGGGATGGGCAGGAAATGCAGAGCTAGGCAAGTCACCCAGCTTCCTGAGGGTGTCTGTCTCCGTCTGGAGGGTGGACTTGGCAGCACGGTGTCGGGGAGAGACGCCTAATAGCCGTGAGCCTTCCTTTCTATCACTCTGGTTCCCATGACGGTTAGAAGCCACGGGCCTGTCATAACCCAAACCCAGCGACAGTCAGCGTTAGAGAGTAGCCGGCCCTTCTCCACACCAGCCAAGTTCAAGGAGACCCGGCCAGATGGTCAGCAGTACCATGAGTGATTCCAGCACAACCTTCATGGTGTGTGGCTGCGGGTGCTGGAGCCACAGGTGGCCCCTCCATCCGGTGTTCCCACAGCCCAGAGAGGAATGGGCAATATCCAGTTGGGAGAGAAGCTTCTAGAACTCTGCTGTTCTACATGATAGCCATTGACCACAGGTGGCTATTAAAATTAAGTACAATTAACAACTTAGTTTCTTACTTTCCCTAGTCCCACTTAAAGGGCTCAATAGCCACATGTGGCTAAAAGCTGCTGTGGCAGGCAGCTTTGTGGAACAGCAGTCTGGGGGGCCCTTCAGAGAGACTCCCCAAGCTCCACCTCCCCTTTAATTCAGTGCGCAGAGCCAAAGCCACAGGCAGGGCACTCCCCCAGCAAATGGTTCTATGCTACCATTAGTGACAATGGCAGTGGCTGATCAGCATGACGGAGGAAGGGGTAACCATGCAGTAGACGTTTCTGTGTTCCCGGGCCTGCGCTGGGCGCCTCTCATTCATTAGCATATTTAATTCCTCCCCTCTAATACTCTGTAGTCAGTGACCAAATGGTCTCTGGGAGACTAGGGAACTCCAGCCAGGTGGACAGGCACGACCAGCTCAGATGTCAAAGCCAGCCTGCCGCTCGGGTGCTGAGCACAGTAGGACCTCATCCTGTGCTCTGGCGAATGTGCACCCGGAGGGGTGACAGTGCTGCCCAAAGCCTTTCACTTGGCTTTCAACACTTCCCCTCGGACGTGACTGAGCTGGGCTGGGGCTCGCTCAAATCCATGGTTGCTGTGTGGGATTCCAGGTAGCTGCTGGCCACTGGGGCTGCCCCAGCCCCACTCCCTGGGCCCCCCAGGCCAGGGGCCGTAGGGGAGACAATGGGTGGAGGTCACAGCTGTGATGCCAAACTCCTTCAGAAGGAGCCTGACCCCTGCAGGGATCAGGTCCGTACAGGACACCAGCTGTCAGGTGGATGCCCCGGCGTGCGCCTGGGTGCAGGAGCAGCCCTTGTGTCCCTGCTCAAAGCCACGCCCATCGTCCCCCAGCAGGGCTCAGCGAGCAGCACTTTTTGCCCCCTCACTCACTCATCCCAGATGCAGTTTCCCAAGCCAGCACACGGCCCCCGGGGCCTGCCCACAGGGTACAGCGCCTGCTCTTTGAAAGGCGCGTTTCACACCGACAACGAGGACGACGCACGACACGGGCTCTGGGGCTCCAAAGTCCAGCCCCAGGTGCCTTCCTCCCCAGCAAGGGTCTCCCCTCCTCTCCCTCTCCCCCGCAGGCCAGCCCAGGACCCAAGTCACCAGAGAGGATTGCTGAGCTCACTTGGCCACATACTGGGGACCCGGGACACTTCCTCTCACTGGTCCCACTTGTTTAGAGACCCCCGGCTCTCACGCACCTCCACAGGCCCAGGGAATTCTTTCTAGGGAAAGGGAACTCTCCCCATCTCACAGCTCTGAGGGCCATGCAGGCCAGCCAGCCCTAGCCAGGGACTCACCAAAACAGCCTGCAGGCCTCAGGCAGCCCTGCCTCCAGAAGCCGCCGCCTGCTGGCGCGAGTCCACCACGGTCATGCCGGCCAAGCCACAGTGCCAGGCTCCAAGCTGAAGCCACGTCCTAAATGGGCTCACACCTCCTTGCTGACAGCGAAGGGACAGGCTGCGCCCTCCCCCAGGCCCCATTGTACGTGTGTCTCGCTGAAGCCCTAGGACTCCAGTTTAAGAGCCTTTTTACAGACCCTATAAAGGAGAAAGTGAACTTGTAACATGTTTACACTCCACTAAGTCAATACATGTAAAAGGGACAACGGCTGAGCGTCCTCTGCCCAGATGTGGCCCAGCAGGGCTGCAGGGTGGCACCGGTGCCAGCCCGGCTCCCGCGGACACCTGTGGCCGCGGCTCATCACCTATGGGCCTGTAGCAGGGCCCCCAGTTAGCAGGTCCCTGTCCACCAAGGCCATGGCTGGGCACCAGTGAAGCCAGAAAGTCCTCCCCGGGCTGGGTCAACGGGTGGCTCCTATCCTCACTCAGCCGAGACGGCCCCCCAGCCGCACGGGTTTCATGGGAAGATTGAGAGGAAGGAAAAAGCGGAAGCTGTAAAGTTTTACTAGGAATTCCCAACCATCCTCCTTTGGCCCCAACACTCATGCTGCCCTTGACTTTTCAGGGAGCATCCTTTCTGCTCTGCATTTACCCCATAACCCTACCCACCCCGGTGTCCACCTCCAGGATCCAGACCCGGGCTCAAACTGCAGAGGTGCTCGCCCACCCAGGAGGAAGAGGTGGAGCCTGCTCAGGCAGCCCACAGGGGCTCTCCTGCCCAGCCTCACCCTGGAACAGGCCCTGAGGACAGCACCTGCCTGGGCCCTGATGGGCTCCTCAGGGTCAAGTTTGCAGACAGCGCGCACCGCCCTCTCTTCATTCCCTCATTTGTACTGAGCACCTACTGTGTGCAAAGCACAGACGAGTGATGCTCACATCAGTCACTGCTGATTGGACGCTTGGTGGGCTTTATCTCAGCGGTTAAGAAAGCAGACAAGCGAATCAGTATGCAGTTTTAAGTCCCAGCTGGGCCACTTACTAGCTGTGATCTTGAGTGGGTCACTTAGTTTCCCTGAGCCTGTCACTTATCCATAAAAGAGAATCAGTAATATCCCCGCCCCAGCCCTGCACGCACACACACCGTGAGGTTGCTGTGAGGTTGAACCACAGGGTACACGGGCCTGGCCGGCACACGGTGCGCACGCAGGAAATGGCAGCCTACACCCCAGCGACTCGGGAAAGATATCATTCTCCCCTTTTTGAAAACAAGGACACTGAGAAGGCTAAATGGTTTACCCAAAGTCACATGGAAGAGACAGAACTGGGTTCAAATCCTAGTTTTCAGACCCCAAAGCCCACAGTCATAAAGGCTTTTATGCAAAACTCCCCAAGCTTGGGAGCAACGCAGACTGCTAAATCAGTAAGAAAAGCTCAATGTCAAGAAACTTACCTAAAGCTGTACCATCAGCAAATCTCCAAAGGAATTATTTTAATTTCAGCATCACGGTTTGGGGCTGTTTCTCAGTTTGAGTTGGTGATGGCAGGGAGGGATGTTAGTACAATGTCTAGGACACGTGACCAACTTAGTGTCTGCAGGGAACTGGCCGTGGCCCCTG
The DNA here is from genome assembly GCA_007922815.1 of Macrotus californicus. Lineage (NCBI taxonomy): Eukaryota > Metazoa > Chordata > Mammalia > Chiroptera > Phyllostomidae > Macrotus > Macrotus californicus. The sequence goes on along the minus strand of VMDR010000174.1, from coordinate 48,586 downwards.
AGTGCTGGGCCCTGCAGCACTGAAGCCCACAGAGGGCCTGGCTGTGCACCCAGGGAGGGGCGGGGTGGAGGGGGTGCAGGCAGGAGTAGAGGCCGCCTGGCATCCCCTTCGAAGAGCTAGCATCACTCAGCCACGTGCTGGTCTGGAATTATCTGGAAAATGGATATCACTTTGCAAATTCAGAAGACCTGTCTGCTAACCATCTTTGGGGAGTTCTTACTTTCTAGGAGAATCATTTGGAATCATTCATGAAATGGTTTCTCCTTGTTTCTGAATGGATCAGGAACTCCTCTGTGTGAAGTCCTGTGAAGCACAGGCCTGGGGCAATGTTCAAGCCTGGAATCAACCAGTGGTACAAGTCAGAAGTGACTTGGTCCCCAAGTCAGGGACCATGGGGAACTTCTGGGCGGCAGGTGGGGAAACCAAGGCCCAGATGCAGAGGGGCTGCTCAAGAGCCAGTCAGGGGCCTTGTGTCACCGCCGGGGAGGTAAGCATCCTTATCTCGGTCTGCCTGCCTTCCTGTCTTTGCCTCATTCTCCTTCATAACAGCCTTGAAATGCCCACACCCCTCGGTGATTGTGCTGAATTCCTCTTTGGATGAAGAGCCGATTTGTTTTTCTACTTAAAGGGTCAGAGAATGCGTGGATCAATCGGGCTCTGGAAGGAGACCCACCACGGGCAAAGGCTGGCCTGTTCACGGAAGATTCCTGAGGCCTTAAAACAAGCAAAACACAGCAGAGCTGACTGCCCCACAGTCCCCCATCCATCACCACAGCCTGGCAGTTCCTCTCAACAAAGCCAGTGGCCAACGGCACGCTCTTCTTGCAGATGCGGTGACGATGTAATTAGCACGGGCTCTCTACACCAAAGCCAAAGGTATTTCTGAAGAAAGCTGACAAGTGCCACCGCTGTTTGGGCTTTCTATTCAGGCCAGGCTCACACCCTCCCCCCTTATCCACCCGCTTACCCCCCTCTGCCACCCAGGGCCGGAGGGCCATCGCCTTGCCAGTCCCAGCATCTCGGTTTCTGCGCTGACACCTGGGCTATCGGGCGCTTTGACTGGGTTTTCTTCTCACCAATCAGAGCAGGGCCGACGCACCCAGTACCACGGACTCCGGGGGCCCTATGGCGTCAATGACGACAACCACCGCTGGGTGGGGGTGGGAAGACCGAGTCCAGACCTGTGTGATAAAGCTGCTGTGACCCTTGGGAATGAACGCTGGTTTCAAAAACATGCCTGAGAACCCCGAGCCAGGTGAATTCTGGTGGGTGGGCGTTTGGAAGTCACTCAACAAAATGGCAGCTCGTCTCTCTGCCGAGGTCAGGGTGCCACCTCACGGCCAAGCCCCTGTCCACGCACACACCTGTTTCTCAGCCCCAAGTGTCCCACTCAAGCCTCCAGGAGACAGCACGTTGGCAGCCCCTCCAGCCCCAACCACACCACAGCCCTGGGCCCTTGCACAGCACCCACGGAAAAGGCTTCCTTGTCTGCTCTGTTTGAAGCTCTACAACCGTCATGAAGAGGGGTTGGGGGGAGCCCCAGGAAGCCCCTGCTGATGCCCAGAACCAGCTTGCACACGCACGCTCAGACCTGGCTGTGCAGAGGGGCGCAGGCAGTGTGGCCCGCACGCCGGCCCGCCTGCTTTCTGAAGATGCAACAGAGACCCGCAGAGAGAAGGAAGGCAGAACCACACAGAACAGGTGGGAAGAAACTGTTACAAAGCAGCCTGTGACCACTCAGAGCCGGGACAAACCACCACCTATCTGTGGGGTTCCGGATTACAGCGCACGGCAGGCAAGGCCCGCGCATCATCTCGTGCGAACACATTTTTGTAAACTTAAAACATTTTTAACGTTTTCGTGGTGCTTCCTATTGAAGGGGGATTGTTAGTTTCTGTTCTGAAAGAGCTGCTTTTAAGACCAGCCTTTGCAGATGACACTGATCGGGACTTAGGACTCAAATCGGTAATTGCTGGGCCTGGTTTCGGGAAACGATGCAGAACGGGTATTCCAGTAGAATCTGCAGACGTTTCGTGACTGCCTCTGGCATGGTTCTTTTCTTCGCCCATGAGCTGATGGCCATTTATGACAGATTCCGGGAACCAGAGGAACCCACCACGGCCCAACAAGAAGAACTGTCGGGGAGTTTCACTAACAAGGATCACATTAATGCCTTAGCAACAGAGAAGCCGAAAGACACTGCCTCAGTACGATCTCATGTGAAACTTAGACGTCTTCAGGCCTTTCTAAATTCTCCTGAGCATTTTTAAATGGAAATGAAGTCTGGCTTTAATTTTTTTTTATTTTTCAATTACAGTTTTGTTTTTTGTTTTTGTTTTTACTTTTTAATGTGAAACCATTTTAATTCGTTAGCTTGGCCTGAATTAATTATTATAGTGACTGCTACACGGAGATTTTTCTTGCCCTTTTACTCCTTGACATTCCCTCTATAATGAGGGGCTTTCTCCCCTCCCACATTCATTTATTTAAACCAGAGTGGATCGTAGGTCTCTGTTTAGTGGGCTTTAACCCATTACTGTCAATATATATTTTGACGCTCAGCTGTCCCCGACTGTGCTGGTGGGAGCCCCTCCAAGCTGGCTTTGGGTCCCCGTGAGCGGAAAATGGTATTTGAGACCATGACCCAAGCAACTCAGTGAGCCACTGCTACACAGGCACCTTTGTTTCTTGGCCCTCCTAACGGAAAGAGCGCAGCAACATTTGTATCACATTTACATGCCTCCTCATTTCTACTTACCTGTGCTGAAAACCATGAGTTTACCCCAACATGCCCAATCCCAGCCCAACAACACCGGGTTCGTTCTAGCTCTCCCCTTCCCTTATCTGTAACTCTGTCCTCTAATAGTGAGAAAACCGGCCTCCGTATCCTCAGTACAAGTACTTGTCGGCTCAGTCCCCCACGCAGGACCAAGTTCTCCAGTCCCCGAGGCTGCCACCTCACTCAGCTGCCTCTCTCACACGGCCTGTGACTTCCTCCAGGCAGCACTCCATGTTCGAGCTGTGTGAATGCTTCTTTCATGCCAACTCACTTCCCAGTGTCCATGTGTAGCCATTCCCATCTCCTGTCTCGGCAGATTTGCCTCTTTTGGAAATTTCACATAAAGGGAATTACATAACCTATCTTTTGTCCCTGACATACCACTTGTCAGGATATCTCAGGGCTCACCCACGTCATAGCACGTCCTTCCTCTTACCACTGCGCGGTATTCCACTGAAGGACACAGCACACTGCTTAGCCATTGACCAGTTGCTGGACACTCGGATTGTTGCAGGCTTGAGGCTATTACGTATCACGCTGATATGAACATTCACGTATGAGTCTTTGCATGGACACACACTTAAATTTATTCTGGGTAGTGTAGAAGGTGGAATAAAGGCCCCCAAACATGTGTAGCTTGCTTATCAGCTGACTTTAAGAAAGCCAGACCACCCTGGATGACTTCACATTGCGACAATACCCTAACCCCCAGCACCTATGAATGTGTGGGGCTACGTGGCAATGGGGAATTCAGGTTGCAGGTGGAAATAGGGGGCAAACCAGCTGATGTTGAGAATGCAAGATTATCCTGGATTGTCTGAGGAGGCCCCGCACACTCACAAGGATCCTTAAAAGTGGAAGGGGCAGAAGAGGGGGTCAAGGCGGTGCAATGTGAGGACTCAGCCCTCTGTTGCCAGCTTTGAACACGGAGAAAAAACACAGGAGTCAAGGGACTGTGGGTGGCCTCTGGGAGCTGGAAGTTTCTCCTCTAAAGCCGCCGGGAGGAGCACACCTGCTGACACCTCGACTTTAGCCCAGTGACACCCCGCTGGACCCCCAGCCTCCCAAACTGTGAGCTGATACTTCTATGTTGTTTTCAGCCACAAAGTTTGCGACGGTTCGCTATGGCAGACACCTAAGAGTGGCTCTCGGTCTGGAGGGTAAGTTTATATTTAACTGTGTAAGAAACTGCTGAATTCTTTTCCAAAGTAGCTGTACCATTCTACATTCTTATCAGAAATGGAAGGGGTTGCTTATGACAAAGGCATCTGGTTTCACGGGAGGAGAGAAAGTGCCCGGCTTCGAGCTCCACATGAGCTACTGCAGGGGGCAGGAAGGAGGGAAACGAGGAAGAAGGGAAGAAAGTCGAATAATTTTAATTGACTGACTGGCAATACTACAGGACAATGGATTCCAGGGGCTCAAACCTCTACCGCGCTTCTTATCAGCTGTGTGATTTGGGGCACGGTGTGCCACTATAAAACGGAATGAATATCTGTCTCCCAGGTTTGTGATGAGGATTAAATAAGATAACACAGGAAAAACACACATCCGGTGCCTGGTCTCTAACAGCTGTCCTTGTTGGTAATGTTTACAATGGCCAAGTCAACAAGGAAAAGGTTAAATGTTGTCTGCTCTGCTTATTTAACAAGATAGAAGGATGTGTAATTAATTGCAAAAAATACGGAAGGTGGGTTCCTAGAAATGTAAACACTCGTCTTGGTTGGCATGCTCCGCAAGTCACTCACAGATCTCAGAAACCTAAAATTTAGCTGCAGCCCTGGCTGGCGTGGCTCAGTGGGTTGGAGCGCCGTCCCGCACACTGAAAGGTCCCAGGTTCTATTCCGGGTCAGGGCACATGCCTGGGTTGTGGGTTCGGTCCCTGGTTGAGTGGCCTACGAGAGGCAACTGGTCAATGTCTCCCTCTCATATCAATGTTTCTCTTTCTCTCTCTTCCCTCCCTTCCTCTCTCTCTGAATACAAGGAGAAAATGTCCTCAAGTGAAGATAAAAAAATTAAAATTTAGCTATAAAAATGTACAGATCACCTGCTGCCAGAGCTTGCCCGTACATCATGTTCTCCCATGAATAACAACTGTATACACCTGTACAAGAGTATATATTTCAACATCTTTCAGCATATATTTCCACGTGGTCTTCAAAATAGCCCAGTGAACAGACAGAATTGGAATCTGACAGACTAAGGAAACTGAGGCACACGCTGTCAAGAGATTCACTCACACTCTGCAGAGACATAGGGGCAAGCTACCACCGCTTCCTTTTCAGTGGCGCCAGCCCCTGGCTTCCAGCCGTGGGCATGTCCCACCTCTCCTTTGCTGACATCGTGGGCTCAGGGACCGTGGGAGAGACTAGGGCTCATTCCATCCAGAGATGCCAGTAACACAGCCAACATCCATGAGCACAGGCTGATTTCATTAGGATCCGGCTCATCGCGCTGGGAGCCGCCATGCACGGCTTGGTGGAGATTCAAAACTCCATTACAGAGTTACATTGGCACTGTTCTGAGCCCAGTGGCATTTTTAATGCATTGGTGAGAATGGAAATGAGTTGAGGCACCCAAGGCCGATTACACAGGGCCCGTCAGAGCACAGGGCCACAGCAAAGGCCTTGCCAGAGCCCTGCCTACCCCCCCACCCCAGCCTCCAAGGGCCAACCCTACGGAAGGCCCGTTTTCCTCCTCACACACCCTTTCACGCCTGCCATTGCAGACAAATCCTCAAAGCCTCACGACCAAGTCCTCTCCTTCCTCCAGCTCACAGATGAGAAAGCAGAAGCTCAGAGAGGTTAACTGACTTGCCTAAGTCACACAGCTGGCAGACGGCGGAACTGGGCTGACTCGGGTCACTGGGGCAGGAGCCCCTCCTGTCTCTGCAGCACCCCTTGCCATAGAGACCCCCACTCTCCCTTGTCACCACACACTCTGACCTGAGGGACACGGCCTACAGGGTGGGCAGCTGCACAACCCCGGTGAAGGGGCATGTGTGTCAGCCCGCCCCAGGCCATTTCTGTGTAGCCTCTGCCCTCCAGGCTCATGGACAAGGTCAATTTCTGATCTGAGGCCCTCACAGCAAAGAGCGCTTGGAGGCAGAAGCCATTCACACGGAAGAGCAAGGTCTGAGGGCCTCGCTGGACCTGTAGGTTTTGCTGCTGTTACTGTTTTCCATTCCACTTTGGTTTTCAGATTTGCTGCCCTGGGAAAAGCTAATCCATTAAATGAACAGTGCTTTGTTCTCTTGGGTCAAGTCTAACTTTGTTGTGGGCACGGGGGAAGGTGCAGAAAACCAGAAAGTATTACGGAGGCTGTTTCAAGCCCAAGGTAGAGCATGAAGAGCCACATATGCCTTCTGTGTCTGTCTGTCTGTCTGTCTGTCTCATCATCCCCCCCTCCCATGCACAGAAGTGTATGACCGAAGTTTACATTCCAGCCCCGAAGGGCACTTCCTCATAGTTCTGCTCCAAAGCCCAGAAGGGCAGACACAGCAATATCTGAGTGGACGGGGTCCCACCTGCATGTCCCCAGGATGCCAGTGAGGGCAGGACATGTCTCAGGAAAACTGGAAAGAGGGGCTATACCTGCAGCTCCCCATCCCTGTGGGTTTGGGCTGTTCCCCACATTTCCACTGAGAGCCCCTGGCCTCCAGGGCTGCTCCCCACATTTCCCAGGGGCAGGAGGCATCAGGAAGGTGGAGAAGGGGAGCGAATGAGATTCTACTCACCAAATCCTCCCTTAGAAGAAGCGGTATTCAGATTCATCCACCAGTTCATCCACCCGCTCCCCACGGCCAGCTCCGTGCAGGCAGCATGCAGGACCCAGGGACTGGTGCTAGCACCATCCTTGACAGTTTCCCAGACCATTTCACACACGGTCTCCAGGCGACCCACACAGTACCCCTATTTGGCAGAGTAGGCATCAAGCCCATTTTACAGATGAGAGAACTGAGGTCCAAAAGTGACTTGCCTGAGTCTCAGGGCAAGAACTAGCAAGAACAGGCTGGGGACTCCAAAGTGAGACACACAGGTAGTCTGCCCTGCCTGTCCCCTCAGCACTGGGACAGCCCTCCTGACCTTCCCAGGGTAACCCCCGCAACAGGCCACACTCACACCCCACCACCTTCTAGCTGCAGGGCTTCGCCTCCCTGTGCCTGACCGAATGGGACGGGACCAGGTGTGAGCTGTGCTCTCCCAGCACCTGTGGGTGCGGCACAGACGGCGGTCTTGTCTTTCCACGGGGCCCAGGGCCCTGCCCAGGCTCAGCACAGGGGCTCAGGACCCTCGCTTGGATGGGCTGGGGTCTCAGTCCATTCCTTCCCTGCCCTGACCCCTCAGGAAGAGAGTGGGTCTGGAGGGCAGGGAGGGGCCCATCCGACAGGGCGGGGCCACCTCGTGGTGGGGCACTCCCGTCCCTCTCGGTCCCTCGCCTTTGTCTGCAGCCCTGTAACTGAGAGGCCTGTCTAGACTGAGCGGCTACTGGAAGTAATCCCGGGAAAATCTCCCTGAAACCCGATCCCCACCCTTATCGAGGGGCAGGCCGATTAGCCTGATTGATTGGACAATGGACGCCTGGCCTTAGCACAGCCTCCATGCTGCCGGGCAGAGGGGCTCCTGGAGCAACCTGTCGTGCGGGGCCAGGGGGCCTCCCCCAACCTGCTGAAGGAGGGGGCTGGGACAACCACTTCTCCAGAGCCAGAACAGCAACCCATACCACTTCCAGCACCTAGGACTGCTTCCCATGACCCCAGGGCCCTACTAGGGCTCACGTGCCGATCGCATTGTCACCACCTTCCCTGTTTCACAGGTGACGGCACTGAGCCCAAGCCCCTTGCTCAGGCTCACACAGGGCACAGAGCACCACCGTCAGCCCCTGGCCGTTGGACCACGAGGCCGGAGCACTTCCCCGCACTGCGGTCCCACCTGGTGACGCGCACACAGCTGTGGTCAGCAGGCCCCAGCCATTGCTCTGGATGAGCCAGTGTCCGTCAGTGAAGAAGACCGGCCGGGAGCTCCTTGATGTAACCTTGGGTGTGGACGGGCTCCCTAAGCAGCGACCGACACCCACGGGCCAGTGTCACCACCAAAGGGGTCGTCTCTTTTGTTTCTGCTGCACGGTCAAGTGCAGGGGAACTGAGTACCAAGCAATGCCACTGAGAGCAGGGGCCTTCCAGAGCAAGTGCAACGTGCAGGGGGCAGGGACACCAGTCACACTCAGAGCCATCAGGCCTAGAAGGCCCATGCCCACCACAAACTACCAGTCTGTCACCCAGGGCTGGACACAAAGAAGCGTGGTTGGTACACATGTGATCCATGTGTGCTGGGAGGGGCAGGGACAGAGGATGGATGGACGAGCCCTTTGTCCCATGACACACAAGTGTGGGACTCCTGCTTCCACCCCACGTAGTCAGAGCAAGTCCTGCTGGCAGAGCAGTCCAGGGCAGGAATGCTCAAGGGAGCCAAGCCTGATGTCCACCCTCCCCTACCACTCACCGATGTGGCCTTGGGACAGTCACCTGCCGTGTCTGAGCCACATTAGTTCCAGTATACAAATGAGAATACCAGCCCCCACCCCTGCCCTGCTCCGAGGGTGGCCAGGATTGAATGGATCCATCCATGCCCTGCGTGCAGGTGAGGCACGGCAAAGAGATTTGTCCCCATCCAGAGTTGACTCGACCTGTAACAAAACGCGACCGTCCGATGGCCGTGCTCTGTCCTGTCCGGAGTGACCGCTAAGCCAAGGCCCCAGGAAAGATGTAGACTCGGGCAGCCCCCTCTCGCTTCCCTGGACACCACCACCTGTGTGGCAGGAAAGCTACTATGCCAGGCCCCGCGCCACAGGTGAGGAAACTGAGGCCCAGAGAGATCGCCCCCTAGGACTCAGCAAAAGGTTCCCATGGAAGCATTATCAGCTTATTAGCTGGAGTGGGTAACGCTGATCCCCTAGTAATACCTCTTTGCGGGATTTTGCAACCTGAACACCCAGCTGGGTCCTAATTCATTTTAGCAAATGCACCCAACGCATTTCTGTCTCTGTGATCTCAGATTGGATAATCCCTGCCCCTCCGGTTTCCTGTTGCCGGGTAACACCTGCGCTCCTAGAGATCCCTCACCTGCCCTCCACCGTGCCCCCAGGTGGGTCTGACATCCATTCCCGTCCATCCCCACATCTCACCCCGGCATCTGGATATGTCTGTCCAGAGCCAGCCAGACCCTCAGCCCAGGACTGGGCCCCGTTCCCCCTTCTGGAAGGTGATCCTCAGGTCGTCTTTCCTTTTCTGCCTCAGCCTGCCAGCCCGCCTGCCCAGAGGCGGGGCCTTCACCTCAAATCACCAGCCATCTTCTACCTGTGACTTTACTTCTAGGTAGGGAAAGGCCATCCGGCCCAACCCTTCCTGTGGGATGAGGCCCCTGCCAACCGGGGAAGGGTCTGGTAGAGTCCTGACGCCACGAAGCCCCTTAGGAACTGAGGGTAAAGGGGCAAAAGGCAGGTTTCTCCTTATGAGCCATATAACAGGCCTTAGCAGAACACCCGCCGTGCACCAGTTCCTGTGCAGGCAGCAGGGAGGCCAAGCATGGCAGGGGCCAGGGGCAGCTGGCAGAGGAGCTATGACTGGCAGGAGGGCCCCTGAGAGCTGCTCTGAGAGACCAGCAGGCGCCTGGGCTCAGGTGTTCTGGGGGTGGCAAGGTGTGGGGGAGAGGAGCCAGGGTGCAAAGGGCCCGGCTCAGTGGGACTCTCACAGGAAGGATGAATGGAGCTCAGTGTGAACTTCGCACTGTGGGAAAAGGGGAGCCCCTGAGGCCTGCAGAGCAGGGCCGGGCTCTAGAAAGACCACCATGGTGGCCGAGTAGCTGATGATTTAGAAGGGCGCAGGCCAGAAGAAGGAGCCGTGAGGGGCGACTGCGGTCCAGGTGAGAGAGGGCTCCGGCACCCACATGCGTTGCCATGTATGAGCTGTGTGGCCTCGGGCCGATTTCTTAATTAACCTTTCCAAGCCTTAGTCTTCTCCCCCCCGTCAAAAGGCTGTCATGTGGGTTCAGCCCAGCAATGCACGAAAAGAGCTTAGCCCGATGCCTGGCACACAGTACATGCTCGATAAATGCTTGCATGGAGACACAAAAAGGCAAAGGCTGACTTCTAGAGCTCCCGCCCTCCCCCAGCCTCCCCAGTCAATACAAGCAGCCCTTTTATCTAAATCCCTGAGACCAAAGGGGAACCAAACATAGCAGCTGCAGCTCTGCCTCCCAGGACCCGCCTGCCTGGGCTTCTCCCACTGGGGCCCCTCTGCCCCTGCCCCTGCGGCCCAGAAAAGAGCGCTGGAGCGCTGACCTGGCCATGAACCTTCCCCCAGCCTCCAAGGCGCACAAAAGCATTTCCCCTGCTCAGTCCCAGGCCCCGCCCAGCCCAGCCCGCCTTGCCCACAGGAGCCCTCCAGCCGAGGTGGCCCACACAGAAGCGCACACCTGCCTGGCTTGGCCGCCTGGTAGCCGTCACTGGGGCAGCAGGAAGAAGAGGAAAGACAAATTTGCTCTGAATATTCATGACTCTGGTGACATCCTGGAGCACAGGGCTGAATTCCTGCATAAAGGGTAGGAACTCAATCCCACGTAGAATGTGCTTGACAGACAAGGGGGACTAACGTGTGGTTGGTCTTTTCATGAGACACTCGTGGCATCTTCCAGGTGGGCGGGCACGCATTCTGCGAAATTAGGGGGAACCATAGCGGACCAGACTCAGGGACCCCAGGGACAAGTCCTGCCGGCTGTGGTTGGATGGCGCTACGGCGATGGCCTGTCCCCGGCTGTGGTCCTCGGCCGTGGTCCTCGGCCACTCACACGCCATGAAAGAAAATGCAGGCCAGATGGCATTTCAGATCTGATCAAAGTGGGCCTGTTTTCTTGGCCGTCTTTGGATCATAACTATTTTTTAGTGAGATGAAGAGGAAGATTAGGGGTTGGGGAGCGAGTAAGCCCCCCAGGTTTGAATCCAATTTCCCAATTGAAAAGCCACATCGCTCACCCCGGCTGACTCTCAGCCACAGGTGGAAGATGGAGGTTCTGGGAGCTGCCTGACACAAAGATGCCCATGAAGTCCTGGGCCCTGAGCCTGGCACAACCCTGGTGCTCCGTAAATATCTGTCCCCCACCCTCAACAACAGTGTCCACTTCAGAACATAGCACATCTCCATCACCACCCCTGGAGTGGGCCAGAGGATCAGTGACCTGGATGAATCAAGACAAAGTTTTGAAATGACTGTCACTAGGTCACTGAAATAACAAGGATTTCCTTCCCATGGAAATTATCTAAATGGCCTCGAGTTCCTTGTGTGCGCCACAGACAGGGGCTGGTAAACAGGGCCTTAGCGGCCCTGGAAGAAGAGCCGGCCCCTGGTCGTATTTCCAGGAGTTGGAAGGACAACTTCGCCTTTGCAGAAAGCAGGAGTGCTTGACACTGAACACACAGTTCCTGTCCCCGGGTCACCGCTCAGCACAGGGACCCAACCACATTACGGACAGTCCCCAAGATACAAAATTCATGTCAAACTAGGGGTGATGAAAAATCCTCACGAGTGTGACTTTACCTTCCATCAACAACAAAAAAAGGTAGTTTTAAGTCTATTTCTTCCGTTTTAAACCCAGAATGCCTAAGATCAGGCTGAAGGATCTTAATCAGGACATCTGAATTCGGTACTGATTTTAGGAATTTGGTAAAACTTTCCTGTTGGCCGAAGGTCTCAGTTGGCATCTTTTTTTTTTTTTTTCAATTTTATTGAAGTACAATTTGCATAAAGTAAAATGCATCCATTCTGAGTGTACGAGTTGCTGAATTTTGAAAATATAGATCTACTTAAGTGCATACACACACACACATGTTTACATACATGTAACCACCAATGCAGTCGAGGTCTCGAATACCTCCACCACCCCCAAAGCTCCCTGGACCTTTCCACAGTCAATTCCGCTCACCTCCAACCAATGGTGAATATGATTTCAATCACCATCACTACAGTTTTACTTGTTCTAAACACGACGTTAATGGAATCAATAAGATACACTCTTCTCGCAACTCAGCATAATGCCCATGAGGCTCAACCATGACACTGCGTCAGCAGCTTGTTCTTTCATTGCTGAGTAGTATTTCATTGTGTGAATGTGCCACAATTTGTACGTAAGTTCACTTACATACATGTAAGTTCACTGATGAGCGTTTGGGTTGCTTCTAGTTCTGGGCTCCTACGAAATGAAACTACTATTAATATTTGTATAAAAAGTCTTTTGGTAGACACATGTGTTTCCATTTCTCTTGAGTAAACACTGGGTTGGCCAAAAAGTCCATATGGTTTTTGCCCTAAAATGAAAGACACGGTTTTCATTTTCACCAATAATTTTATTGATTTGGATACTTTGAGTACGTTGGCTGTCTCCTGCGTGGTAGAACGTTGGTGATTCTCAATTAATGTTTCAATTTGATTGTTATCAACTCTGACTGATGTCCCTGACCGTGGAGCATTGCTCAGTGGGGAATCTCCAGCACAAAACTTTGCAAACCACTTCTGACACGCTCGGTCAATCACAGCACCATTTCCATCCACTGCACTAATCTTTTTTGTGTGTTTTGGTTTCGTTTTTACCTTTCTTGAAATAATAAAGCATAATATGCCGAAAATGTTGTGTTCTTTTCCTTCCATCTTCAACACTAAAAAGGCCACACAAAAACTCACTAATTTTGATGGGGTCTTTTTAGTGCACACTGATATGACAGCTGTCACAATACATTCTAACAAAATTGTTCTGAATGAAATTAAAGACAGCTAAGCACTCCTAGAGCCATCTTACAGAAAAAAATCCTGTGAACTTTCTGACCAACCCAACACTGAGGAACGGACTGTGGTTAACTGCACATTTAGTTTCAAAAGAAACTGCTGGGCACAGGTAAACACGGCTCGCCTCCTGGCACGACCACATGAAAATTACAACTAAAATATAGAAAAATCATCACTCGGAATCATCAGAAATCAAACTGAATGGAAGTCTGACAACTATGGAAATAAAGAAACTACATCCATCCAGACTGGTAGGAGAGGTGGAGACATAGTGCGGGCTGGCCCCATATCCATGCGTGGTGGATAAAAATTCGGGAGGGATGTCAGGATATCTCAGAAGCAAGGAGTCCCAGCCCCCCTAGCCCAGGGTTCCAGTGCCAGGAAGATAAATCCCCATAACTTTTCTAGTAGCAAAAACAGCAGGGATTGAGCCAATGGAAGAAACTGCTGGAGTCCCAAGCAGTTCCCCTTAAAGAATCCACACACGAACTCACTTGGACTCACTCCCTCTGAGCTCCAGCACCGAGGTATCAGCTTGAAAGGTACTGGTAGCAAAACAGGGAGGAACTGAAGTGTCTGGCATTAAGACAGGCGCTAGGGGACAGCTTTCTCTCATACAGAAAGGTAGGCAGAGGCCATTGTCCCTTTTCTGAGCTCTCCCTCGACAGAGCCACAGAGCCAGCAGGCAGGTGTCATATCTGAGACTCGGGCTAACACTGTTTGCCCTACCCAGAAAATTCCAAGACTCCTTCCCACACAACTTATGGGCCCACCCAAACTGTTGACTGTGCCTTTTCCATATGAATAACTGGTCTTGGCTCAAGTCTCACAACTTCTTAAATCCTATCAAATAAGCAACAGCTGGCCTCAGTGAGCCCCCTAGCCCCTGTACCACTTGCTCGGTGACCCCAGGCCTGGTACTAGGAGCAGCCAGCCTAGATTCACAGCTTGGCTTTGCCTGAGAATCCCCAAGCCCACCACAAGTAGCAGCCATCTCAGATTGCTCACACAGGGTGGCCCTGGGCAGAACACAGGTGGGAGCTGACCTTGGCCTGCACCATCCGGGAAACCCCAGAACCTGCACACCTAGTGGACAGCAATAGACCACATTGGAGCACCACCACCCTGTCCCTGCACAGCTGATTCTCTTATGGGGGGTAGAGGATGGTGGTCAGTGGTCACAGCCAGTCCTTGCAGCTGACTAGCCTGGGTAAATCTGTCCCACTGACCTGCCAATGGCGATCAAGGCTCAACTACAAGAGGAGGGTGTACTCAGCCCACATGAAGGGCATGCCTTGAGTACCTTGCTTGGGTGATAGGGGAGGCTGTGCCACTGGACCCTGTAGGACACCTGCTATATTAGGCCACACTACCAAGACTGGGAGTTACAGCAGCTCTACCTAATATAGAAACAAATGCAGGGAGGCTGCCAAAATAAGGAGACAAAGAAACATGGCCCAAATGAAAAAACAGATCAAAACTTCGGAAAAATAACTAAACAAACTGGAGATAAGCAATCTATCAGATGCAGAGATCAAAACACTGGTTATAAGGATGCTCAAGGAACTTAGGACCTCGACGGCATAAAAAAGATCCAGTCAGAAACAAAGGATACAAGAATCAAAATAAAGAACAATTTACAGGGAAACAACAGTAGCGTGGATGAAGCTGGAACCAAGTCAATGATTTGAAACATAAGGAAGCAAAAAACAACCAATCAGAACAACAAGAAAGAAAAAGAACCCAAAAAATGAGGATAGTGTGAGCAGCCTATGGGACAACTTCAGGAGGTCCAACATCACATCACAGAAGGACCAGAAGGAGAAAAGAAAGAGCAAGAAATTGGAAATCTATCTGACAAAACAATGGAAGAAAACTTCCCTAATTTGGTGAAGGAAATAGACATGCAAGTCCAGGAAGCACAGAGGGTCCCAAACAAGATGGATGCAAAGAGGACCACTCCAAGACACATCATAATTAAAATGCCAAAGGTTAAAGGTAAAGAGAAAATCATAAAAGCAGTGAGAGAAAAGAATCAGTTACCTATGGGGGAGTTCCCATAAGAATGTCAGATGATTTGTCAAAAGAAACTTTGCAGGCTAGAAGGGATTGGCAAGACATATTCAAAGTCATGACAAGCAGGGACCTACAGCCAAGATTGCTCTATCCAGCAAAGCTATCATTTAGAATGGAAGGGCAGATAAAGAGCTTCCCAGACAAGAAAAAACTAAAGGAGTTCACCATCACCAAACCATTGTTATATGAAATGTTAAAGGGACTTATTTAAGAAAAAGAAGATCAAAACTATGAACAATCAAATGGCAATAAAAACATATCTGCCTACAGTTGAATCTGAAAAGCAAACTAAGCAAACAAGAAGAACAGAGACAGAATCATGGACACAGAGAGCATTCTGATGGTTGTCACATGGGAGGGGCTGTGGGGGAACTGGTAAAGAAGTGAGGGGATTAAGTACAAACAGGAAGTTACCGAATAGCCATGGAGATGTAAAGTACAGTATAGACAATAGAGTAGCCAAAGAACTCATACACAGGACCCATGGACATGAACAAGGGTGGGGGATTGCCTGGGTAAGTAGAGGATGCTGGTTGGAGGGGGGCAGAGGGGGAAAATTGGAACCGTAATAACATAATCAATAAAATATAATTAAAAACTAAAAACAAAAGAAACTGCCAACCCTTTTCCCAGGGAGGCTGTACAAGTTTACACTTCAATAACATACGAGAGTTATAGCCACTCCACATCTTCACCAGCACTCAGAAATTACAGGCAGGTACCACGTGACTTCACTTGTGTGTGGAATCTAATGAACAAGAGAAACTAACAAAACGGAAACAAACTCATACATACAGAGAACAGATTGACAGCTGTCAGAAGGGAGAGGATTCGGGAGGGGCTTCGGGAGGCTGAGTGAAAAAGGTGAAGGGATTAGGAAAAAACCCTCATAAACAGACAACAGCGTGATTACCAGAAGGAAAGAGGGACAGGGGGAAGTAGAAGAGGGTAAAGCAGGGAGAAACAGCGATGGAAGGAGACGACTTGGGGTGGTGAACACACAATACAACATACAGATAATGTATTACAGAATCGCACACCTGAAATCTATGTAATTTTATTAACCATTGTCAACCCAATACGTTCAATAAAAAAGAAATGTCAGGGGTTTTTTTATTTAAAATATTTTCTTTTTTTTTTTTAAAGATTTTATTTATTTAATTTTTAGAGAGGGGAAGGGAGGAAGACAGGAAGAGAAACATCAAATTGTGGTTGCCTCTCAAGCGCCCCCTACTGGGGACCTGGCTCACAACCCAGGCATGGGCCCTGACTGGGACTTGAACTGGTGATGATGCCAACAGTGAAGCTGAGACTTGTTTCAGGTCCAGTCTGACTGGGGCTCATTTTCATTCTCCAGACTGACTGTAGGGAACGTTGGCTGGCACCTGCCATTTAATGCTCCTTATCTAGGTGAGGCTTACTAGTCTTGCTTTTAATAAATTCTGTCTAATTCCCACATTCATATTTCTTATCATTCACCACCCACCACTGGAATATAAGATGCATGAAGACAGGAATTTTTGTCTGCTTTTTGTTACCATAGGCCCAGTGCCTACAATAATGCTTGGCATGTAGCAGATGCTACATTAAAAATTCTTAAATGAATGAACAGCCTTCAAGCCAGGCAGTTTACACAACATTTTACAGATGTGGAAATTCAGGCTCAGAGGAGGAAAGCAGCTCTTCCAATGCCAGGGAGCTAATCATTGCCAGAGACTAGACTTGTATTTCATCTCTCTGGCTCTATCTGCTCCCGTTCGTTTCCAATGCCCCAACTCAAACAGAGATCAAAGCAACAGGCCGTTTATGAGACAGAGAGCCAGCCTCGTGTGAACTGAACAGAGATGGAGTCTCCCTCTCCGTCAGCCTGAGTTTTCTGGGTCTGCATGAAGCGTGCAGGTGCGAGGGCCCACCTGTGAGCTGACATGCCGAAACTGCTGGGTATGTCCGCATGATTCCTACCAAGATGCAGTAAGCCTCTTGCAGCCTATTCTACGGCTCACGACTCATAGTGCTGGACAGAACTCAGAAAGGCAGCTGCTGAGGAGCCTCACCAGTCAGCACCAGCAGGTGGACGGACGAGCGAAGTCAGAACTTCAAGTGCAAGCAGTACGGTGATAATGAGTTATGTGCTTTTCCTCTGTTCTCCCTTCATCTCTTGGCTTTGACTCCAGGGTGAGTCAAACTGGAAAACTTCAGGGTGGTTACAGGAAGCAAACACCCCAAGAAATGTCCCCTTCTGGGCTGATGCGGCCCCTAAAAGCCTGAGGTTGTGGAGAAGCCCTGGTTATTCTGAATGTCCTTTTTCACTCCTGGCCTGGCCCTGGCCCTGGCCCTGCCCCAAGGCCAGCTTCAGCCTGAGAAGGGCAGTACCACACCAGTGGTGGCAGGTCGGGCACCTGAGCCCCCCAAAAGAAACCTGTCCCTCTGGGAAAGGGGGCGCCTGTTCTGCAACAGGCACTGCTTTTTCCTCTTTCTATACCCGCTCCCCTATTTTCCAAAACTGCAACAGTGCCAGCGGCTGAAGAAAGCACTGACAGAGCCCCAGCTTTGGAGCCAGGAAAGGAGCCTCTGGAAGCTGGAGAGTGTGAGGGAAACCCTATGGAGGAGAGATCAGGAAAACGGGAGCCCTGATTCCATGTATAAACCAGCCCGAACCCCAGGTGCACTTCCCCGAGTTGCGCATGTGCAGAACATACTCAAAGAGCATAGAGGAAGCTGCCGACAGATGGCGAGGCAGAACTTGTCATTTACCCCTCACCAGGTTGGTGGCCTGCTAAACAAAATCAGAAGAGAAACAAGAAGGGTAAATGTAACAAATTATTTTAGTTTTTCCTTTAAGATTTTAAAAATGTACATGACTGTTGAAAGCAAACAGGATGCCCTATAAAACCCTAAGAGCAGCGCTCACAGGGCGTATGTGACACCACGACAGCTCTGACAGAAAGAGGGAGGCGAAAAGATCTTTGCGGCCGCAACGCTTCTGTGTTTTACTTGAAATCGTGAAATATTAACTTTAAATAAACTGAATAGTTAGGTCCATACACTGTAAACTCTAGAACAGTCACTAAAAAATGTACAAAGGCATAATCCAAAAACCAACAGATAAAGGAAAATGGAATACTAAAAATAGTCAATGACGCTAAAAGGAAGATATGAGATAAGGTACAGAGGAACCAAAAAGGGAAGACAAACAGAAAAACAATAAAAGGGTCAACCTAAATGTAAATATTAATAATTAAATATAATGGTCTAAATATATCAATTAAAAGACAGATGGTCAGATCAAACCCATGTCCACAGGTCCTTCCTAAATGTTCTCTGACTAATCCCTTGGCCTTCTTTCAATCGGTCCCCCCCCAACCCTCCCCTCCTACGGTGGTCAGATCAAATTTTGAACAGTGGTTCCACTGTGAGAGGCATTCAAGAAACCAACTTTAAGAGTGTGGGTTAAAAGTAAGAGTATGAGAAAAGACAAACTACACAAACACCAATCGGAGGAAAGCTGGAGTGGCCATAGTCATGTGGGCATTAATAAAGGAAAAGCTCATTTAATAGAGTAGGAGGCCCGAAGCGGGACCCTCACAGACTACCGCCCAAGGTCAATGACAGGTCCCAGTGGGAAGAATGATCGGTTGTGACTCTCAACAGGAAGAGACACGCCCAGCGAGTCAATGCTCCCTTGGTACTCCAGCAGCAGGAAGCGGCCCTCCCTTGTCCAGCAACTCAGCCAGAACCGACAAACGCAACGCCTTCCACCTTGCTTCCTTCCTTCCAGTGGACTTTTGCTCAGAACAACCCTCCCAACTTCCCCCTTTTTCTCTGTAAAACGACGTTCTTCTCGTTTGCTTGTGGGACTTGCCTGTAGTTTTTGCTATAGTATGCTTGTCCCAACTTGCAATTCTCTGCTGTTCCCAAATAAACCCATTTTACTGGTAAAATAACAGGCCATTTTAGTTTTTAGGACAACATCCCTACTAGACAATAGACCCTAATGAGGAAAATTACTAGGGATGTTACAGAAGGGTAAAGGGCCAAGTCATCAGGAAACCGTACATAGCGGGCCGCAGAGCGCCAAAACGAAGTAAATCTAACAAGTGTAAAACAGAAAGGAGCAAAAGCTAAATCCACAATTATAACTGGAGACTTTATAATTAGACCACTTAATGCATTCATCTCAGTCAGTACTCGATCGAACACGCAGACAGAAAATCAG
The DNA here is from genome assembly GCA_007922815.1 of Macrotus californicus. Taxonomy (NCBI): domain Eukaryota; kingdom Metazoa; phylum Chordata; class Mammalia; order Chiroptera; family Phyllostomidae; genus Macrotus; species Macrotus californicus. Next base: position 29,683 of record VMDR010000174.1, on the reverse strand, counting down.
CAGGGATGTAGCAGACTCAAACAACATCGTGAAAAAAGTTGACTTAATTGCCATTTATAGAACGTGCCGCTCAAAACAGTAGAATAAAAATTACGTTCAAGAGGTCTGCATAACTCCTCAAATATTTGGGAATGAAGCGACGCACTTGTAAATAACCCATAGGTTACAGAAGATGTCTCAAGGAAAATTAGAAAATATTTTTAATTGAATGAACATGAAAGTAAAATATAGCAAATTACAGACTCAGCAAAAGGAGTATCTAGAGGAAATGCATGGCATTCGATTCTTATTATTAGAAGAAAGTTCTCAAATCATTCATCTTAGCTTCTATTTTAAGAAACCAGAAAAAAGAGAGAAAATTAAATGCAAAGCTGAGAAAGGAAATAGTAAAGACCAAAAATCAGTGTGATTGAAAACACACAAAAAAGAGAAAAAAAAAATCAGTGAATTTAAAAGTCAGTTCCTTAAAAAAACAAATTTTATCCACTTGACCAAAAAAGAAAGAGAAGATGCAAAATACCAACACCAAGAAAGAGACTGTCACCATGGAGACTTCAGACATTAATGAATAATAAATGAATGCCACACACAACTCTGTTTCTATACGTTAAATAACCTGGTTGAAATGAACCAACTCCTTGAAAGACATTCATCCAGGAAAAAGTAAAAAAAACCTAAATAGTCCTTTGTCTACTACAGAAATTGAATTCATGCTTAAAATTTTTCAAGCAAATAAAACTCCAGACCGGACAGTTTCACTTCCTCAACTGTTCAATTTAAGGGAGGAATAGTACCAATTCCCCACAATCTCATCCAGAAAAACAGAAAAGAAAGCAATGTTTGTCAACTTATTTTATGAGGCTGCTATAGCCCTAATACTCAAACCAGAGAAACATATTACACAGGAAGAAACTACAGAAAAGGATCTGTGATAAACATAGGTGCAAAAATCCTCAACAAAACACTGGCACCTTCAGGCAATGTATAAAAAGAACAACAGAACACAGCGTAATTCTAAGTTCTCTTGGGAACACAAGGCTGGAACAGCCTTTGAGAACAACCGACGTGATGCCTGAGACGGGCAGACTGAGAAAGAGAAGCTACGTGATCATCGCAACCCACGCAGAAAAGCATTTAACCCGCCTCAAAACCCATTCATGGTAAAATCTCTCATCAGCTATTGTAATAGCAGCACGTTTTCTTAATAAAGGGCCTCTATAAAAACATACCACTAATAACATAGCTCATAGCGAAAGACTGAGTGTTTTCCTCTTGAGGCTGGAAATGGGCAAGAGCGTTCTCTCTGACCACTTCTACTCAATTTCATACTGAAGGTGTTGGCCAGCGCAATGTTCACGAGAAAGAGAGGAAAGGCATGCAGAGCGGAAAGTAAGAAATGCAACTGTCCCCATTGGCAAATGGCATGATTGCCTGCAGAGAAGATTAAAACAAAAACCTACAAAAGACTCCTACAACTAAATAAGCTCACTGCAGTTGGAAGACATAAAAAATCAGCTGTGTCTTCTACAGTAGTACAGACCAGCGGGATTTCACATCAAGAAATCAGTACCATTTACAACGCACCAGAGATGAAATACTGAGGTGTCGATCTGACCAGACACCTACAAGATCTATAGAGGGAAGACTACACATCACTGATGAAAGGCATGAAAGGCTGAAATACAGAGAGAAATACACCATGTCTATGGGTCGAAAGACTCAATAGTTTTCAAACGTTAATTCTCCGCAGAATGTTCTGGCTACTCCAAAAGCAAGCCTCATTAAACAAAAATCAATGAATTAGACTTTTCAAAGTTAAAAAGTTTTGCTCTATGAAATACACTGCTCAGAGAATGAAAAGGCAAGCCATTGGCTGGGAGAAAATATTTGCAGATCACATTTCCAATAAAGAACTTGTCTCCAGAATACAGAAAGTCCTCTCAGAACTCAGCAATAAGAAAGCAAACAATCCAATTAAAAATCTGATCAGACACCTCACCAAAGATATGCAGATGGCAACTAGGCAAATGATAAGATGCTCCCCATTGCTGGACAAATGCAAATTAAAACCAGGGAGGGAAGGGGAGGCAGGGGTGTAGGGGTTGAGCAAAAAGGACCAAGGACTCATGGACATGGACAACAGGATGGTGATTGCTGGGGGGATGGGGGGGAGGGGACTAAATGGTAATGGGAAAAAAAATACAATAAAGATTAAATTTTTAAAAAAAATAAGACCAGGAGGTCATTGTACCCTTGTGCGAACGCCTACAATTTTAAAAAATGGCAATGCCAACCTTTGGCAAGAGTACAAAACAACCGGAACCCGTACACGTTGCTGGTGGACATGCAAGGTCGGTGACACAGGCGGTGCAGAGAACGGCCGACCGCCTTCTGACAAGTTAGACATGTGGCTACCAGAACACCCAACCATCCCAGCCCTAGATATCTGCGCAAAGGAAAACTTATATTCACACAAAACCTGTACATTTAGGTGACGTCTTTACTCATAATCACCCAAAGCTGAATGCCACCCAGACGCCTTTTAACCGGTGAATGGACAAACACCGTTGCCATGGCACAGCCATAAAACGGAGCGCCGCTCACCAGGAAAAAGGAACTAACGATTCTCACGGCACAGATGACCCTTACGTGCATTGAGCTAAATGAAAGAAGCCAGACCTAAAAAGCTATATAATGTATGGTTCCATTTTGACAACATTTAGGAAAAAAGGCAAGGAAACCAAATGTCACTGGTTGCCAGGGACAGAGGGTAGGGCAGGGCTGCTACAAAGGGACCGCCCAAGAGACTTTGGAGGGTGATAGAGCCATTCTGTGTCATGGCTGGTGGTGACGACATGACTCTATGCCTTTGTCAAAATTCCTAGAGCTGAAGACTACGGAGAGCAAAGTTTACTGCTGGTAAATTTGCATAAAATAAAATCAGCCTGGATGTGGTGAGAAGCCAAAAGCGAGTACAAACTGTAACAAATGAGCCGAAGCGTACAAATGAGCAGCAGACACACACTGAAGGGGAGGGGGAGAGAAAGCATCAACCTCAGTAACTTTCAAAACCACATTTGACTGGATACTACAAAGCTAGAGAGAACCGGACTCAAATACTATGTGGCAGTTAGTAAATTTGCTTCTCACAGAGGAATGGGTTAGCAATTTTGAAGCTACTTTATATGTATGCTAGAGTTAAACAAATAGATAGATTGTAAATAATGAAAGCGAGGTGTCCAATAAACGGAAAAAAAGCAGTTACAAATAGGCAAATGGAGAGGGCCAGAATGAACTCTGTGGTATTGGGGTATCAGTATGAACTACAGTCTTTAAAACACGTTAACTTACATAGACAGATACAGCAATAAAGATAAGTGAGTGTATGCTTGAGTTAGCCTACACACACCTAAGTTTTGTGCACTAACAGAACCGTGAAACAATGGCACCCGGGAAGCAATGAGGACCCTGACTGCCCACACTTTATTTCCTGAATGGCCTTCTCCTGTCAGAAACCGCCAGCACCACGACCAGGGGTCCTTACTTAGGTGGTTAATTGCAAAGGTGGGGATTTTGCAAAGGTGGGAAGAGAAAGTACAAGACACACCTGCAGCCTCCCGGAGGCAGGGAGTGAGGCAGCACTCAGAAAAGGATGAGGTCATGTGGAAAGGGCACGGGACCACCCTCCGCGTGCCCAATGGCCAAAGCCAAAGCAGTCTGAGCAGCAAAGTGCATAACAACATGATAACCTAGAGCATGAGAGAAATACACGTGGGTCAATACAGATTGGATCGATGGGTGGACGGATGGATGGATAGACAGACAGACAGACAGATGAGGGACAGCTCTTCCTTCCAGCACATTAATTGCTGCAGCCAAAGAGGAATCGTTGATGGAAGCTAAAACTAGTGAAATGAAGTTTGAGGAGAACTGGGATGTTTGCAATCTCAAAGTGTTTCTTCCGAGGTATTTATTGGGGAAAAATAACAACTTTCAGTGGAGAATCCTGGCAGCACTGCCCGAACTAGGTGATCGATGCTAACTCCACCAGGAATAAGACTTACCCGCATCACATGCCCCCGAGGGGATCGTTGAAAAGGGCACATCGCTTTGCGGGTATCACTGTCAAACGTGCACACACTCAGTCTAATCACAAGGACATATTCGGTCCGGATTGAGGGGCAGCGTACAAAGTAACCAACTCTTCAGATGAGTGCAGACCATGAAGGACGGGTAAAGATGTTAGAGATCAGTGGGAGCTACGGAGACGTGAGAGTTACGGGCAATGTGGCGATGCGGACCGGCTCCTGGAACAGAAAATCGGTGTTGGGAGAAGCACTGGCAAAGTCTGCATAAAGTCTGGCTTAGTTAAAAGCATTGTATCAATGTTAATTTCTTAGTTTTAATGGTTGTACTGTGGCTATGCAGGGTGCAGTTAGCAGTGAGGGAGGCTGGATGAAGGTGTGCAGGCTCTCTCCGTACTAACTTGACTTTTCTGCTAGTCTCAAGACATTACAAAAGAAGAAGTAAAAATTCCTTTAAGAGCGATTTGACTGTTTAATGAAAAGATATTTGGAACTTACGACATATGTAACATTAAAATGTAATTTAAAAATAGCACAAGGGGTAAGACTACCTTTGGAAACTAAAAAATAAATAATAATACGAGCAAAGTCTAACATAATTAAAAGAAAGAACAAATATAAGAGCAAAGATTAATGAAATAGAAAATGAATAAGCAAACAGAAATGAATAATAGAAGAAAACCCATGGGATCCAAAGGGAATAATCTAAAACAATCAGAGTTAAACTAGTTAGACTTTGAAAGAAAAACAACAGATTATCGGCAGCCAATCACCACTCACAGGTCCAACAGACATTAAAATGAGACTAAGAAAAACTGCATGCCAGTTACCTTGGTCACAAAAATAACAGGCTAAAAAATAAAGTAAAATACCTGAAAAGCTCTATATTTTAATTTTTTTTAATTAACAGACAGTAAAATTGACTTTTTGATGCATGCTTCCTTATAGCTTTTAAAAACACTGAATTCATCATTTAAAATTGTCCCAACATTTCAGGCCCAGATTTGTGAATCCTAACAAACACTTAAAGAAAAAAATTGTATCAGTTCTCCATTAGTCTTTCAGAAAATAGGAAAGGAGGGAATGGTTTCCAACTAATTTTTTTGAAACCAGCATTTCCCCCCAATATAAAAAATAAACAAAGTCAATATAAGAACACTACAAACTACAAAACACCCTTGAAAGAAATTTAGAAGAAACCAAATAAATGTCAAGACATCCCCTGTTCATATATCCAAAAACTTAATATTATTAATATGGCAATACCCCTAAATTAATCTACAGAGTCAACGCAGTCCCTATCAAAATTCCATCTGCTTTTTCTGCAGAAATTGACAAGCTAGTCCTAAAATTCATGTGGAAATGCTAGGCCCTGAGAATAGCCAAAACAGTCTTGAAAAGGAATAACCAAGTTGGAAAACTGATACATCCCAATTTCCAAACTCTCTCCAAAGCTACAGTAAACCGAGAAATACTTGATTTACTGGCATAAGGACAGATACACAGACCAAGCCCATGTATCTATGGCCACCTGATTATTGACAAGGGACATGAAGACAATTCCATGGAACAAGGAGTCATTTTCCCAACAGATGATGCTGAGACAACAGGATAGCAACCAGCAACAGAATGAGTTTGGATCCCAGCTAAACACTCCCAATAAAAATTAACTTTAAATGGATCAAACCCTAAATGCAACAATTTTACAACCTAAAAATTGTACAGTTCTTAGAAGAAAACTTAGGCATAAATCTTTATGACCTTGGATTAGGCACTGGTTTCTTAGGTGTGACTCCAACACAAACAAAAGAAAAAACGAATAAACTAGACATCTTGAAAATTAAAAACGTTTGTGCTTCGAAAGACACCACCAGAAAGTAAAAAGATAGCCCGAAGAACGAGAGCAAATTGTCACACATAATATATCTTCTAAGGGATTTTTATCTAGAATATATATGTTAACAACTATTACAACTCAATAACAAAAAGGCAACCCAACTAGAAAACAGAAATTAGGAAAAGGAGCTGAGTGGACAGTTCTCCAGAGAAGATGTTCAAATTGCACTAAGCACATGAGAAGATGCTCAGCATCATCACCCATCGGAGAAACGCAAATCAAAGCTGCAATAAGATGCGGCACTCGCTAGGGATGGTGGTCGTAAGAGAGACTTCACTAACAAGTGCTGGCGAAGATGCGATGAAACTGGAACTCTCACACACTGTTGGGGGAAATGCAAAACGACTGAGCCACTGGGAACCAGTTTGGCAGCTCCTTGAAAAGTTAAACATAGACTTACCACAGAACCCCCAAATTCCAGTCCGAGGTGTATCCCTAGGAGTATTAAAAATAAACGTTCACATCGCAACTTGCACACAAAGGTTCACAGCAACATTATTCATAAGAGCCAAAAAGTGACGGCAATTCCAGCGGCCGCCACTGATGAGTGGGTGAACGGATGTGGCTTATCCGCACCGCAGGCTATCTTCCCGCCCCGGAGAGGAATGAGGTTCCGTGAAGTACCGTTTCTCACTGCAACGCGTGTGAATCCTCCAAATGCTGTGCTAAGTAAAAGAAGCCAGACACACACACACTGTGTGATTCCATCTATAGGAACTGTCCAGGATATGCAAACCCATGGAGACAGAAAGTAAGTCAGTAGTCGCCAGGGGCTTGAGGAAGGGAAGAGTAGGGGGTGACTGCTAGTGGTGCAGGCTTTCTTTGGGGGCTGATGAAAATATGTTCTGGAACCAGACAGCCGTGATGGTTGCACACCTTGGGAATATACTAAAAACCACTAGTCTCTGCATCAGCTTTAAACTAGTGGATTTTGTGGTGTCTGAATTGTGCCCCAATAATAAAAGAGAACAGACCAACGTCTGTCAAACACAGGGACAAAAATCCTTAAGAAAAGTCAGCAAACGGACCCCAACAATATACAAAAAGGATAACACATCATGAGCTTACTAGGGCTGATTTGAACGTCAGTGTAATCCTCCGCACACGCAGAACAAAGGCTATAATCATCTCACTTGACCAAAAAACAAAAAAAGAGCATTTGAGAAAATTAGGGGCCAATTCACGCTGGGGACTCTTCGTAAACCAGGATGGAAGGAACAACAGACCTCATCTCGCAGTTTCCGGGGTCAGGAACCCAGATGTGGTTTAACTGCATGTGTGTCTCTCACGAGGTCATGGTCAGATTGCTAGCTGGGGCTTCAGTCCCCTGGGGACACGTAAGTGGGGCTTCAGTCTCCTTGGGACACGTAACTGGCAGGGGACACACTTCCAAGTTCACTCACGTGGCTGTTGACAGAGGCCCTCTGTTCAGCACCAACTGTTGGCTGGAGACCTCCCTCGGTCCTCTGCCACGTGGGCCTCTTCAGAGCGCCGTTCATGGCATGGCACCTGGCTTCCGGCAGAGCAAGCTAGCAAGGGGAGTGAACCCCACAGTGGGGGCCACGGTCTTCTTATGACCTTTAAATTGACATTCCATCACTGGTGCTGCATTCTGTTTGTTAGAAGCAAGTCCCGAAAGCCCAGCCCACACTCGAGAAAAGGAGATCACACACAGACGTGAACAAAAGGAGGTGGGGCTCTTTGGGGGGCCACCTCAGAGAATGCCTGCTCCAATGGGCTCCTGTGAAAAGGGGCAGCTAACAGGATTACTGTGACATCTGAGACAGAGGACAGGACGGGATGTGCACTCTCACTAAGTTCATTCCATACTACGCCGGAGATCTTTTCAGTGCATTAAAGGTAAATAAATAAGTAAACAAGCAAGCAAATTGATTAAGAGGGCACCAGGATCAGTAAGAAAGAAATAAAACTGTCTCCTGATGATATGATAGGGTTGTTTATATGATAAATTGTTAGGCATATGACCCCCCCCAAAACCCGCATTACTAAAACTGATAGAGAAATTTTGCAAAGCCACAGAGTAAAAGTCAAAACGCAAAAATCGACTACGTCACTGGAACCTGGTACCAAGCAATTAAAAATGGCATTCAAAACACAATAGCACTCACAGCAGAGCCGTGCAACAAAAGTGCATTTGGGAACAAATGAACAAAGCAGGGGCAAAAAACACGGAACTCTACCCTAACAGTTGCAGGATGGGGAGGAGAGGAGGCGGCCGTGAAGGCATGAAGCGCTGTGCTATGCTGACGGTCTGGGACTCGGAATGGGGTTAAAGCTGTCGATTTTCCTCAAATTGCTTCACAGGTTCAACACTCTCCCGGCCGGTAACCCGGCATGCCCTTTCATGGGTAGTGGCAGCTAATTCTGAAAAGGTGTTTGGACGTTCAGAGGCCCTGGACCGAGAAAACCACCATGACAAAGAAGGAACGTGGGAGACTCGCACCGCCCGACTGGTGTCAGAGCTACAACAATGAAGGGGCTCCAGTGTTGGCCCGAAGGTCAATACAGGGCGAGGCTCAAACAGTGCCCCCTTTTTATTGCACAATCTTCTGTTACAAAACCATAAGCGTGCCATCCTGCAGCACAACGCTGTCACACTCAAACACACCATATGACATTTTAGGTGAAGTGTCCAGATTACAGCTATAAACTATTATGCCCGTACTGTCACCCTACCAAGCACCCTGGAGCAGGCCTTCCTCCTGCCGGACCCTGCATATCACTGGAATGGAATGAATGCCCTGGAAATAGACTCCCACATAAGTGATTTTTGAGAAAAAGAGCCAAGACAGTTCAACTGAAAAAGGAATGTCTTTTTAAAAAACGGTGCTATGTCAGGGGGAGGGGGAGGGGCGGGGGCTGGGTGACAAAGGGGAAAGGGTTGAGCGGCGCAAACTGTTAGGTCCAGAGCAGTCACAGAGATGGGGAGCGCGGCATGGGGACCGTGGTCAGTCATGTTGTGACGACTATGGATGGGGCCAGGTGGGTACTTGAAGCATTGTGGGGGCCACTCTGTAAAGGACATGACCCTCGGGCCACTCTGCCACACATCTGAAACTAATACAGAACAGTGTTGGATGTAAACTGTAACTGAAAAGTAAAAAATAAAACAGTGCACATAACAAAAAAATTATCACAGTGCTGGAACAATTGCGTATTGATGTGGGGAAAAATGAATTTTGACTCCTAGCTCATACCGTATGCAAATTAATTTGAAATGAATAACTGAGTCATACTTGATTTCTGCGTAACCCTCTGAGTATCCCACTCACTCTGCCTTTCCGACATTGGGTCTTCTCAGATTGTTTCATTTGTACCTGTCAGGCTGTCGAGCAGAAGAGGAGCAAACAGAACCTCCACGCACTGCTGGTGGGCATGTAAAATGGAAGAAAACAACTTTGGAAAGTTTGTGGCATTTTTTGAAATATTAAACCTCTATCTGTTTATGACCAGCAACTCCACTCTTAGGTACTTACCCAAAGGAATAAACAGACATGTCCACAAAGCCTCTTGTCCAAGAAGGTTTGTATCAGCTTCATTCATAATAGCCCCACACTGCAACGACCCAATCTTTCAACAAGGAAGTCAATAAACCATGGTATTTTGATACAATGGAAAAAAATACTTGGCAGTTCCAAAGGTGAACCATCATACTAGCGCAGACACAGCATGGATGAGTCTCAAACGTGCTGAGTGAAAGGAGCCAGGCACAGATGAGCACGCGCTGTGTGACTCCATTCGTAGAGAACTCAAGAACGCACAGAACTAATCTGTGGTCACAGCAGTAAAAATAATTGCCTATCAGAGGTGAGGACAGACCACCAGACGACACAGGGGAGAGTTTTGAGGCGAGGAAAAGGTTCTGTGTACTGATGTGGCCATCCGGTTATGCACTCAGGCGGGTGCATTTCACTACATGTAAATTTTGCCTTGAATTAAAAACCTCGTTTGTTATGGAGGCTTATTATGGGGATTACATTTAGGCAAAATACATATGTTAATCCTTAGGTTAATAGGACAATAATGGCAAAGTGACTAGGTCATCACCAGGCACGTGCTTGGCAGTGAAGAAATGATAGACCCTTTCCTTCTCCCCCAGTCTCCCTAACTAGACTGTGAACGCCCCAAGGTAGGGGCATATCTCCTACTCTCGTCTACCCAGTGACGTAGTAGACACACCACGGGGCATGCTGCTGGTACGTGCATTTGTTCTGGCCCGAAGCGCCACGGAGTAAGGTGCTTTGAGAAATGGGTTCTGGGTGCACCTCTGCTCCCCTGGCAAACACAGAATCCACACGATTTTTATAAAACCTGGGCTTGTCCTAATTAGAACTCAACAAAAGTCAAAATTTCAAATGAAACTCAGATCTTTGGGGGTTCAGTTCAACTTTGTGGTTGAGGAGTTTTGAAAAAAATATGTCTCTAAATAAAAGCTAAGGAAAAGAGCTTACTTAAGAAAAAAAGCTAATAAAGAATACTGACTTAAACAGCGGTTTATGAAGCAATGTTATGATGTATTAAAAGCAAAAAATAAGAAACATATGGATTAGATTCTCCTGGAAATATATCACGTTTTAAAATGCAGGAAAATGGTGCTCGGGAAAATGGGAAGGCTTTGTTCAACCCCAAACACAAATCATTTCTGAGTTTATTAAAAAGCCTTGCATATTTGTGATAAGCTCAGAATGTGCTCCCCATCCTTTGGGGCAAGTGATATCAGATTATTGGTCCTCAAAAACCAACCGACGCATCAGAATCAAACATATCTGGATGGGATAGAGACATTTTGTGAAAACACCAGGTCTGGGGGGGAGGCAAACCTGGAGTCAAAGCTAAATCCGCAGATGGGTCTCCGTCGGCTTTCAAGGAAGGAGACGTACGGCACGCGGTGAAAGACGGCAAATTAAACAGACATGCACTCACCTCTACTCCCTCCAAAACCCCACGTGACTAATAACAAAAAGATGCCTGTATATGATGATCCTCATGGACAAAGACAACAGAAGATAATACAACAGCGAGGACATTTTGGGAGCTGGACAAGTGGTGACCAGCGTACCAGATCTGAAAAATCTAGTCCTGAGTCCGCAGTAATGAAAACCAAAAAATCGACTGGCCAGGAATCAGCGGCAGCATTACTTCTGGACTCAGGGGCAAATGAGAATTCAAAAAGAAGAAGATGGGTTTGTAGTTTGTTTAATACGCTGCCGAGCCTTCAGATACCCATCCTCATTCCAGGTAGCCAGGGCACAGCCTCTCCAGCTGAAGACTCCAGGAAACAGTCTTGAAATCACCATGTATCGTCGAAAGTGGGAGAATCAGAATGAAAACAGAAATAGGTGATACTTCACATACTGGTATAAACTGATTTGTCCCCCCTCGAATTCACACACTGAAGCCCTAACCCCCTCGGTGACTGTATTTGGAAATACAGCTTTTAAGGAAGTAATTAAGGTCAAATGAGGTCATCCAGTTGGGGACCTGATGCAATAGGACTGATGTCCTTCAAAGAAGAGGAAGAGGGGACAGCAGAGTGTCCTCTCTCTCTGTGTGCACACAGAGCAAAGACTATGTGAGGTCCTCGGAAGAAGGTGGCCTTCTGAAAGCCAGAAAGAGGCCTCAGCAGGAACCAACCTGCTGGTGCCTTGATCTTGGACGTCCAGCCTCCAGAGCAGTGGGAAAGTTACCTCCTGTCATTTAAGCCTCCAAGCCTGGGGCATTTTGCTATGACAGCTTGGGCCAACGCACGCTGACTAACACATACACACTAAATAAGAAGATAGCTAGTTTCTTTCCCTTCTTAAGCCCCCAGAATGCTGGCAGCCAACATACCATCTCCAGGCAGAAGACGGGACACAGTTTTTTGGAGCAATCTGACTGATCCAAGAGAAAAGTTCAAAAGGCGCCTGCACTAAGGATTCCCTATGAAAACAGCCCAGCCAGACTGTGCTACATGAAGGTCATATGTTAAGAAAACAGTCCCACCCAGGCACATAGGGCTTTCAAGTCAGCTTTTTAGTTACCTCTGCTCTTAAGGTGAGCAGACGATCCAGAATCACGAGGCCCTGGAGGAAATCATCTAATACGAAATCAAGAGAGCAAGACAAACGGGGAAGGGGAGAAAACTTTAGTGAGACTAGAATATTCTCGGAGAAGATATCACATCCCTAAAACAAGAACGAGGTGCTACTTTAAAAAGGACTGCTTAGAAAACAAACAAAAGAGCTCTTGGAAATTAAAAAGAATGATGGCAGAGTGAAAACGTATGAAAACTTCAAAGATAAAGAAACGGCTTAGAAAATAGATGGAAGAGAGGAGATGGAAAACAACAGCAAACTAAGAACGTTGGGGAGCTAGTTCAGTAGCTCCAACCTCTGAGTAGCAGGGGTTCCCGAGAGGTGGAGAGGTAGAACGTAAAAGGGGGGTGGGGGATGGGAGAGAAAACAAGCAAGGAGCCACACTCATACGGAACACCCCGAGCGGAAGGGCACGAGTTCCAAGACGGAAGAAAATTCACCGAATGCCCAGCACAATGAGTAAAATCTATCCACCCCAGGAACTGCGTGTTGAAATTTCAAAACAACAGGGACAAGGAGAAGCTCCTACAGTGGAGCAGGAGAGAAACAGGTTCCATCTAATGACCATCGTAGCAATGCCAGAAGCTTGAAGACAGCAGCACAAGGTCATCAAGTTCTGAGAGAAAGTTGTTTCCAATCTAGAATTCTATACCCAGCCAAATCAGCAATGAAGCGTGAGGATAAAACACATTTTCAGACATTCAAGTTCGCACACACACACACAAAAATAACCCAGCCCAGCTTACTTCTCTGTAACAATTAATGGAAAAAAAAAACATGCTCCACCATAATGAGGGAGAAACCCATGGAGCAGGAGAATACGGCATCCAGGAAGCAGGAGATCCAGCAGAAAAGAAAACCAAGGGAACCAAAGATGTTAGTGGAGAAACCCCAAACAAAAGCCGTAGAAAGCACCCAGCCCGGTTTAGAAGATTCCAGGAGAGATTTTCTCAAGAAGATGAAGGGAATAGAATAAGGACTGTGGAAACAACTTTGAGATGAATTTTACTCAACAGAGGAAGAGTTTCGAATCAGTGGCCTTTTTAAAAAAAAAAAAAAAAAGGGAAAAGGAAAAAACAAAATAATTCCAGAGAGAAAACGTTGGAAGGAAAATACAAGTCATCACAGCCCAGATGCGATAATGTTTTCAGAGTCAAAGTAATTTAATCACTGGATATTAATGTAATAAAATTATGCTGTAACTATGAAAGATGGAAAGTATAGGTAGTGATTAAAAAGTTAAATCCTGCCCTGGCTGGTGTGGCTCAGCTGGTTGGAGCATCGTCTTGTAAACTGAAAGGTCGCCGGTTCCATGCCCTGTCAGGGCACATACCTCAGTGTGGGTTCAGTCTCAGACGGGCGCACACAAGAGGCAACTGATTGATGTCTCTCTCCCTCCCTTCCCTCTTTCTAAAATCAATAAGCATGTCCTTGGGCGAGAGGAAAAAATAGTTAAATCCTCGTCTACCATAGCAAAAAGTCAATAGACAATTCCAGAAATTTAAGCAGCTTAGAGATACACAGGTAAATATCCAAAGAATTAGCTAAGTTACTAAAAGTAGCTGCCTCTGAAAAGTAGAAAAGGAGGCAGGGCAGAATTCCAGGACTGGGTGTGTGTGTGTGTGTGTGTGTGTGTGTGTGCACGCGCGTGTGTACAAGCCTTCTAGAACTTTGTGACTCTTTAAACTATGTGCAAATATAACATTTATTTTAAAATGAAATTTAAAACAAAAACCAATAAAAACTCTAGATGGAAAAAAAGAGGGGGAGGAAAGGAAGAGAAAGGGGTGAGAGGGAATGAGAGAGAAAAAATATCGCCGTCTCAACTTCTGGGTCCAATTGTGAGAGACCACAAGTCTGCTGTGCATGCAGCTTCTTCCAAAGGCTCCCCACTCCCTGACTCCTTCCTGACAGAGCCCCTGTGGCTACCGGTGGTTCAGGGGCAGACGTGGGCTGGGTTGCGCCCCAAATTCCATATGCACGAAGGCTGTCCTGGTAGCCCCCACAGGAAATGTGCAGATGTGCTGGCCCGTGTGGAGGACCTGACTGTGTGGCCTCTGTCCTGGAGAGCACCTGCTAACCAGCACAGGGGTGAGGTGGCTCCGAACGTGCACTGGCAACCTGAGGCTCGCCCTGTGGGGTGTATCCTGATTTCATGGAGAAGACGACACAGGGCTGGACCACCTTTTCTTTATTTTTTCTATCCTCCCCTGAGGACATGCTTTCCTTGATTTTAGAGAGAGGGAAGGGGGAGGAGGGAGAGAGACAGAGAGAGACAAAGACAGAGAGAGACACATTGATGTGAGAGAGACACCGATCAGGCGCCTCCCGCCACACACCAACCACAACCCTCTAGTGCAGGGGATGACGTTCCAACCAACCAAGCCATCTGGCCAGGGCCGGACCACCAATTCTTCAGGCAGGAAGAAAAATGCACACTCTTTCCAACAAAAGGCATCAGCAAAGTTTTAAACCTTCAACTACCCTGCAAGGTGAAAATTTTATCTTATTGTGTTAATAGACATTTTCTAAGATACTTCGTTTTATTATGCTTTGTTTTTTTATTCTTACCTGAGGATATATTTATTGATTTCAGAGAGAGAGGAAAGGGGAGGGAGGCAAGGAGGGAGAGAGAGAGACATTGATTGATCGCTTTCTGTACGTGCCCCGAACCAGGGATCAAACCCGAAGCCTAGGTATGTGCCCTGATCAGGAATCAAATCACCACCCTTTGGTGCAGGGGATGATGCTCCAGCCAACTGAACCACCCAGCCAGGGCTTAATATGCTTTGCTTTATTTTTTTCTTTTTTTAAAAGATTTTATTTATTTATTTTTAGAGAGAAGGGAAGGTAGGGAGAGAGGGAGAGAAACATCAATATGTTGTTGCCTCTTGTGTGCCCCCTACTGGGGACCTGGTCCATGACCCAGGCATGTGCCCTGACTGGGAATCAAACCGGCAGCCCTTTGGTTCGCAGGCCAGCACTCAACCCAGGAAACCATGCCAGCCAGGGCTATGCTTTGCTTTATTGATCTTCACCGATACTGTGTTTTCATCAATATCGAGGCAAGACCCTCCACCAGCAAAAGAATTATGACTCGCTGGAGACTCAGATGATGGTTAGCATATTTTAGCAATAATGTATTTTTTAATTAAGTTATGTACATTGTTTTTGTAGACATAATGCTATTGCATACTTAATAAACTACAGTCTACTAAACACAGAACTTTTATATGCGCTGGACCTGAACCTGCAATATCTCCGAGGTATGCTTGTACGAGTAAGGTTGAGCTGCTTTCTTTTCGTTTGTTCCTAAACAATTTGTATTTCCTTTTCTGTGAACTGCTTGCTCAAGTCTTTACCCATCTTCCCATTGGGTTGTGTTTCCTTTTTCTAACTGATTTTAAAGGGCCCTTATAAAGTAAGGAAATTAGTTAAATGTGAACCAGAATTATGCACCTGATTTTTCTAGTGGTACCTGGATAGTCAGTCCTGCAATCGAGGTGGGGAGAGTCCTCCCAGGGTCTCGTGTGAGCACCTAAGAGCAGGGAGGGAGCAGAAATGACGGTGGCCCTAACAGGGTGACATTTTGTAAGTTGTGAGTGCGCCAGGCTCTGAGTGCTTCTCATACCTCATCTCACTTTGCCCTTCCATCACCAGTGAGGGCGGTATCATTAGTATTCCCATGCTACAGACAAAGAACAGGTTTAGAGAGGCAAAGTCACTTGCCTAGGGCCTCACAGAGCAGAGCTAAAATACAAACCCAGGTGGTCTGATCCCAGAGACCCAGCCAGTATCCATTCTGCCATACCGTCTACCACGTGACTACCCAGGGGCTGGCACAGAGTAGGGACTGAGGGTCAAGCTGGCCACTCCAGACCGAATGCATCTTGATGCCTCCCTGGAAATGCAAACCCTGCTCTAGCATGTGGGCAGGAGCTGACTGCCCTCTTCTCTTTGTCTAGGTTCTCGCTGTCTAGTAAGGTCTCTGGCACGAAGTAGGCACTTAGCAAGTGGCGGCTGAGTGAATGCATGAACGAGTGTCTTCTCACTTGACCATGAGCTCCTGGAGGGCAAGGGCCACGGCTGGCTCGTTCTCCCAGAGCCTAGCTCAGCGCCTTGCACGGGGAGGACAAAGACCAAAGAACGAGTTTTGAATGAAGTTAAGCCTCTCTGCTCTTTGAGGTGACATTCCCCACAAGCTTCAACTCTTAGTCAAGTCGGAGCCACACCACCAATTTGGGAAATGTTCAAGTTGACAGCCCTTGACGTGTCACACCGGGAAGACTCAGGTAAAAGAATAAAAGCCCAGGGAGCCAGGCCAGGAAGACAAGAGTGGCCTGCCCACCCTCAGCACGAGCAGCCGGCCCCCTTCCCCACCTTTGCCCCAAGGTTGTGGCTGCTAACATTTCTCAGCTGGAACAATAAGAGCAGCCCAGGGCCCACACTGAGTCTAGTCCTAGCTTTCTACCTGCATCAATTCATCTGGTCTTCAAAACAACCACGTGCTGGGTGGACTATTATTACCCCCCGTAGATGAGGACAGGCACAGAAAGGCTAAGTTGTTCAAGTCATAAACAGCAGAGCCACAATTTTGAGCCCCAAAAGACAACTGGGCTCTTACTCAGGGCTGTTCTCCAAACCCAGCTCAGCTCCCAGCCCCAGCTTTCCCCAGGCCAGGGCTCCCAGCTCCCCCCACCTCCCACCCTCAGTGGGCTCTGCTTTTGCTCCTGACCTGCTAACGTGGCAGGATCTCGGGGGGAGCAGATTCCCCACACGACCCCCACCTTCGAGAAAGGCTTTCTCTGCTCTGCACCCAGCACCATGCGGTGGGCAATGGGTTTCTTGAGGTCCCTCCAGACTAGAAGAGAGCTGTCCCCCAGAGGGCCCAGTGAGCATCTCTAAGCCCACCCTTTCCTGTCACCTTTTCTGTCGTGTGGCTGGCTGAGAGACCCAGCTTGTGTCCAGACAGCCTCATTTACTGAGAGCTGAAGTCTGGCTACAGGTGAGCTGGGTCGCAGACCTGTCTCTTTCTGTCGGTTTGAGGACAGATGGCCAGGCAGGCATTTCTGCCAGTTCTATAACCTGTGCTTAAGCTCTGGCATCAGACGTGGGTTCAGGTACATTCTGGCTAATGATGGACAAGTTATTCAACCTCTTGGAGCCCAGGTTTCCCCACCTGTAAAATAGTGATAATAACAGCACCCCTCTCCTATCACAGGGGGTTGGAACAATCAAACTGGTTAGTAAGACCCACCCTGTTTCCTAGTGTGTGCTGCGGGCAGGAGTTAGTGTGATGGACATGGCCCTCAGAGAGCCTCGAGGAGCACCCTCCCTACTCAGTCCAAGCCCACCATCCCCCACAAGACATGCCCCAAGCTCTAGCCTCCAGCCAAGCTCATCTGTGGAGGTGACATGATGAATGAACTCTGAATCCCACCCAGGGATGCCCAAGCGCCCCGCCCCCAGGCTTGAGTCCCCCACTCTTCCCAGACCTGGGTGGGCTCCCTGCCCTGGCAGGGCCTTTGAGAAGGGGAACATCCAGAAGAGGAGCTGTGAGAGGTGGAGCAGGCCCTACCCCGACCATCCTCCTCACTATCTGTCCTGCTGGTCACAGGTGGGTCTTCACCTGTGAAGGGCGACACCAGGCCCTTCCTCCGCAGCCCTCTGGGCAGCCCCCCCCCCCCATTTTTTCCTTCCTGCTGCTCTTCCTTGGCTGGCTGCAGGGCCAGGCCAAGCTTGCTCTTAATTAGCCTGACAAAACTCAGTCACCAGGGGAAGTCCTTGAAGTTGAGGATTGCAACAAAGCTAAACCACTAAATCCCGTGGCTGCCAGCCTGTCTTCGCAGCTTCCCTGGCTCTGCCAGAAATCGCACTTACTCACATGCAGAAACCTCAGCCCTGGCGGCCTCAGCATCTCCCCGGTCTCGGGCCACCTTATCAGGGCAGGCCCAGCCCAGCCTTTATCTGCCTGCCATCTCTAAATGCCTCCATCCAGCCCCATAAACGCTGGTAATAGACAAGGCTGCCCCACTTCTGACATCACCGACTTCAAAGGCCACGGGTAGGTGGGGCCGAGCCGATCGAGTGCCTTGCTGAGTTAAGAGCCGTGCTCGGTGCTCCTGGGATGACCCCGTGGGTCTGGAGATCATTCCCGAGGCCCCAGAGTTTATCGATAAATACACAGAATCGGGAAAGGGCACAGGCTCTGGAGCCAAGCAGCCCCATTTAAAGTCCCAGCTTGACCACTTAGTAATGTGTGCTCTCGACGTCATTTCTGACAAGCGGGGATAATGGAATGTGCCTGCCTAATCCTCCAAACATCACAGGGACAGACCTGATGCAGGGAAGAGAGCCCCCTCCTGCAGGGAGATGGCGGCTCCCTGGGGCCCCTGACAGCCTCCCCGACGGGGCCTGAGGAGAAGTGAGGCCTGAATCTGCGGGGTGGCACTGGGACAGAAGGCGTGGAGAAAGGAGCCAGACTACATGGCATCTGTGGACTCCATTCCCAATCGCCCCCCCAGCCATCCAGGCCCATCAGAGCTCAGGCTCCAAACCAAGCCCGCCCTCCTGCAGTGGTCAGACTCTGCCCCCCAGGGGATGGGGTTAGTGTTTAATGCTTCGGAGTTCCCATTGGGGAAGACAAAGGGTCCTGGACCAGGATGGTGGTGAGGGACACGCCGCAACATAAATGTACTCGATGCCACCGAACTGCACACCTCAAAATGGTTTAGACGATCAATATGATGTTATAAATAGTTTACCACAATTTTGGGGAGCGTGACTCTCAAGTAGAGGAGACAGCCAAGAGCAATAACAAGGTGCTTCCTAGCTTATCCGACAGGTCAGACTAAAACCCAAGATTCCTACCTGCTGACAGAGGACATGAAGCCCAAACCAAGTGCTGGCCACCCCTCAGCCGCCCCCAGGCCAGCCTGTGGCCCCAGCAGCCCCTCTCTAGAGGCTGCCACTCTGGGCACGGGCCGGAGGATCCCAGTGGGGGGGGGGGCGTCTGCCACGCCCACTGCCTCACCCCAGAGCCCCCGGAGTCCACCTCTGCCTGGCTCACACCCATGAACAGTGGCTGCGTGGGACCTTTGCTCCAGATCCTCGGTACCAAGAAATAAGTGCAGAAAGGGGGAGAGGAAAACAGAATTAAGTTATCCTCAGCTTTTCTCCCAAGTTCCACTGAGAAGAACCAACTTTTTGGGCCCACTGCCCAGAGACAAAACAGGAGATGAAAATATTTATTTGTTTCTAAGGCTCTTGCAATCCCAGGATGAAAAGCGCCCCCCTTGGTGGTAACTTACTGAAGCTCGGGCTGCTTCCAAGGCAGGCCCTCCCCACAGGCAGCTGCCGGCTCTCTCGCTCAGGTCTGGGAGCAAAACGTTCCCCCAGCCCACTGGGGAGAAAAAGTGGGATCCCTGTCCCAACAGAAACCAAAACTATTAAATGAGAATTATCCCCTATTGGCATCGGGGAGCCATAAATAGCCCCACTGCCACAGCTGAATCGCCAGAGCCAGCACTGCGTCAGCATTTCTGTATAAACCAGGGTTTGCTGGGGGATTAGCTCACAGCCATAAAAAACTTGCTCCGGGCTGAAACTTGGCCTAAAGAAAATCTCAGCACGGGAGTAGATACCAAAAAGAACGCCAGACAGACACCGCCCCCCCCCCCCCCACCAGCCTCCCAAGGACAAGAGTGCCTCTGACCAGGACCCCTTCCTCCAGGGCCCTCTTGTCACCAGCATGTAAGAAGCCTGGTGATTTAAGACACCACTTGGGGTTGTCATAATTCAAAATTTGGTTCCTTATTTTTTTTTCTTTTTTCAAGCCAAAAGAAGGGATACTTGCTGCTTCGAGAGGCTGCAGAGGCCTGAGTGTGAGAGTGTGCGATCCAAACCCTCGCCCTTTCCCTGTGGACAGCCAAACGTCAAGCAAAGAGAGGTTCGCCTGGGCAGCCAACCAGGGCTCACATCGGCTCTGTGTGTGCTGTTGGGACACCGAGTGCTATCTTCCACCCCAAGGGTGACATTTTGAAAGCAAAGCCTGGGAACCCAATGCATCGTAAAGGTAGGACAGCTCCACGTGTGACACAGGTGTAGTCGGTGGGGACACACGTTTTGTTTTTTCTCACTGGGGACAGTCAGTCGGTCCTACCTCACCTATTTAACAAGGCCAGACCCCCCGGCACAGCATCTACGTGGATGGCTTCCTGGTGGATTAAAGATTTAAATGAAAAAAGAAACTATAAAAAATATTAGACGAGAATTTAAGACAACGTGGATGTAAATGCAGCGTGGGGAGGTCTTCTTAAGTAAGTCATAAAAACCGGAGGCCATAAAGCAAGAGAGGTTTTACTATGTGGCAACATAAAGTTTTAAATTTTTAGGTAGCCAGATTCTGTCATAGACAAAATTAAAAGAATAGAGAGAGAAAGAATTTGCAACACATATGGCAAAGGGTTTATAGGTTGTCTTAATAAAGGACTCCTGCAAATTAATAAGAAAAAGAAAAAACAGCCAAGAGAGTGAGAGAGAGAGAGAGAGAGAGAGAGAGAGAGGCCAAGGGCATGAAAAGGCAATTGAAAGAGGAGGTGTGAGCTGCCAGCAAACAATGATGCAGCTTTGCCAGCAGTTGGGGAAATACAAACTAAAGCAGCGAATCTGACCCACCAGATGGACACAATGGAAACAGTGACCTCCAGTGCCAGGGAGTGTGGGCACGGGAGCCACCCATCCACTGCTGGGGCACGGGGAACTGCTGCCATCTTTAGAAGAGACGTGTAGCGGCATCTAGTAAAATTTAAAATACCTGCAGCCTCACTTCTAGAAATACGTCCTACAGGCCACACCTACGAGAACGTGCACCGCAGCAACGTGTGTTAGAGCAAAACACTGAAGTCAAAGAGAATGTCCACCAGTGAAAGCGTTGAATCGATTGCGTTACTACATCTGTCTCATCGACTAGAAACTATGCCGCTTATTAGGGGGGAAAGAATAAGCAACAACTTACTCTTTAGTAACACAGACAGAGGCCATGATGGATTCTTTCCTTCTTCTTAGTGACTTATAAATTATGATGCATTTTCCTTACCATCTATATGATTTTATAAATGAGTCTCTTTTTATTTCTTCTTTACATTACTTAACATATTAGGTTCTTCGTGCAGGTCAGAAGGTCTGCCTCCGCCCCTCACTGATGGGGGTGGGTGGCCCTTCTCAGCCAGTTTGCTGGGGCACGCACCGCCATGATGTGCTAGCTCTGGAGCACTGTGTTCAGTACGAGCCCACTGCTTTTAACGGAGGAAAAGACAAAACCCACACATACTGTGTGTGCATACACGTCTACGTAAGTTCGTGCCTGGGGAGAGATGCAGACAGAACTACCCTGTGCTGTGAACACTGAACCTCGGGAGACGGAATTGAAGGGGGGCCCCACGGGCTATTAACTTTTCCCTTATACACATTTATATTGTTTGGGTGTTTTTCTTTACATCCAACATACATTAGTTTCATAGTATTTTTAAGTAGAAAGTTTCTGCTCGCTCCAAAAAATAAAGTTCACTGACAAAGGGGGAAGTGGTAGCTGAGCCTCCAGACACGCGTAATAGACACGATGGTGTCCCTAATTAATGCTGCGGAGTGGCCAGGGAAGTGGCCCCATGCTCACCGAGCACAGCTCAGTCGGGGAGACAACATACATGCAGCCCTCAGAGAACAGCTGAAAAATCCACAGGGGTTCAGAGACTGGCAGAATTGGGGGTGCTCAGGGAGGGCTTCATGGTGGAGGCTTCCTAGGCTTTGCAAATGGAAGGACTTGGATGAGTGCAGGACTGGGGAAATGCGAGAGGCAGCAACGCATGAACCAAGGGCCCCTGGTTGTGCCTGAGTCTGGTAATAAGAGGGGCTGGCACACTGGAGGTGCTTGGTGACACCTCCTAAGCTCTGCTGGACGCACTTCCTGCTCCTCAGGCCGCACTGATGCACCAATTCACACGGCGGTCTGCACATTGCCTCCGGTTTCATTTCCGGTCCAGGGACGGGTTCTCTGGGGAATGACTCACTGCCGGGGCTCTCAATCGTCTGGGAGCCCCACCAGGGAGCACAGGAGGGGAAGAGAGGCTGGCACTGGGGTCAGAGGGTGACCTTCATGCTGGGCCCAGCCCAGGTCAGTTCCCAGACCGTCCCCACCTCAGGTCAACCCACACCAGGTCAACTCAGAAGCATGCAGCCAGACACTGTCCCTGGCCGGCGTCTAAGCTGCCCGGCCAGAGCCTGGTGAGAGCGGCGCTCAGCGTGTGAATGCCCACCAGTGCCCGTTCACAGAGCCGGTCTGCGCTGCATGAGTTCCGACTCTCCACCCCGGTGTCTGGGAGAGCCGACTCCCACCCCCGCCGGGGAGCTGAGGGCCAGGGTCCCAGGACTACAGGACCAATGAACCATCAGGGTGGAGGGGGAGGAGCAGGTTTACAGTGTTAGTCCACAAAACACTGAGTTTATTCTTGCATGATTACTTTCTAATTATTGTGTTATTTTCCATACGAAAAACTGCCAGGCTACATTCAGCCCACCTTGTGTTCTGTTTGGAGAGACCGACGGAAAATAGGGACCCGTACCAATACTCTGAGAAGTATCTGAACAAGGAAGAGGACCCTTTGCAAATTCTCTTCATATTTTCATTGCAGGCATAAATAGTTGGTCTACTTCCCATGATTTCTAAAGGAGGAATAAAAAACAAGGGGGTTTAACCACGGCGCATCCTTAGTCAAAAGGGTGTTTCAAGCCCAGGACCATCTTGGCAGGGCTTACGCTCCTAGACCGCTCGGGAAGAGCAAAGCCAGCTCCGAAGAGATGCAGCCCTTCCTGCCAATCCCATCTCTCAGCCCCAGGCCCTTAATGCCTGTCCAGGGAGAGGCAGGCCTGCGCGGTGTAGCTCACGTGACCTCCCAGGAGAAACGTGCCCCTCACCCATTTCCAGTCTGCAAGTGGAGGTATTCATTTGGTCCTGCTCTGTCTTTACTGACTCACTGTCCTCAGAGGGTGGGGAAGGGACAGACATTATTTCCCAGGCACACAACTGAGGGCTCTTCCAACCCAACCACTTACTAATTCTGTGCAGCTCAGCACCTGGCCATTGAGCACCCACTCAGCAGTAAGCCCATGCAAGGCCCTCGGCACCACGGCAGGTGGGCTCCTGCCCTCATGGACTCAGAGCTGGACCCCCCCAATCTGGGACCTGCAGCTTCCCTTCCAAAACTCGCAGGAAAGGTGACACCTTCCTCCTTCTGGTGCAATCACTGCTTCTCCTAGAACCAAAAGGGGCTGGCTCCCTAACTTTGTTTCCAAATTCTTGGTTTTAAAAATCTTTGCTTTTTCCCCTGGCTGTGTGGCCCCGTTAGTTGAAGCATGATCCCATAAAACAAAAGGTTGAGGGTTCGATCCGCGGTTGGGGCATGCACGGGAAGCAACAGATCGATGTTTCTCTCCCACATTGATGCTTCTCTCTCTCTCTCTCTCTCCTCCTCTCTAAAATCAATAAATGTATTCTTAGGTGAGCATTTAACAAAAAATCTTTGCTTTTGTGTCTACGAGATTTTCATCTGGGTGGTGAACACACAATACCGAATACAGATGATGTATTACAGAACTGTACATTTAAAACTTATACAATCTTTTCAACCAAAGTAACCCCAATAAATTTAAATAAAATAAAAAAAAATTTGTTTTGCTTTCTGCTCAGAGTAATTGTGGTTCCTTCATTCATTCAACAAATACTTAGCGAGGGCTTTTTGTTAGCCAGTCTGTTATCTACATAGTGAGAATATAGCGGTAAATAAAATAAGCAAAAATCCCTACCCTCTTAGGGCTTAAATTTTGAAAGCAGGGGAAGCAGAAGAAAAACTAATTAATTAAAAAGTCATTTATCTGAGGGCTGAGATAAAGCAGGGCAGGGCCTGCCAGGGTGGGAAGGGGAAACAGTGAATAGGGTCCTTCCCTGCTCCCGCCTGCTTGCCCTTATCTCCTAGCTGAGTGGTGTTATTACGGTTCCCAAATGTTTGAGGCTCCAGGGAAGAGTTCATCGGTAATGGGATTATCTCTCGCCCTGTTTGCTTTCATTACAGTTCAACTCTCCCCAAGCATGAGAATCTAACCTTACCAAAAGCATATTTTGGTAATCTGATATAAACTAAATTTAAACTTTGACCTCCGACAATAAAAACGCTACTTTCCCCCTCTGAAGACCTGAAATTCAGATTAGCGGCCTGCCAGCTTCAGTTTCCGGGTTTCTGACTGGCTTCTAATTAGATTCTAAGCAAGGCTCCGAAGGGGCAGAACCCAGGCCCAGGTCCATGGTGGCTGAGGGCCTGGGGCTCCCCTCCCTCCCACCATTGGTCCGCTGCCTCCCCCAGCTTTCCCAAGCCCTTTCCTCCAGCTCCTGGCTGGCGGTATCACAGCACAGCACCCAGTTAATGCCGAAAACGCACAAGGAGAAATCGCTGTCTTAAAACGCGGCGCGAATGTGCTATGACTCTCCTTGTGCATGAAGTGCTTTAATCCTGGTACGGCTAAAGGTTAAGTGTGAGCTTACTCCAATCTGCCCCCACGTCACGTTCTAATTCCTATAGGTTATCTTATTTAGAAATTAAGGCAAGCAAAATCCACGTGGGGCCATGCGCAGCCAGGCCTGCTCCTTGCCTCCGAGGCCCCTGCAGCCTCGCTGGCCGCCCGGCTCCTCAGCTTCTTTCTCTTTTTCCGAGTGTGGCGTTCATGTTGTTCAGGTTTGCTTAATACAAAATTAAATCCTGGCTTTAGCTATTTTTTTGTCTAAGAGAGAGAAATCAAATAAGTTTCCGTCTGGGCCAGAAACAGCAACTCAAAATTCAAATTCAGGGATGTCCCACATTAATAACTGTTCACCAAGGAAGCATTTCCTGTTTATACGTTGAGCTAATGAGAATCCATCACTCCTGTCAAATATACTGAACACCAAATTCAAATGTCAAACCAAATGTAAGAGGTCACACATTTCCTTTGCTAACTAAAAGTGTAATTCATAAATATTATTGCTACCAAACTCTCCAGCTACAACGTTTGTTTAGAAATATGCACATGTAATATAAATTGTGATTGAGTTAAATGGGTATATTATTTCCTGTTTTAAGGGCTAACAGCAGCATGAATTATGCTTTACAGCAAAGAAGGTTCAAGTCACAAGCAGTTCTGCCTGAGCGCAGTCCCACACTTTACACCCCCAGACTGGTTTTGCACGTTCATTCATAAATACTTTACATTACCCGGTCTTGCTGATAACTTTCACTTCTGCTGCCTTACAAAACAGCCCTGCCTATTGAAAAGGTCACCTACATGGACATAAACTTTCAAAAATAAAAGTGGGAAAACAAAAAAGATTTACGAAGCCAGGGTCTTCATTCACCTCTGCGAGCATAATACCAGAGTCCAAATTAAATGGAAACTTCGCATCTGCGGCATGATTTAGTGGGAGGGGAACTGTGAGCACAGGAAGCAACAAGCCGGAGTTTTAGCTTCCAAAATTAATGCCAGGGAGTGGAGGAACGAGCAGGGAAGCAACCGTGCATTCCCGTTTTGTCTCCAAACAAGTGAAACAAATGTCCTTAGTTTTTGTCATTTATTTTTTTAATCATTACCTGAGGACATACTTATTGATTTTAGAGAGAGAGGAAGGGAAGGAGAGAGAGAGAAACATTGATGTGAGAGAGAAACATCGACAGGTTGCCTCTCGTATATGCCCCAGCTGGGGACCGAACCTGCAACCTGGGCATGTCCCCTGACGGGGACCCTAACCCACAACCTTTTGGTTTATGGGACAAAGCTCCAACAAACTGAGCCACACACGCCAGGGCAACAAACGTCCTGAGTTTTTAAAAAATTAATAGTTCTATTATTTTAGGAAAACAAAATTTATTCTATCAAGGAAAACCAGGGACACAGAACAAACAGAAGTAGACTCTCACCTAAAACCTGGTAGAGAAATGTCCTCAAATAAAAGGATGGAAAATAAAAGACCCAAAGCAAAGCTGACCCTCACCAGTCAGTTCTACCAGTCCAGGAAAGTTTTACTCCCCTCTCTCTCAGTGAAATTTATTCAATGAAAACTATTACCAGGGACGCCCACCCCCTAGTCCCGCCCCCACAAATTAAAAGTGAGCGAGCCCGCAAATAAACCCTCCCCTCTTTCTGGCCTATGCTGAGACACTTGTCCGCGAAGGCAGGCTGGGGGACGGAGCCCCGAGTCTTGGTGGAGCCCCACTTCTTGGTGGAGCCCCACTTCCCTATGTGCAAGGCCTCTGTGCCCCTCCCCAGGGGGCCAAGTCCCCGGGGGTTGAGGCCTGTGGAGGAAAGAGGTGGGGAGAGAGGTGGGTGCGAGGCTCCTCCGAGGTGCTCTGAGTCATCACTGCTTCCAAGCCCTTCCCAAGGGGAGCCAGCCCAACGCCATCGTGCCGGAGGATTTTGCAATGAGGCCAAGTCTTTGATGTCGCAGACTGGGCAAGAGGGATAAACTGGGTTCCTCACGGAGATAACCACGATGACTGTCCAGCTTTTGAAGTCTAGTGAGCAGTGTTCCCTACCTCTAGCCTCAGAAGGAGATAAGAGACAGATACCACGGGCGCTCACAGCTGTGGCCTCTCTGCCCATTCACCAGCAGGCAGGCCGGGCCGCCCTGCACCCTGCACCCTGCCCAAGTGCAGGCTAAATGCGCAGGTAGGGTTTAGAATAGATGCTGCTGGAGAGCAGGTTTAAAGTATGTAGCTCTCATTAAGCATTCTAATTAGGTTCCAATAGTTTTTTCATAGCATTTTTCTATAATAATAGAGTAGTGACCTCACCAGGTATTTTAAATATACTATCTCCATATCTATCTGTTCACTGTCCATTGAAAGAAATTTTTCATTCGACATTTTTTCTTAGGGTACAATTTTACATAAAGTGAAAGGCTCAGGTCTTAAGCATTCTGCTCAGTTTGGTGAATACCTATGAAGACACAGGACATTCCTTTCACCCAGAAAGTTCTCCACAGGCCACTCAATGTTCCACCTCCAGAATCAGCCACCAGTCTGATGTCTATTGGGTTCGTTTTCCCTACAGGTGGGTTTCTCCTATTCTGGAACTTTATGTAAACGGCCCACAGCGTGCACATCTTTTGTGGCCAGCTCCACTCACCCAGCACGTGTGTGAGATTCCTCCACAACGGTGTGTGTGTTAGCGGTGCGCCCATCACGCGCTTGGGTCTGCTGGCTGACCGCCAGGTGTGTCCCCCGCAGTCATGCTTCACTCACGGGTGCCTGGGCCGCTCTCCGGTTTCAGAACTTCATGAAATCAGGCTGCTACGGAACATTCCCACGCAAGAATTTTGGTGAAAATACATTTTCCTTTCTCCCAGGTAAACACCTAAGAGTGAAACTGCTGGTCATAGGACAAATGTCCTTTTAACTTGAAGAACCCGCCAGCCCTCCCAAGTGGCTCTAGCGCTCCACCAGCAGCGCATGCGCGTTCCAGTTCCTCCGCGGCCTCTCCCACACTCCACATTCAGCTTCTTCACGTTCACGTTCACGTTCACGTTCACGCTTCTACCGGGTAACTTCTAGTGGATAACTAATAGTAATGTGCTATGATTTTAATTTGCATTTCCCTGATGCCTAATGAGGTTGAGTACGCCTGCTCACTGGCCATTTGTGTATCTTCTTTAGTGACGTTTCTCTTCAAGTTGTTTAGTCGGTTTTTAATTGGACTGTTCATCTTTTCATCGCTGAGTTGTAGGAGTTTCTATGTTGCTGGGCAAGTCCTGTTAGACATGTGCTAGCAATAGGTTAACACGTGTTAGCCTGTTCGTTTTCTTAACAGTATCCTTTGAAGGGCATAAATTTTTTATTTTCATGAAACCTAATTTATCAAGTTTTGTTTTTATGGCCCATGCTCTCCGTGACCTCTCCTAGAAACCTTTGCCTACCCCAAGGTTGAAAAAATAGTCTATGTTTTTCTAGTAATTTTATTTCTTCAGCTTTTATATTTAGGTCAGTGACCCATACTGAACTGATTTTTATATACGGAGTCAAGGCTCTTTTTTTTCTTCTTCTTCTTAAATGGATATTCAATTGTTCCCATACCATTTGCTGAAGAGATTTTCTTTCCCTATTTAATCCCCTGGACACTCTTTGTGAAACCTCATTAGACCGTGTTTCTGGAGGGGTGGGCGGTGGAGGGGGGGTGCAGCCTGTTCCTTCCGTCCATCTGGTCACCCACCCTCTCGCCACCTCACCCTGTCCCGACTGCTGTGGCCATGCGGTCGCTCTTGTAATAAAGGGGGGATGTCTCCTAAATTTGTTCTAATTTTCAATATTATTTTGGTTATTCCAGGCCCTTTGCCTTTCCATATAGATTTTAAAATAATTTTGTCAAAGAAAAGATAAGATTTGCTGGGCTTTCAAATACATGGGCTTCATCAATTCGGGAGAACTGACGTTTTAATAATATTGAGACTACAGATCCATAAATATGGTATACCTTTCCACTTATTCAGCTTCTTAAACTTCTGCCAGCAATGTTTTATAGTTTGTCTTATGCATCTTTCATTAAATTTAGCCCTAAAATACTTAATTTTTATGCTATAATAAATGTTATTTAAGTTTTTTCTTTGTTGATCGTTCATTCTTAGTATACGGAATCATAACTCTGGTATGTCCTCCAGTACTGCAAAATAAATAATTACTTCTACTCATTTTTAAAAAATTCCTTAGGAGCTGCCTTGTATAAAGTCATGTAATCTGTAACTAAAAACAATTTTATTTCTTCCTTCCCAATACACAGGGCTGGAAATAATGCCCATTTTTTAAATGACAAAGCCATAAGCATGTAATTCTGTAACATAGCACTGTCACACTCAAGCACACCATATGACATTTTAGGTGAAGCGTTCGAATTAAAACTATAAATTATTACACCTATATTATTACCCTACCAACCACACTCATGCAGGCCTTACTTCTGCCGGACCCTGTACATGTCCTTTATTTCTTTTTGTTCTATTATTGCCTCGTCTAAGACTTCCTGTAAAATGTAAAATAAAAGACGTGAGAGTACACCCTCACTTCGTCTCCAGTCTCTGGAGGAAAGCTTCTACTCACGAATAAGCATGTTATCTGTAGGTTTTCTGTAGATGCTGCTACCTGTCATATTGAGTAAGCTTCCTTCTCGGTTTGCTGAGTTGTTATCATGAATGGATGCTGAAATTTGTATTTGTTTTGCTCTGCTTTAGTTAATGTGGTGAATTATATTGATTGGATTTTTACTAGTATATCAGCTTTACTGGGATAAACTCTACCCTCTTCTGTTGATTTGATTTGCTAATGTTTTCTTAAGGATTTTTACGCCATTATTAACGAGGGACTTTAATCTGTACTTTTATGACAATGTCCTTTTCTGGTTTTGGTATCAAAGTAATGCTGGACTGATAAAAGGGGTTGGGAAGTGTCCCCTAATGCTCCATATTCTGAAAGAGTTTATGTAGACTTGGGATTGTTTCTTCTTTAAACACTGAAAGTATTTACCAGGAAAAAAAAAAA